>MU182526.1:259983-355367 GCA_016904865.1 Pissodes strobi | reverse complement strand
TGGAAGCTCCTTTCCTACCCTACAGGGTTGCAGGAATCTCTATAAAAGCATAATTTTCCTGAAGCTTCTGAAATTATTAGGTCAACTACTTTTATATGTGACTTTATAAGAAAGAGAGCAAAAGCTAACAATTTGCAGTTTTATTTTCGTTAATGTCTGAGTCTAGACTGGTGCTCAAAGACCAGGGGCTTATGTTGGAACATGTATGGAGTATTAAGTAAAGATGATTATTTCCAAATATGGAGTTTTATCTGTCGCCTGCATATTCCACTAAAGAAATTGTCCCGGTAATACTGCTGGAATTATGAGGAACTGGTTCGAATGTAATAATATAATGGTATATCTTGCTCTCCAAGAATAAAATTCATCACGTATGCCCAATTAGACTGCAAAATGATGTAGATTTGCGAGAGAAAATAGAAGAGATTAGGCAAGAACTTAACGCTAAACGATGTTTCGCACTAATTATTTACAAGCCACAGATGCAGAATGCAAAAATGCAAAATGCATTCTGAGGCAAAAATCTTATTTGAAGTGAGACTTCTTAACGCGCGCTGAGGGTAAAAATTCAAGGCCGTGACACGAGTTGACACACGAATAACTGCTGTTAGTAGCAGTCAGTTATTAGAAATCATCATTATTCTAGTTGATATAATAAATTTTTAATTATGCCAAATAAAGCGCACTTTTGTATCCCGTTTCTTCCATTCTCTGTTTAAAAAATCCTTATTATATTACTAAAAGAATGTACTAAAGCTTCTTATTTTTGTCTTCATGATGTCGTATACATCTCTAATGTTTTTGAAGTGAAACTTCTTAACCCGTGCTGAGGGTAAAAATTCAAGGCCGTGACGCACGAGTTGACACGCAACCTAGCGAGACGAAAATCTGCAACGATGTATGGCTGTTGCTGTTTAAGCGTAAGAAGTTTCACGTAAAATATGCGCACATAGTGCACACAGATTTTTTTTATTTTACTAATTGTTCTGCATTCTCTTGAGCGAAACGGCGCATTGGACATTTATGTTTGTCATGAAATATATTTATTTAGAAATAAATTTTGTAACAAATAACATAAGTATTTTTATTACAAATAATAATGGTTCTAAAACATATAGAGTGCTCTCTAACTGTTTGGCCACTCGCCCAAATGGCTGGCTACGCCACTGCGCCCACACTATGACAACCCAGGTGCGTATAAAAGGAGTTTATAATATAGTTTTTTATTAAATTTCTAATTTATGATATGCTAGAAATTTGAATTTTAATGAAATGGTGGATGCGATATGCACAAATGTTCACCTGAGGCTTAATTTTACATTGGTTGTGCCCATGATTCTTGCCTACACCCCCCACCCACAATACCTATACGACCCAACCCAGCTTTAATAAATTTGCCATCGCGACCTCTGTCCCTTCCGCCCCCAATCACGAGCTTCAAATCGTAGACCGAGTTCTGAAAATTTCCCGAGTGCTGTAATATACCAATTATACCGTAACGTTCAAGACGATTTCAATAAAAAATAAACTTGTTTTAATTTCAAATGAAAATGGTCAAACCCTCCATTCCATTGTCTTAATTTAATTTAAATACACAACGTTTCGGACTGTCCTATATCTGTCCGTTATCATTATCATATTATTATAATATGATGAAATCGACAGCTTTACATATCGCCATGGAACTTTTTATTTTAATGTCCTATAACGTTTAGGTCCAAGTCAATAAACTATTTTTAACAGAGCAAAAACAATCATAATACTTATCTCTTTTATGTTTTATTAGAGGGATTTGAAGGTACTGACATAATAAATGATGATGTTTAAACATATCACAACCTACATATACAGTAATTGTATATTTTCCGAAGCATTATTATTACAAATTGTATACATAATCACCCTGTATGTTTATCAAACCTTTCCTCCGTTACGCATATTACAGTACCACTCTCATCACTTTTACAACTTTACCTGACTCGTTAGTAACTTTTAGCTTTACCGTGTTGGTACCGGATTCCTACCTGTTGAGTACGTCATGCTGTTGGTATTCGGTGCCTTCGATGGTACGCAAAGAGTACCATAACAGTTAATTCGTATTTCTTTAGTGAGTAGTATAATGATTTAATCAAGAAATATCTTCTAGCATTCGCAAAGACGTACTTAATATGTTTAAAGTGTTGGTATATTTTTAATATTGCAAAATTTCAGGTGATGTTTATTTCCAAATTAAAAAGTGTAACAGGAACTTTCAATTAAGTTGTGCTATTTGGCTTACTCAGAACTTACAAGTACTATTTAATTAGTCGTGAATATTGTTCAATAAAAGGCTATTATGGGTAAGTAGTAAGTGTAGTGTGTCGCATCTGCTTTCCATAAGGTTAATAGCTCCGATAGATTTGTACCAAATACAACTCACAATAACGCAACAATTTCTTATTCCGCTATAATGGACAGTGGATAAATGCAAAACACGTTTTTAGTTGATTTATAAGAATTGCTACTCATATATAATAGTGTACTGATACATAAATCATTAACAACAAAATAAATATTTTCTGAAAAATGTGGTAACAGACGACTTTCAATTCCTTGAACACCAACCTTGGTTCCTTCCTATTAATATATAGTATGAGGCGGTATTGTGAAAAGAACTAAGGATTTTTCGGTATTTAAAGTTATATTAATATTTACGAAATATTTTTAAATATAATTACTATAATTGTTGCCTTTAATTAATATTTTGTGTAATTTCCTAGCCCCGATGTTTTACGTATAGAGACATATGTGTATGTCTACTACTTTAATTTGATTAACAATCAGTTTTTGAAAAATAAATAATTTACATAAGTAACCATTTATAATTCAAAATTAAAATTTAAAAATCAGCACAAAAATATATCATAAAAGTCCTTTTTCCCAATTTTTTCATTAAAAAAATCATTTTTTCTCAATTGAGTATGAAATGGTTAGAGTCTTTTCTTCAGAAATGGTATCGCTGCAAATATTGTCCAATATATATGTTGGCAGAATTGACTGAGATATTGCTTTTTGTCTATAAATTATAAAGAATAGAAACTGTTTAATTTTAATTGCAAAAGAATTATAATATATGTTATATCATGAAAGTGTAATGCACTCTTACGTGCTCATAAATAATTATGTAAATAAATCAGTAGCACGGAGAGTTAATGCTATTTAAAAGTAAAATATATCTAATAAATTAAATTTAATAGAATGGGCATTATAATTTATTTTAGCGGGTAAGAAAACGGGCTTCTACTTTACTTGACTGTTGAAGTCTCTATATTCATAGCTTGGCGTTACGTTTTCGAGTACAATGAGTTATTAATTAATAATAATACTAGGGATAATTAGTACACTGCTTTTAGATGTTTCAAAATAATTTAATGAAATATTTTTCTCTATATATGTTTCGGCTTGATGAGGCCTTTGTCAAGAGTAGTTGTATACAACTACTCTTGCCTAAATAAATTTGTTTTTTAATGTAGATAAAACACAATTGATTAGATTTAATGCGTACCAGAAAAGGTGTGAGAATGTTGTATTGAATATCAATGGTAGAGACATAAAAAATGGTGTTTCTGCCAAATTCCTGGACCCTCACATTGACAGAAATCTAAACTGGAAAATGCATTGTGAAAAAGTAAACAGTTCTAACTATCTTATAATAAACCTCAGATATGTCCTGACTCAAAAAGAGCTACTAAACGTTTATACGGGATATGTCTCTGGGGAAACTCGACTTTCTTCGACAACGTTTTTAAATCTCAAAAAAGAGTTGTTAGGAGCATTGCAAATTTGAAACGCGAAGAGTTCTGTAAACTATCACTTGATAGGTACGGCATTCTTACATTCACTGGCCTGTATATTCTTGAACTATATTGCAATATGGTTCAAAATAAATCTACGTTTTTAGAATAGAATATGGTGAATATCACCATGGTATGCATACAAGAAATAGTTCTCAATATTATGTTCCGCGATATCGGCTTGATCTAACATCAAAATCTCCTAGTATTGCCGGTCTGAAAATGTTCAATCATTTGCCTGCAGGACTGCAGGATCCAGATTTAAAACTTTCAACCTTCAAATTGTTACTGAAACTAATGCTGTTAGAGAAATGTTTCTACAACCTACAAGACTTTTTTTTATTATAATGTGTGGTAACGACTCTTGCTAATTTGTTTATTCTAGACATCGGCAATTTTATCAGACTTTTAGTTAAGGTACCTTTGTTTGACGATTCCTAGGCAAATATAATTTTTGTCTTTTGAAAAATAAACGGAAACAAACAAACAAACAAGGGCTGATTCTATGATGAATGAATCGCTTCGTTTCACAACCTGTTCATTACTGGAATTTTGCTAGAAAATACCAACGTTCTGTTGCTTAGTGGTCTTAGAAAAATTTTAGATGAAATAGGTTATTTTCTACAGGTTTTAAGCTTTCCTTTTCAAAATTGTCTGACGCTGTAGCAATATCCTCTTACGATATCTTATTGAACTGCAACAGTTACACAATGGAAATTCCCTCAAGGATATCATTACTAAGATGCGCTCTTTTAACAGAAGCCCGATACCCAGTTTTCCACCATTGTGAAGTCCCATCTTCAAATTTTGTTAGCTTCATTAAACGCTTTTGAACCTGTTAATTTATCGATGGTAGCTCCTTTGCTACTGTTGACACTTCATAAAGGAAATCGTTCTTAATCGTTCTCAAAAGCAATATATATATATATATATTTGTCTCCGTCAGTATTGTGTAAGCAACAATGTGTCAAATAAAGAAAGAAAACAGTTTCTACCCTTTCAATCTCAAATGAATTCGGCATTTGTGCCATCCCCTACTTCATTTGGTCTTGGCGCCAGGCCGCCAGCTAGAAGAAGAAATTAGTTTTATATCAGTGCCTTGCAAACTCAACCGTGATGCGTCGGTCCAGTCGCCGCTCAGCATAAAGTTAGCGCCAAAAAAACAACTAGCCCTGTCCTAGCAATGTTTAACGCAACATAATTAATTTAAAAGTGTCTTACAACCCCTCAAGCGTGCTAGATCGGTCCAGGCACCGCTCTCTAGCAAGTTCAGTTCCAGCGTTCACTCGAATAGCAGTAAAATGTGCTGTCGCTCCCTCTGGCCAAAGGTCACTTTTGTATGCACAGATATTTGTAGAATATCTAGTGTACCTCTGTTACCATTTTCACGCTTGAACAAAGACCTCTTTTGGGCGTGTTAACGCAATTCTGAGACAATACAGAATCGTAGCGTCTCTTGTGAAGAAGTAAAACTGTAAAATTGGCGCCTGCAAATTGGCAGTAGAGAAAATCCATTCCAATCCCAGCAGATGGAATCCAATGTGTGAAGTTAAATAGGCTACCCCTGGTTACGATAATAGTAGAGAAACTAGGAGATGAAGGTATTTGTAGAGTGAAAGAAAGTCGAAATTTTAAAGACAAAAGTTTCATTTTAAATTAACACATCAAGACCTTTTAGTAGATATTTTTAATTAAGCACCCTTTTGTATATTTATTTTTTGTGTGAAAGAATGAATGCATCAAGTAGTGTCGATATTGTATAAATTGTATATATATTTTTTGTATTTAATGCAAGTTACAACTGCATTATAAAAGTACTTAGTTAACAAATCTACCTAGTTTCAATTCACAACTTATGTCTAAAACCCCCACCACCCTATCTTAATACAGTCCACTAAATTTACGTGTAGTTAATTATACTGTTAATAAGATGGTTGATTTGTGGTCAGAATAAATTAAAAATTAATTTGTTTGTATCGACCATAAATTTGGTCCTTCGAGCCGGATAGTTGCATAAATAATTATTTGCTCCCATTCGACCAGCTATCGTATGCTGTACAAGGTGAAGGCCTTAGAGGTAAATTTGATAAATTGTAATTTTACTAGATCCAGGACACTCTATTGCAGGAATCTCTATAAACGCTACCTGAAGAAAAAGGGCATAATTTTTCTAGAGCTTCTGAGATCATTATGTCAGCTACTTTTATATATGTCTGTATAAGGAAATGAGATATCTGGGCCTAGATTCGTGCCCAAGGAGCAGCTGCATATGATAGAACATCATCAGTAATCATTTATAATTTAAAATAGAAATTAAAATTTAAGTCAAAAATATTTCATGAAAATCATCAATTTTTGAATTTAAAAAATCTATTCTTTGTGCGGCATTTGTGTATAACATACTTTCCCGATTGGGTTTGAAATGGAGTTTTTTGTTCAGAAATGTTGTAGATACAAATAAATTTTATTAAATTTGAAAATAATTTATAATCAAGCTGTAGCTTGCCAGAGTTCCGCTAAGAATATGATTGCCCAATATATGTGTAGAATTGAAGAATTTGCTGAGATTTTGGTCGATCACAAAATTTTGCCTTATAATTATAAAGATTAGAAACTGTTTAATTATAATTGCAAAAAGAATTATAATATTATTATATTATATCATGAAAGTGTAATGCACTCTTACGTGCTCATAAATAATTATGTAAATAAATAGATATCACGGATAGCTAACGATATTTAAAAGTAAAATATATCTAATATATTAAACTTTAAATTCATTTTGCTGAGTAAGAGCTCTACCTGACTGTTGAAATATTCGTATTCAAAGGGATGCCATTATGTTGTCGAGAACAATGAGTTATTGATTTATTAATAATCACTATCATACGGTGGTCAGAATCAAAATAAATAAAATAAAATTTAGTTAATCACATAAGACAGTTTAGGTTGCACACAATGCCAATAAAGCAAGTCAGTCCACAATATATCACTTTTTCACACAATGTGGTACTTTGTAACTGAGTAATAAAAAAAGTTTCCGTGTTAAGTGATAGAGTTAGATGATAGTTTTAGGAAATATTTAAATGTATTTTCACACGAGTAATACACACTATGATTCCTGCGATTACCTATGAAAATTACACAAAACACATTCTTCAGATTCTTAAGAAATCAATTAATATAACACTCATGTTGAAGTCAATTTTTTAACATAGTATTGAAATAGTATATTTTAGTTGATTCATTTAAGTGGGTTGCATCCGATAGTACTAATGTTATAATAAAGAAAAAAGGCGTGGTGGTTTTGAATAAAATTTGTAACTAATGCTAAAAGTAGTTTCGTTGTTAACATGCCAGATAACCTCTCTTTATTAACGAGTTTTGACCAAGGACTGATTCAAAGATGAATGGATGGCTTCATTTCGCAACCTGTTCATTACTGGGATTTTACCAGAAAATGCCAGCGTTCTGTTGCTTGATGGTCTTAGGAAAATTTTAGATGAAACTGGTTATTTTCAACATGTTTCAATCCTCCTTTTGTAAAATTGTGTGAGCTGTAGCAATATCCTCCTACGATATCTTATTGAATTGGAACAGTTAGACATTGGAAATTCCCTCGAGGATGTCATTACTAAGATTCGCTCTTCTAACACAAGCCCAATACCCAGTTTACCACCAGCGGGTAGTTCCATCCTCGAATTCTGTTAGCTGGCCACTCATTAAATGCTTTTCATTATATCGATTTACCGATGGAAGCTCCTTTGTGACCCTATGTTGTACAAGGTGATGGATTTAGTGGTATAATACTGATTGTTGCAGGAATCTCTATAAACGCTATCTGAGGAAAAAATGCATTATTTTTCTGAAGCTTCCGAGATCATTCCATCAGCTACTTTTATATTTATGTCTGTATAAGGAAAAGAGAATTTCTGGGCCTAGATTCGTTTCCAAGGACCAGGTGAATATGCTAAAAGGTCATCAGCAATGATATATAATTTAAAATAATAATATGAACATATTTCATGAGTCATTTACCCCAATGTTTGGAAGTTAAAATTCTATTCTATGAGCGGCATTTTAGTAACTCAGGTGTGTGACATAATTTCCCAATTCAGTATGAAATGGTCTGTTTTTTATTCAGAAATGGTTTCGCTACAAATATATTTTACTAAAGTTTGAATATAATTTATAATCAAGCTCTAGCTTGCCAGAGTTCCGCTAATAATAAGGTTATCTAATATATGTGATGGCAGAATTGGCTGAGATATTTGGCCTAAGACAAAATTTTGTTTTATTTATGCAAATTATAAAGAATCTTCTGTTTAACTATAAAGGCAAAAAAGAATTTCAACGTATAATATATCAAGAAAGTGTAATGCACTTTTACATGCTCATAAATAATTATGTAAATAAATGGCTAGCACGGATAGTTAATGCTATTTACAAGTAGAATATATCTAATATATTACCTTTATTAGAATGGGTATTAAAATTTGTTTTACCGAGTTATAAAACGGGATGCTGCTCTACTTGACTGTTGAATTCTCTGCATACAAAGCGATGTCATTACGTTGCCGAATACAACGAGTTATTAATTTATTAACAATCACTTTCTTACGGTGGTCAGAGTCAAAATAAATAAAATAACGTTTAGTTAATCGAGTAAGACAGCTGCAAACAACGGAAATAAAGCAAATCAGTCCGCAATGTGTCACCTTTTCCCACAATGTGCGCGTTTGTAATTGTGTAATACAAAAACTTCGTGTTAAGTGATTGAGGTAGACAACATCTACATTTATTTCTGTTTCTTCTCATGAGAGTTCTAGCAAATATTAAAATTTACTTTCACATGAGTAATACACACTGTGTTTCCTACGACCACCTATGAAAATTACACAAAAAGCAATCTTTAGATTCTTAAGAGCTCGATTAATATAATACTGGTGTTACAATCAACTTTTATACGTAGTGTTGAAATAGAATATTACAGTAAATTCCTGTACATTTGTGTATATTTTCTTAACTCGATTGTATCCGACAAAGTGCTGACAATCGCCGCACTGATGATGGTATAACAAAGAAACCAGGCATAATGGCTTGAAATAAAATTTGTATCTAATGCTAAAAGTAGTTTCGTTGTCAACATGCCAGATAACATCTCCTTATTAACGAGTCTTGACGAATATTCACAAGGGCTGATTCTAATATGAATAAATAGCTTCCTTTCACATCCTGTTCATTACTGGAATTTTGCCAGCGTTCTGTTGCTTCTCGCAGGAGAATTTTAGATGGAACTACCTATTTCCAACAGGTTTCAAGCTTTCTTTTTCAAAATTGTTTAACGCTGTAGCAATATCCGCTTACAATATCTTATTGAACAATTATACATTGGAAATTGCCTCAAGGATATAATTACTATAATTTGCCCTTTTAACACATGCCCCAACACCAAATTTTCTGCCAGTATCGAATCTTCGAATCCTATTAGCTGGCCACTCATTAAATACTTTGAATCCCATTTGTTTATTTATGGAAGCTTATTTGCTACCCTATGTTGTACAAGGTGAACGCCTTAGTGGTATGTATATTGGATGAATTATAATTTTAATAAATCTAAGATACAAAAACGCTATCTGAGGAAAAAATGCATAATTTTCCTGAAGCTTCTGAGATCATTACGTCAATTACTCCTAAACTCGTATATGTCTATAGAAAGAAAAGGTAATATCTGGGCCTAGATTCGCGCCTTAGGACCAAACGCATGTGCTGGAATATGGTCAGTAATGATTTATAATTTAAAATAAAAATATGGAATTTAAGTCAAAAATAGTTCATGAAAATCCTTTAACTTTTTTCCAATTTTTTTTCAATTTAAAAATTATATTCAATGTGCGGCATTTTAGTAATTCAGGCGTATAATATAATTTTCCAATTGAATATGAAATGGTCCGAGTTTTAAATTTTACTAAGTTTGAAAATTATTTATAACCAAGCTATAGCTTGCCACAATACCGCTAAGAATAGGATTTTCCAAAATATGTGGTGGCAGAATTGGCTGAAATATTTGGTCGAACCTAAAATATTGCTTTATTTCTGTAAATTATAAAAAGTAAATCGCTTAAATATAATTGCAAAAAAGAATTATAATACATATTATATCATGAAAGTGTAATGCACTCTTACCTGCTTATAAATAATTTTGTAAATAAATGAGTAGCACGGATAGTTGATAATATTTTAAAGTAAAATATATCTAATAAATTAAATTTAATGGAATAGGCATTATAATTTATTTTACCGAGTAAGAAAACGGGCTGCTGCTCTACTTGAGTTCTCTGCATCCAAAGCGATGTCACTACGTTGTCGAATACAACAAGTTATTAATTTATTAATAATCACTATCTTATGGTGGCTACAGTCAAAATAAATAAAATAGCATTTAGTTAATCATATAAGACAGTTGCAAACATTGGAAATAAAGCAAGTTAGTCCAAAATATATCACTTTTTCACACAACGTGTCATTTTATAATTGAGTTATAAAAACTCCGTGTTAAGCGGTAGACTTAGATGATAGTTTTAGCAAATATTAAGACGTCCTTTCATATGAGTAATACAAACTATGCTTCCTACGATCACCTATGAAAATTACACAAAAAGCAATCTTTAGATTCTTAAGAACTCGATTAATAAAATACTCATGCTGAGTTCCACTTTTCTACATAGTATTGAAGTAGTATATTACAGGTAATTCCTGTACATCTGTGTCTATTTTCTTAACTCGATTGTATCCGATAGTACACTGACAATCACCGTACTGATGATGGTATAACAAAGAAACAAGGCATAATTGTTTTAAATAAAATTTGTATCTAATGCTAAAAGTAGTTTCGTTATCAACATACCAGATAACCTCTCTTTATCAACGAGTTTTAACCAATATTTGCAAGGGCTGATTCTAAGATGAATGAATGGCTCCGTTTCATAGCCAATTCTCTATTGGAATTTTACCAGAAAACGCCAGCGTTCTGTTGCTTCTCTTAGGAAAATTTTAGATGGAACTGGTTATTTTCAACAGGTTTTAAGCTCTCTTTTTCAACATTGTGTGACGCTGTAGCAATACCCTCTTACGATATTTTACTGAATTGGAACAGTCACACATTGTAAATACTCCCAAGAACATCATTACTAAGATTCGCTCTTTTAACACAAGCCCAATACCCAGTTTTCCACCAGTGTGTGAGGTCACATCTTCAAATTCTGTTAGCTGGCCACTTATTAAACGCTTTTGAACCTGTTGATTTACCAATGTAGGCGCCTTTACTACCCTATGTTGTACAAGATGAAACATTAGTATTATTTTTGATAAATTATAGTTTTAGTAAATCTAGGACACACTTATTGTTGGAACCTGAGAAAAAAAGGCATAATTTATATTATATCATGAAAGTGTAATGCACTTTTACGTGCTCATAAATAATTATGTAAATAAATGAATAGTACGGATAGTTAATGCTATTTACAAGTAAAATATATCTAATAAATTAAACTTAATAGAATGGGCATTATAATTTATTTTACCGAGTAAGAAATCGGGCTGCTGCTCCACTTGATTGTTTAAATCTCTGTACTCAGAGCGATGCCATTACGTTGTCGAATACAATGAGTTAATGATTTATTAATAAATCACAATCTTACGGTGGTCAGAGTCAAAATAAATAAAATTGAATTTAGTTAATCGTATAAGACAGTTGCAAACAGTGCAAATAAAGCAAGTTAGTCCACAATATCAGTTTTTCACACTATGTGTCAGTTTGTAAGTGAATAATAAAGAAGCTCCGTGTTAAGTGATTCAGGTAGATAACATCTATACTTATTAAGTTCCTTATCATGACAGTTGTAGCAAATATTCAAACGCACGTTCACACGAGTAATACACAGTATTTTTCCAAGACCACCGTATGAAAGTTCCACGAAATGCACTCCTTAGATTCTTAAGACATCGATTAATATAACACTCGTGTTGAAATCAAATTTTCTATATTAGTATTGAAAAAGTACTTTTCCTACGACTATTTATCAAAATGAGGAAAAAACACAGCTAACTTGGCTAAACAGTGCTTTATATCCCACATGTGTCGAAAAGTATTTTCGACAAGATTCTGTTTGTTTGACTTGGTAGGTTAGAGTTATTTTCAAGTGCGCAAATTGTTATCTTTCCGCACCTACAAACAGGTAGTTCGGATATGTTTTAAGTGTGGCAAAGACATTTTGCGCATGTGTTAGGAACAACATTTTTCCTACGAGCATCACGTAATAATAAAAAGAAAAACAGTTATGATTTTTTTAACCTAAAAAAACTACAACAGCAATTTCCCAAGTTTTTGAAAAACTATTCCATGTTTTGTAATTTCTTGCTGATATAGAAACGAAGCAAAAATATAATATTGTGTAGATGTCAAAATCAACAAATGCGCCTATGCCCCCTTGACATAATATAATCGTCATTTATCAGTAGATTTAGGCAAATATACACTTGAAAATGCACATAAATATGCGAAGTTTTGTAAATTATATCAAAGACAATTCACTGTGGATTATCTTTGATTATATGCACAAAAAACTGAAAAGATGCAAGAAAATACACAATAAAATTTTAATAATATGCATTTACTTAATTGATGTAAAAAATATAATTAATTACAACAAACTATATATAATTAAATGTTTTTCAAAATGTTCATTGTTCATTGCAATTTGTTGAGCAATCCGTCATGCCAAACTCTGTCGAATGCCTTCGAAATATCCAGCGCAATCGCTCGAGATTCTCCGTAGTTCTCAAGTGCCCTACTTCATATATGAGTAACATAGGCCAATATATCGCCTGTCGACATCTCTTTGCGAAAGCCGTATTGGTTATCGCTAATTAATCTGTTGGTCTCGAGGTACTTGAGCAGTTGCTGAAACTGCACGTTCCATGACTTTAGAGATTATTGGAAGCAAGGCAAACCAGTATACAGGTTGTTAAAAATATGTTATTTTTCTTTAAACTGAAATATCGCGTATTACAAAAAAAAACAAAGAACTTGCAATGGCTTCTCACGTTGCATAAAATTGTCTACAGTTACTAAAATGCATATAAAAGTTTTCTTACTCTTAAAATTCGTGAGTAGTTTTACTTTTCCGCGCACAAGGTATCACTTTGGTGTTACGGACAGCGCAAATGCGCACAAAGGTAAACAATTCAAAAGATAGTCATCTAGGCTAACTTCTTTTCTTAGAGATTTTTTGTGTTTTCAGGACATCGTCGATCTTAATGTGATATAGATATCTCTGATCACGGTGGAATACCTAGCATCTATCCCGATATGATCCATAGCCAAAAAAAATCGTTTCCATAGTATCGAAAGTTTTTTGATAGTCCAGAAATGAAAGGTGGAATGATATATTGTACTTAGTTGTTTTCTTTATTAACATCTTGTTTGCTTAAAGATAACACTTGCTGGTTCTACTGATTCCATATCGGTCTAGCTTTTCTTCCTAGTCTATTAGTGATGGTTTTTGCTAAAACCCCAAGTAATTGGTCGGTAGTTGTTAAGGTTGGTGTTGTCTTTTTTTTGTGTAGAATTATAACTTCAGCAGGAAAATGCTGAAGTTATAATTCTGCGCAAAAAGAAAACAACAACATTAAAAACTGTTAATGGTATCGTTCCTACTAGGAGACATTCATTTAACAAAATCTTAATGTAATCATTTAGGACTTCCTCTCTTATTTTTGCGTTTCGACTGTTATTTTATCTTCTCCAGACGTCCATCCGTATTCATTTTCCGAAGACCGTGTTTAATTTGGGCTGTAGTGCAGTTCGAATAGCTGATTGAGTTAATTTTTTACTGTAGTTGGCTGTAAAGCCTATGACAGTAATTTATTTCACATAGCTGCAAGTAAGTTTTTAAATCCAATATTGAAATTTTTTATTGAGCATTTTGTGTTTGGTATGAAGAGGTTATCGTAGAATTTTTCAATGTCAACGACAACTTCTATTTTTTCGTCTACAATGTTTCTTTGTTGATCTTTCATTTAAAAAAAATATTTCTCTTTAAAATCTTGAATTTTAATATCTTCATGTTTGGATTACAGTTTCCATACCATGTTTTGTATGTCCTTAGATTTTTCCTAGTTTTGGTTGGTAGTGTCTTATTTTAGTTTTGTTTCTTTTGATCATTTCTATTACTTCTATTACTAACCCAAACTAATTGGTAGGTAGTTGTTAAGGTTGGTGTTGTCTTCTTTTTGTGCAGAATTATAACTTCAGCGGGAAAATGTTGAAGTTATAATTCTGCACAAAAAGAAAACAACAACAACATTAAAAACATACATTGCTACAAATCACCTTAATTATTTGTTGTGCTGCGCAACTTGGTCTAGGCCTTCGTTTAACAAAACTATGATAGTGGTTTGATTTTTTTCGTTATCTTCTTTTTTTAATATTCTTGCTGGTTGAGGTGGTCTGTTGTTGGAAACAAATGTTTAACTATTACTTTTTTGATTCAGAATTTAACTTATGTCAACGGTAGCTCTAACCAGTCTGTGGTTACTACCAGTGCGAAATCATATCAGCATTGAAGATAAGCTTTTAGCTGCAGAGAATATAATGAAGGTTCACCTTCTGCAGGTTTGTTTTTTAAAAAATGTATTTAGACAATTGATCTCGTCTATTGAGTTTCTTTCGGTCAGTCTAAAATTCCTTATGCAGATATTCCGAATTCAGTTGATTTCTCAAATCAGCTTTAGCATCTATAGAATATTTAATTTCTGAATTTTTGACACGTGTATAGTTGTTCTGCTACTTCACCTGTGGCATTGCAGTTGCTGAATAGCGGTGGACTATTTATAAGTTGCATGTGTTGTATTCTTGTTTAGCTTTAAAATGATATAAATAACTCTTTTGGAGATTCAATGGACTTTGATGGCTAGATGTTTTATTTAAAGCCACATCGCTAAACCGAAAATGATCACAGTTCAGCATTGTAGCCTTCTGCCTTTGAAGTCTTGTCTAATATAGACCAATGACGTCCTATTTTATTGTTTGTAATTGCTGCTTAAATTCTAGGAGGCAGTTATCTGGTGGCAGAAGCTTTGTACAAAGATTGGACGGCTGCAAACAGCGTCTGTATCTAGAGGATATATGCAGTCGCCCAATATGAGCACAAAGGCTGCAGTTAAATTTGATTTGCCACGACTATTTCATTTCTTCCGTATTATCCATATCTGAAAAATACGAAGACAAATTTATTATTAAAAAGATATTCATGAAATCAAAAACATTACTATTCGTTGCATTAGAAGAAATAATGGGAATATGAGTATGAATGTTCCACGAAAAATAATTACGCATATGGATAATTTAAAACGCTTCTAGAGAGGAAATATAAAATTTATAGTTATATGTAATTAATATGTATTTAAAGGGGTTCTCTGAGAAGCATTTTAAAAAATAATCCTAAACTTGATTGCTGATGGTGAAATTTTACACCTATCAAGTTCAACTTTGCCATTATCTTAATGATAATAACCCAGATTACAGGTTATAATTTATAATTTTGCGAGAAAAAGGTTGTCTTTAATTACCATAAAACCAAAACGTTTTAGCGACGAAACAAGTTTCGTGCAAAATAAAGTCATTGAACATTTATTTTCTGATATAGCTTCTTAACAGACCACTTTACTTAGATACTTTCGAATAAGCTGTTGTCGATGACGATGAAATCTATCGTTCAGTTATTCAGTAGAACAGAGCTCGCCTTCATTTTTCTTACATATATTTCCTGCCTGGTGGCTGGATGTTGGATGTTACAATGTTTGTCGTAATGTGTGGTACCCGAAATATTCGGAAGGGTGAGACGCAAAATTTAGTAGAAATTTTGACGCTTTGCAGAAGATAATTATTGTGGTCGGCTTTTATATTAAAACAAACAGTAGAATATCAACTGTAAACACCCTAAACGAATATTGAAATGTGTTCTTTAATTACAGTCATTTTTATTTCAATATCAAACCAATTGATATAGAGACCTCCAGCTTACGCTAAATATTTTCTCTTCTTGTCGCATTTAATGTGGAGTTACATTTAGGATGTTAAACTAAGTTGCGGTTCGGGAAAATGGACTACAACAAAGTTTTATCCACAATACCCAAACAGTACTCGAAGAACGTTCCGCTAACCATATTAGCATCACCAGGAGATGAATAAAACTGTTACAGTTTTTTCCTGATGATGCTAACATGGTTAATGGAACACGCGTCGAATGCAAAAAATCTGTTTCAGTATTGTGGATAAAATTCTGTTGTAGTTCGGATTTTCACTAATTCGAGAGATAGGTATTAGCTTTGGCTAAGGTCTTTGGGTACTCGGTATGCGTCTGATAAATATGAAGTGTTACACACTCACATATTTGTAAAAAATAGGATCTGTTAAATCTGAAGAAACAACTTCAAGTCGCATAAACGATTTTTGTTGGTCACCGAAACTATTCACGATGGTGAATCGATATTGTCTCCTTCTAGGACTAGAAATAAAAGCTTGCATGAATTAACGATATAATCAATGCTAACAGCCAATTAACGAAATGTTATGCATTTATTAACATTAATTAAATTCAGCACAGTCTATTTTTGTATCACCATTTAGGCGAACGGTACAAATGGCCATTACATTACGGCTGAGGAAAACGGTTGTGTCACTTCTATGGTGGGACGACTTATTAAATTTTGTTTTATTTATGTCTACTGTAACGTTACAAATGTTACTAAGTACAGTATTGTGATTTTCTCCTTTTACTTGTCGATTTGTGTTATCGATACTCTCGCTACCTTATTTCTCGCGACCTTACTCCCGGTGTTCGAACTTACTCGATGGATACATCCGTTTATTGCGCCACTTGACAGATGTGGTATATACTCTTTTTCGAGAGAAATCTCAGGCCGTCTCGTCTGGACTCTCCGCGCGTTCAGACAGAGAAAAGCGACCAATTTTGTGGCTAAAATTATCGTTGTCATTTTTGACCATCAGGTCCAATGAGCGTCTGCTTTCAAAGTGGAATTATTCGGCAAATATACTGCTAAGTTTAGTTTCCGGAATTATCGGTCATATCGTTAATAGCCATATTTGACGACTAGTGTGGTTACCCTTCCTAGCAAAAAAGGGTGGTTACATGTTAGTGTGTCTATCTTGAAAAGTGAAAAATTCTTTATAATTTAATTATGGATCTTCTGTGGGAAAGGATACTATGGGATAGAATTCCTTCTGTGCGGTAACACTTTCTCCTCTCGACGCTGACCTAGCTAATCCCGCCGTCAGTTAACCGTACCGAGGTTTTTTTTATCAGGGTCACGCAACCACATGGTCCTAAGAAGCGCCAGTGTCTACAACTCGATCAGATACAAGAAAAATCAATTTTTATTTATTTAAGGACCTTATTCTCGATGTGTGCGGTATATAGCTTATCGTTACTTATCATTTTAAATAATGACTTTATAATTAACGACTGTAAGACGTTTGTCTTAATTACCGTATATCGCTTATCGTTATCTATCATTAATGACTAGGTCGTTTGACGTCTATCGCTTATATTCTCGTTAATTCTCATTTCATTTACTCATCTTGTTTATCGAGCTTACCTTTACAGAGATGCTTAATTTTATATTTAATTAGCTAGAGATTTCATTTGGCTAGTGTTCGAATAGCTGATTGAGTCAATTTTGTACTGTAGTTGGCTGTAAAGCCTATGGCAGTAATTTATTTCACATAACGGCAATTTACTAATTTAATTTGTCGCCTTGATATCGGGATCGAGTTGGGCTCAAATCGTTTACCTGTAGATATTTAACGGATCTAAATGTACATATTTACCTCACAGGTTAATTTATTGATTTGGTATTTTTGAGGACTGCTTATTGGTCTGTTTGAGTGGAGTGCCACAGGATTGATTTAGGATAAGCTTGGTTAATAATATTTTCATTCCTGTATTTACTGATTGTACCTATACAATAAGAATTGAGTGATATTAATGTTAATCTCAAAGTTACAAGGCATAGATAACGAGTAATATATTATGCTGCTTTAATTTATTATTTTTGTAATATCGGTGAGATATCTAACAGGCGAATTTTCTTATTGATTTAAAAGCGTAACCAGAACCTCCAATTGATTTGAGATAGGATTAATTGTCCTAAAAGAGTTGGTGCTTGTTTACAATGTTTTTAATAAAAAAGTTATTTGTATTTTGGTAAATTGCAGTCAAGATATTAACAAATATGTGTATTCAAAATTTTTCGACGTTCTTCTTCAGGGTATTTTTCTAAATTTTCTTACCGTATTTTCAAGGGTTAATAATCATTGATAAGTTCCTTGTAAAAAAATTTAGTGGCACCCTACCCTAACTGTCAAGACACACACCTTTTAAAAAAAAATAAATCCGCTGAGTAAACCTGGCATAATGAGCAACTAACGAATAAGGTAACATATTTGCCACCAAAAGCTTAAGGCTGGTTACACTACGTGCTAGGTAAAATTAAGTTATGATTTTATTTTTGAGAACAAAAGTATTTTTTTATTTTATGCATACAGAACATGAATATGGTAATTTCAAGTTAATCGAAGACAAATGAAATACAAAGAAGTAGTTGGTTATGAGACCCTCTAGTTAGATTTTTTAGTACTGTTATAACTAATTCTACTGTTACCTAGAATTTTGTTATGATGTTATTAACAGTGGAACTAATGTTTAATGTAATTATAAAACTCATTGAGCAGGTGTAGAGTATTGTTTTTATACATTCTGCGCAATCTGATAGATAAACCAGTCATTATGCACGTGTATGCATATTAAATAAATCAGTTGTTCTTTAACACAATCCGGATGCAAAAGCGTAGGGCTGATACCTTTTTGTAGTGCATAATTTTGAATCATGTATTAATCGCGGACCTTACACAATTTTTCTTTGCTTGTCCACAATTTCTGAAGTGCGTATTTTTCACCAAACATTTTAAATGAGAATTTCACAAAATAAAACATACTTTAAATTATTGTATTTCATAGTCTAATCAACTTACATATATTATGTCATACATCTAAATATTTGTTTTCTTAAACAGTTTTAGAGGCCAGTGATTCCGTATAAAAATGTCGACATTTATTTATTTATATGTTTATTTATTTATCTCTTTTTGCCAACGAGGTCCTATAAATAAATGAAAAAGCAAATCCAAAATAAAATTGACATTAATTTATTTTTAATGAAATTAAAATAATATTTCTTCCACAAAAAAATGTACTTTCTCAGATTGCATTATTTTATTAAGATGGTAAAAACACATGGCATCGGATACACTAAATTAAATTTTACTTCTACTTGCACAAGCATGTTATTAAGACATACAAACAAGATCACTTCAAATTCTTTCTCTCATTATCACAACTGTGCCACTTAAACCAATTACGATAAAATGTCGTTTCCTATAATTATTATTTTCACCTTTTTGCTGGCAGAGATATCGTACCATCTGCTTAACATAAGACATTTATGGAAAATGATTTCTCATGACCAGAAAAGTGAATTTTATTTTGCAATAAAATTGTGTATATTATTTTTTATAATTCTTTTCTGTTTTTCTAGAAATATCTAACATTTGGAGACCACATTCAACACTGAGAATCTTTAGATTAGGACAGCTAAGGCTTGGGTTGCTCTTCATAATATTTGTTAACACTTCGTATATAGGGTTTCAACAATATTGATTCAAGTTTCAGCATATTCATGTTTACCGCATTCTTCTGGTAACTTGAAACTAATGAAATAACATCTATGTAGCAGCTGACCATTTCGGGACGTATTTGTCAATTTTGAGTTTCTTCTGCCTTAACTGTGGAAGATATGAGCTAGTATACTCAAAAGGTAAATATTCTGGAAAGATTTTTGCACAACAAAATTAACATATTTTGGAAATATGATGATAATCAATAATTTAAAATTATGGTTGTAACTTTGTCTCTGCTTTTGGTACGCTTTTGCAATTTTTATAAAACGTAATTAAAGGAGATATTCACTTTTTGCAACATAACGTATGCTTCTTCGTGATTTACTTTAAGCTAAATCATGGTAAGATAAATGTACATAATTCCGACACTGTAAGAAAACAAACTAAAGAACACACCTTAATAATATAAAAATCGTGTATTAAATGTAGGATACTTTATAACAGTTAAGTTTGTTCGGACACCTGAGATTTTTCTCTGTCCAATATTCTGACAGTGGGTTGAGCATAAATTCGACACATTAAGTACATAAATCAAACAAGATTTTCAGTTTACAAAACTTTGTAATAACAAAATTAAATGAGAACAAAACACTTAAAATCAACTTGAAAGCAGCCACTTTTGTTATTTTTTAGATGGTTGTATCACCTCCATACTTTCTATGGAGTCGTACCAAATTTCGTCTGACCACTTTCAATTGAATCCACTTCTAGTCATGGTATTAATCAATATTTTCTCTTTCTCAATTCCAGTCACATTTTCCGGATAGTAATATTTTCATAGTTTACTATCACAAAGTTACCATTTTTTAAATTTCTCTTTCCGTTTACTTTCTCAATACACACTTCACCGTCATCCTCGCTGACATTAGGCAACACTTCTTCATTTTCACTTGAGTTTTGTGGCTACAGTTTTGTTTTTAAGGTCTTTCTTGAAATAATACTCATTTTGTTTTTCTTTTTCGTATTTCTTTTTCCTTAAGTTGTTTATTTTTTTCTTTTTTTTTAAGTAATAGATACTCTTTCCAAGAGTCGGAAGTTGTGTCAGAGGGCATTTTTTCCTTTTTTTACCTACAAATATTTTATATGTGGTTGGTTTTGGCCAAAACAATGCCTTTTTAAACGTTGAAGGTACTAACAGGCTGGAATTCATTTCAATATTCTCTTTCGTCTTGACTAGAGATATGTTATCAATTTTCTTGAGGACTTCTTTCTTTGCGTTTTCGGCTTTTTCTTCAATATTCTCTACTTTCTTGGACTGTTTTATTATGTAAACGGTTGTTTTATTTACAGTTCTTCCAATTTCATTGTTTTTTTATCCTATGCAGTCCCAAAAACTGAGTACATGAATGATAGTTCACTGCTTCATTATTTAAAACTGTATTACTTAAAACACACTTAAAAGATAGGATATTAGTTTTTGAGAGGTTAAAAGATAGTTTATTGTATTTACACCACTCCTTTACCATATTCATAATCATATCTCCCAACATATTGGCAGCATGAGCATGCCACAAGATTAATGTGTCATCAGCAAAGAGTGTCAATCTGCCAGTAATCGTTAAAGTAGAAAGGTCAGTAATGTAAATCAGAAACAGAACTGGTCCAAGCACTGACCCCTGTGGCACACCACTCACAATTTGATGTGTTCTGATATCTTATTATTTAAAAATACTGTTTGAGAGCGATCAGACCAATAAGACCCAAACCACCTGAGAGAATTCCCTTTAAAACCATACCAATTGAGTTTATTCAATAATTTTCCGCGATCTACACAGTCAAGCGCTTTTGCGAGATCACAGAAAACCGCCGTTGCCACCTGACCATCATTCAAACTCACATAGAGATCCTCCAGCAGCGCAAACACAGTTTTTTTTTCATTTTGAAACCCGAATTGCTGTGATGATAAAACATTTTTTCTGTCCAAAAACGATGTCATTCTCATCTTTACCAGTTTTTCAACTATTTTGGCCAAAGTGGGCAATAAAGAAATGGGCCATTAGATGGCCAATTGATCTCACCCCCCTTATGCAAAGGAATAATCACAGCCCGCTTTAAAATGTCCGAAAACTCCCCTTTGTAAAATGAATCATTAACAGCTTCCTACAATGTGTGATAAGCAGAATCGGTCAGCTGTAGCAAGACTCTTACTGATAGCTGATCCCTAACTGACGATTTTTATGTTTTATTTCCTTAAGTATTAGTTTTATTTTAACAATATCAGTAGGAGTGAAAAAAAAATGTTTCCGAAACAAATTTATCTTTTAAATAATCCAAACGTTGAGCAATGGTGCAGTAAAAATTATTAAGTTCTCCTGCGGACAAATCAGCAGCGCAGCCCGAATCATGGCCCTTACCTCCACTGACCAGCAAAATGCTTTCTCTTTGCTGATTTCACCAACCTGCTATAAAATTCCTCTATACTTACTAAAATGAGACACAAATACATCATGATTCATGAAATATTTCCTAAGATATGTAGTGAACGCATCAAAATACCTCGCGTTAACCAGTGCTTCCTTTTTTTCTAATAAAAGTTAGTGGGAAAGCCAAATTAAAAAGTTTACTAATCTGAGAATGAAATTGTGTGAGCAAATTCGTAGGTTCCAATACACTCCAATCTATGTTGCAAAGCTGATAGAATTTACGATAGTTTTTTGCAGAGTAGATCCTGCCATATATTTTTCTGGTACTTTTTTCTCTATACCTAAGATCAACGATGCCTGGATAGCCTCGTTATCAGAGAGTCCCGCATTGTGAGTACAGCAAGACATCAAGATCACATTCGAGCACGTAAAATCCAATAATGTAGAAGTCAAGTTTGTAATCCTAGTGGAATCAGAGACATGCATATTTAGGCTAAAAGACAGCAGTATATTCTTAAGGTTACGCACAACACGTGATGTACCTCAATATTAAAATCACCCGACACAATAATTGAGGCGTTAGCTGAAAGTTGAATTAAAAGATGTTCTAGATTGGCTAAAAAGTTTAGGTCATTGCTTATTGGCGAGTGATTATTGGATGGCCTATCTTTGCTATAGATTTCTATAACTTGTGGTTTAAGGATCTGAGACAACAGCAATAGTGGCATGACAGATTCCTACTCTTGATAAAATTCAGCAGATTATGTTAAAAACTGTAAATATAAGTGGCTTCCCTACCAAAACCTTTGACTGCTCTGAGCTAAACTTAACAAAAAATGACCTTTCAGCAAGATAAGATTTATATAAACTATTTATGTTCACCCTGATTCCCAGCCTATCCAATTTCGTCGAGACGAACTCAGCGTCAACACTATCGAAAGCCCTGGTCAGGTCAAACAACGCAATAGCTACACATTCGTATCCATGAAATTAAAAATATGTTCAGCAAAATCAATGCTTGCACTTTCCGTGGAAAACCTTTTCGGAAACCATATTGACTTGGAAATTTAATATTCTGGCCGTCAAAAAATTCTACGGTCATTTTATAAATACATTTTTCAAACATGTTTCAAAAGGTTTTCAATACGACAATCGGTCTATAATTCTCAATGTTGTTGAGTGCACCCTTTTTGTGCACTGGAATAGTCTTTAATTGGATCAGAAAAACATATTTCTCAACAGACTTGTTCCTCTTTGCTTTCCTTTATAATAATAATGGAAATATTATTCGGCCCAATAATTTTTTTATTGGACAGAAGGGAAATAATTCCGGATATTTCACGAAATGTAGCAAGAAAAAAAATATGGTATCTGATACATATTTCGAATAGATACAGGAAGTCGAAAGTTGTTCTCCAAAGAAGGAATTTAGTTTATTTCTTATAACGCTAATTAAATAGACTCCAAATTCATCTGCAATCTGCAATTGTCGTTCCATCCAATTGACATATTTCTTTTAATGTGCTGTTGATTTTTGGTTAATTACTTCTTATTTTCTTAATCAGTTGTCATGCAGCCTTTATTTTACTGTCTGCTGAGTTTATTATTTGCGTGTTGCTTGTGATTTTCTCTCTCTTAGTATTACTTTTAATAATTTTTGTAACTGTTTGTATTAAGTGCTAGCCTTTTATCGTTAATTCTCCTTCCTTAGTTTTAGTAGTGTGTGTGAAAAATGTTTCTTTTGGATCTCGCTTGCATAAGGAAATGATACTTCAAATCATTATATAAAAAAATCAGAAAAGTGAGTGAACATATAGTAAATTTTAAAACTGATATCTTACAAGGCCACTTTGCTGGTAGATCCTGTACAAATTATAACATTTTTTTATCTTTCAGATCCTAGTCTTTTTAGCAAAAAGAATTTATTTTATTGCCGACTTGTATTGAAAAAGCCATTGAGAATAAAACATTAAATGCACTTCCTGTATATTAGCAAAATCATAGCAACACGGGGACACGCGATGGCAATAAAATAATTTTGATACGTCTTAATTCGATAGTTCTGAATCTCTACGAACGCTTTTGCTTGATGGGGCCTTAACCTGAACCACCAGAAATTTGTAATACCTAACTATTTTTTACTATTTTGACTGTGTAAAATCTAACGGGTGTGGTTTAACGCAGCATTACACATAAATGTCATTATGATGTGTAATTATAATTTAAACCTTTTAGCTTCAAATTTTACTTCAAAATGATACTGTAAATTATTATAGAAGAAATGGTTGTTAATAAAATAGAAAATAATATAAATAACGTTTTATTGTTACTTTTTTTTCTGAAGTTCTCTTTCTTCATCTATTTTATTTCTTACCATGTTTTAGATAATCATAGCAAAAATTTTAAAGGTATTTAAATACCATGAGTATTCTTTTTTAAATGGCATACACTTGTTAATAAAATGCTTTAACTTCATTCAAAATCTTACCAACACTCCCAAAAATTACTCTATTTTCCTTTTCGAATGTCGAATCTATTCACATAGATAGATTTTTTCCCGCTTTTGAAAATAAAATCTAACCCAAACTAACCCAATTTTTTGTAATTATCAATTGATTTTTGTCTTTGAAGACCTTTAATATCTTACTCAAGAGCATTATTAATTACTTATATTTGGAAGCCACATTACCAAAGTTTACTAAATGCATTACTTTGGATAGATTTTGAAGTTTTTTGCATTTTTAAGGGTAAAAACATTCATGATGTTTGTTCTTCTAGAATATTTTTTTTTGTCTAAGAGTATTCGGATTTACCCGTAAAATAGGGCAAATTTGGGCACCTGTTTTAAACAGCATAAAATTGAAGTATAATTTCGGACACTAATTTAAGTTTTAAAAAAACTACAAATGGCTAGCGTAAAAGCTAAACAATATTGAAAATCAAAGCTTATTTAACATAATAATATGGGATTTATTATAAAAAATCTTATAGACTTAATAACATTTTCTTAGAAAGAAAAATATATATTTCCTTTTCAAAACAACAACAAAAAAGCCTCTTTATATCTTTATTATTCTAGATTACTCTTTGGCATGTAAAAGCCTATGTTGTTCTCTTCTTAAAGGTATTGGATTGACGATCTTTAAAATATCTCCTTCAACAATACTTCGGTCATGAACATTTCAATATCGCGTCGTGTTCATAATGATGATGATGAAAACGATTTTAATTTGCAAAGTTGGCGTAGCAAGGAAGAACAAAACTGGAGAAAAGAAATTGACGAATATTGTTCGAGTAAGAGAGCTGAAGGCTGTTGATAGTGAAAATACACTAGAGTGGTGGAGAAAAAACGAGGCAATATATCCGAATTTATCCAGGATAGGCCGTGATTTTTTAAGCATTCAGGCTACATCTGTACCTGCAGAGATACTTTTTTCAAGAGCGACGTTAACAAAAAAAAACGAATCCGATTAGCCGGGGAATCGGCTCAATCTTCATTCTATTTAAATTCCTGGATCTGTAACAAAGATATATTTCTACAAATATATTTTTTTTCACACTTTTAAAAATTATGCAGTTGTGACATTTATTAGCTTTTAAAAACTATAATTAAGAATATAAAAAAATCTATTTTTATTTTTATCTTTTAAACTTCGTTTTTTGCTTTTTGTATTATGAATAGTAAAATAGGTTTAAAAGAAAAGTTTTATTTATGTTTTGTTGATTTTGTTGCGTTTAAAGTGAATTGAAAGTTGTTTTATATTGGTTTTACTGACCTATTATAAGCTGTGTGTTTTAGCGCCTACATTCTAACTGTTTTTGCATTTAAAAGCCTAAAGGAAATTTTTTTCACTATTAGCTTAATTAATATGCAACATTTTCCTATTTCTTTGTAAAAGAGCACTTTATCAAAGTGTATTAAACAAAACCATGATATACATTAACCATTTTTTCATTAAATTACATTTTGTTAAACAAATGTGTCTTTAAATAGTAGAATAATACACACTACAAAATTTTATTTCGGTTGGAGAAAAACATTTTTTTCCTATCGAAAAGTCTAGAAAGTTTTTCTCGATCTTGTCTCCAAAATAAAACTACAGACGAGACGAGAAATCTTGAATTTCGAGAGCCTCGTGTAAACCTATCCCTTGCTAACTTATATTTTGAATAATTTCGATAGGGGCGGACTGACTTTGGTATGATCTAACCATGTTCGAAGTTACCCCTAAAATTAAATTTGAGATAGAGATTGTGTCGGTTCGATATTTTCGGAAGAACAAATATGCAACAAGTTTTTATTTTATTTTATCAAATAACTACATTATTTATACTTTGCTTAGAGCAAGAGTAACTTTATCTTCAAACACATGAATATAAATAAACATAATTTAAACAAATCATTTTAAATACAAAATCAGTTTGCTCTCAGAGATCCAGGTACCTGCTTTCAGACTGTGAGATGAGATATCCCTACGTATTTTGTGTGAAAATGATGCAAGATAGTCATCAATCTGTCATCTATTTTTATGGACAATTATATGAGTCTGTTAAAGTCCAGATTCACGACTCATCAAAGGAAGAGTTATTGAAGGAAATGTGCGATATGCGAAAAAGTGTAAATCAAATGGCACTCACGATAGAAAAGTTGGCTGCCAAAAATAAACCAATTATTAGGAGTAACCCACCAACAGTAAAAAAGTCGATTTCGACTCAGACCGACCATATAGATAACCGGAACACAGTGGTTATAAATTCTCCTAAAGTCATTGTTTCCACACCTCAAGACTGACATTATGTGGTAGTGTCTAAAATCTTACCTCCACTTACAGAAAGCCAGCTTGCACACTATGCCAAAGAAAAACTTGAAACTACTGACTTTATCCGATGCTTTCCAATGCTGAAGAATAAGGACCGTTCCCACTCCAATTTCAAGGTAGGTGTGCAGAAAAAAAGTTACCTAAAGCATCTTAAGGGCATAAGTATGTGACCGCCGGGAACTGAAATAGTCACTGCTAATTCATCTTTAACGCCCTTAAAGGTATCGCCGCCTGCATCAAATACTTCGACCACTGGCTATCAACATTTTGTACCGAGCACTTTGGACGGCCGAAGCCTACCACCACGCCCTGACTCAACATCTGTACATAGACCTAAGGGGGTGAGGTCTGTTGGGGTTGGCTCTGGCAGAGAAGCTTTGGCTGCCTGTAAGTCTCTTGCGCTGGAGAATTTGGAGGTTGTTGTGGAGAAAAGTGAGAAGACTGATGGTGGGCTGGATATGGACCCGATGACTTCACCTATAGTGCGGCTGTCGTGACATTCGGATGCGGCTATTAGTCGGATGATGCGGAAATCCGCGTTAATTCAAAAGTATTGCAAAATTTATATTCCCATGATTTAGATGAATCATTCATTGAGGAGATCCTCCAATTTAAATAGAAGAATTTGACGATATCAGCAATATCAAGCACTATCTTAAATTTATTAGATACAAAAACTTGGTAGCTATGTTTCCAAATATCGAGATAGTGTCAAGAATTTTGTTTAACACTACCAATTAAAAATACATCAGGAGTAAGATCATTATCTAAATCTAAATCGAACGAAAACGTATTTACGGAACTCCGTTGGCAAAGAAATTCTAACCAACTTGGCGGTTCTTTCTATTAACAGTGATATTATTAATAAAGGTTTTCCAAGAAATAATATGGGCGCTTGCCAAAAAAAAGAGTCGAAAAAGGATATAAAAAATTTCTTGTTCAAGTTTATGTTTTTTATCATGAACTGTTACCCATTTCATTTTGTGTTTCTTCTTTTATTTGTATTAAGAGTATTATTATTAGTGTATTTATAACGCAGTACTCAGTACACCTATTTTTTATGTTACGTTGGCAAGCAATGTTTTTAATAAAAAATATGTGCAAATTTTTTGCCTTATGATAATACCATAAGTTCTTAACCTTATTTCCCTTTTATACCAATACGAAAATTGTTGGGGGGCGCTTGGAAAAAAGTGCCTAGGGGCGCTTTTATTGTAAATCCGGCACTGTGTCCCTGCATTTAAAAAGCAAATTAATTTTGTGTGGCGACCTTAATATTGACTTTTCAAGTGTGTTTGCTGGTCAAGAATCTTCGGTCCATTTTCGATTCTTTTGGTATAATCATGCATATTAACTTACCAACTAGAATAACTGAAACTAGTTCTAGTATTATAGACTATGTCGTGTCATCTTTTGATCCAGAATTCGTTGACTGTGCTGTCTTTTAGTCGAATTTCTCTGATCATGAGGCAGTATTAAAAGAATTTTCGGTAAAATTCAAATGCAAAAATGCTTCGCCCAAATTATGCCGCATTTTTTCGGACAAAATTTTTTAAACATTTTCAGCACCTATGTCTAAGAACTGATTGGGTTAGCCTCTCTGCTGATGTCGATACCGAATTTTCTATCTTTATCTACTCTGGCGTCCAAATCCTTTCCTCTTAGGCCTATCAAAGTTAAACAGCATAAACCCTGGTCAACTAAAGGCTTGTGCACATCTGCAATGAACATGCGTTAATTATCTCATCTAAAAAAATACTCGGACAGCGTCTTCATCCATGATTACGTGAAACTTTACAGAAAAGTCTATCATAAGACTATAAAAGCTGTCAAGGACATTTATTAAAATGAGAGGCTGGCTAAATCCGGTAACGTTGCTAAAGAATCAGGGTCTTTTGTGAACCACTTAAGGAATAAGACTTCTTCGTCTGGTACAATCGCTAATTCACCTGAAAACCTAAACAATTACTTTGTAAATGTGGCTAAAGATTTAATGAACACCATAACTCTTTCTTATGATCCACTTTCATATCTCTCTAAAGCTCATAGTTTCTTCTTTACACCAGTGCGCCTCGTAGTACAATTAAAGACATTAAAAACAAATCCTCATCTGGGACTGATGGGCTTACTCTGAAAATTTTCTCAAACCTGTCGGAATGCACATTACACCATCTTACTACTATACTTAACAAGTCATTCCAAAATGAGGTTTTTCCAAACTGTCTTAAGACGGCAATAATTATTCATTTGCATAAAGGAAGAGATAAAGACCATGCTTCGAACTATCGCCCAAATGCACTCCTTCCCAAATGAAAAAAGATCATTGAAAGACTGGTTAAAAAAAGGCTTCTATCTTTTTTCTCTAAATATAAAATACTTACTACTTACCCTCTTTAATTATGTATACTCCAACCTGAACATCCATCACTCTACAGCAACAATTTTCTGTGATATCTAAAGTTTTTGATTGTGTAAATCATAATATCTTAATTAACAAATTCCAGTACTACGGATTCAGAGGAGTGCCTCCCGAATGGTTTCAGTCGTTTCTTAACAACAGAAGTCAGCTTGTGGGGGTTGATGCGTCGATGTTTTCTTGCAAGCCAATAGATTAGGGCGTACCCCAGGCCCCAGGGTTCAGTACTAGGCCCTACTTTGTTTCTGCTGTTTATGAATGGCATTGCTTGTCTGGATATTAGCGGTAAAGTCTATCTCTTTGCGGACGATACTAGTTTCACTTGGAGCAACCCCGATATTACGGCGCTTCAGAACTGTATCTAGTGATTTAATCGCCATTAAATCATGATGCGATTCTAATCTCCTGTGCCTCAACGTGTCTAAAACTAATGTTTTGTCAAATAATAAGTACATTGCAATCTTTTGTACTTAATAACACCACTACTGACGTCGTTGAATCTGCGAAATTCCTGGAGCTTGTTGTGGACAGCCATTTACACAGCACATCGATGCCTTATCAAAAAAATTAAGTACTGCCTATTTTGTGCTAAGAACGGTTTTCAGAGAGCTTAACTTGTCAACTGCTAGAACAATCTATTATGCCCTTTTCGAGTCGCACCTCCGATACGCCCTTCCATTCTGGGGTACGTGTTGTGCGACTCAATTTGAGCTTATTTTCAAACTACAAAAGAGAGCTGTTAGATACTCATTGAGACTAAACAGTAAAACTCACTGCCAGGATTTCTTTAAAAATTTTAAAATATTAACTCTTCCTTCCTTATTCATATTTGAATCTGTTTGCTTAATCATCCGCAAGCACGTATCTGCTATTCCAGAAAGGCCATCTCACAACTATCCACATATTTGCCAAACTCACGCTCAGAGTTAGTTATAACTCTATACTGTACAATGCAAAAATTCACAATATTTAATATTTTATATACCTAATATTTCAGGAAATTTCGACCACGTACAATTTGCACAATTGTATAAAGTTTTGTATAGTTGGTTTTTTCTTTTTATTTTCATTGTATGTTTCTATTTGTGTTTTTACATGTTTTGTATGCAAATTGTGAAATTTTTTGGCAATAAAGCATTATTATTATATTACCCCACTCTGCAGAAATGTAATTTATGAGAATTAAATAATATCTAGTATATAATATCACTATTCTTTACTTTTTATACACGCTATAGTACCATAATTTTTCTACCTTGATCTGCTCAAATGAATGCACCACTATGCAGTTATTCTTTGGCCAAAGATCACGTTCGAATTCAGGTATAGAATTAAGTATAAATTTTGATACATAACAGGACGTTAAGCAAGAAAAGTTATAATTGCCAGGAAGATTTGCTTTATTGCGTCTAAGATAATGATGGTTTAAAAAAATGCTATATTACTAGCAACAAACAACATATAATCTAGAATGCACATACTAATTAAAGTTAAAATATTATTAAAGACAAACGTTCTTACATGATTCTTATATATTACCGCTCTAGTACATGCAAATTGCAATCTCATGTCTATATAGTGGATAGACATTCTAAATCTGCAGAAGAAAAAATACTGCAAACTGCAAATGTAAGAAAGGTATCGGGTAGTTTGAAAGGACCTTGAAAAGGTTAGTGACTGGGCGCGGATACTTACAAGCTTCGAGTTGAGTACGATCAGGTAAACAACGAAAAGAATCATTCTTTATTTTGTAAATTCCTTGATCTTCGTATAGGATAATTTTTCGGTCGTTGCCGTTCTATGCTAGAGCATCCTAAAATTTTGTTAATCCGATTTTTATTGAGATGTTTTTTGTTCTAAAAAAACGCTGACGTTAGCCATCTTTTAATCGCATCTATTAAAAATGTTATTTGTTTTGAGCACCTTATTAAAATTGACGAAATCTTCATCAATCAATATAAGAAACAAGCACAATCATAGGGGTAGTAGTAGTAGTACCAGTTTAATGCTATAATATTTATTTTTGTTAAATTAATTAAATTCGTCTTCAATTTGTATAATATATTCCAACTACTTCCGAGACTTAAATAATATAATTTAAGGCATTTTAATTATTAGATGTGTTATTTTAGACTACCTAAGCTTAGCATAATTTCCTCACTGTTTCATTATTCTTCTCTTTAATTTTTCGATATTTTATCCTATGACTACGCATAAGAGACGCGTGTAATTTGATGTAACGGTTTCCCATTGTGTGAAATTGTCTGCTGGCCAATTTAATGTGAGAACTACGAAATGAAGAATTGCTCTCTTATCATAATGCCTAATAACGGTTTCGCAATATAAGAACCGTTTTTTGATATTTTTTCACTAATTGAAAAATATGATTATGGATTACAGTTGCAGCCTTAAAATGACTCTGCTAAGAGAAGAGAATGATTTCTCATTCTCTTCGAGTTACGCGAAACTAGTAATTTCTGAAACCATGAATGCTTCGAGCGAAAATTGTTATCACCTGGATTGATGAATATACAGAATCACGAAAGCAAAACTGTAATCTGTAATGGTGCGAAACAACCGAAAAGGCAAAATTACGCTGAGCATCCCGCCTAGTTGCAATAATTGTAGCTCTCTTTATTTTGTCAATAGTGGCATTTATCAATGTCTTAAATTATATATTTGTTGAAGAAATAGTCCCCAGAAAAATGATATAGTTTTACTTAAAACACACTTTTAAAAAGCAAGACCAAGACCGAGACCGTCTTTGGTTATCAAGACCAAGGCCAAGACTGTGTATGCAAGAACAAGACCAATACCAATACCATGTCCTGCAAAACCAATACTTTTGCAAGTTGCAAGAGTCTTGCGAGACGCATTGTATGATAATATCATGGAATTGTTTGTGATAATATTTTATTCCTCTATTACTTTTTTAAATTTAAATTGATTTCATATTACATTAAATTTAATATTTTGCGTGGAATTTAAACTAGCTTTGTAAATTAGTGTTTTCGAAATAAATGTATAAGTATATTTCTGCAATATGTAAATTCATTATCATTGTAATGAACGCCGATTTACCCTATTCCTTTACTTTCTGTATATTCGGTCTTTTCTTCGCCTTCTGTTCATTATCTGTAACCGGGTTCGCAGTATCAGTGTGTTGACACCCTATATCATCGTAAAATAATTTACCTATATACTTGTCCAAAAACCCATATTTTGCCACTTAGTTGAAAACCACTTTATGCCTCTTACCAGTACTCAAGTCTATTCTTAGGTATATTAAATATAATTAAATGAATGTAAGCCACATCAGTTGCGTTTTGATATTAATAAAACAATTGAAAGGGAGCATTTTTTAGTGGCTAAACTTATTCGGCTTATTTTTTAATATGACCTCGTATCTACAACGCCAGACAATCAGTCCTTGCACATTAAAAGAAAATGACACTGGTATTATTATTTAGACACTGTGCATTTTTTCCAGTGTATCAACTTTCCTAGAATATTATATTTTACTAGCCAGTCAAACAATTATGGAATAATGAAATAAATTCAATCAGCAATATTCTTTTCCGCAGTGAATTAACTCAATAAGATACGAAATATGCTAGCACTAATTATTTAATGGGATACTCATTTAATTATCGAATACAAACAGCAATAAATGTTTCCCAATATACTGGCACTCTACGCCTTATTATTTAACTATTTTACTATCTAACGCTAGCACGGTATTGTTTTACTGAAATACTCATTAAATTCATGCACACAGACAACGATAAATGTTTTTAAATATACCAGCACTCTACACATTATGACTTAAAACTAAACTTACTGTATATCGCTTAATGTTAAACAGGAACCTGCCATCGTAGCCATCCTTGCTCCTGTTTGACCACCTTCTTCCTCGACGAATGACGAATTTTCAACCACGTTTCTTTACTTTAATTTTCGAACCGACGACGACATGAATTTACTTATTTACTTAGTTATTTTCACGAGCCTTTAAACTGATATGCACTAATTTCGGTTTGGTCAATAATGTGACCATAGTAACAGACTTGAAAAATCAACGATATATTATAAACTTCACGCGCCCCAATCGGGCATAAGTACCAACTACAAATGGATACTTATAAAAATTACCCGAGTCCCAGTTCGGACATTATGACGTGCAGCAAGTGAAGAGTATGTTAACTGATTTTTCTCCGATAATTTCACGCTTTTATAGCAACTTTTTGACGCAATTTTTCTCCAGAAAAATCTGGAATTTGTCCACCTGCACAAATTCACTTGCGAGGTTACGTAATTGCCCCCAATTTTCGACGAAAACACGGTTCGAGTTCTAACTGGTTTTATTTTCCCATTTCCCCAAAGAATTCGAAATTTTCCATGCCTAGCTTTACTTTTTAGTTCACACGTGTGTTCAAAGTTCAAGCGATCTTCGGACCTTATATGGTCATATCCTTTTTCTTTCATTTTAATTCGCTTGACCGGAAATTAGAACCGCCCCTGACCAATAGTTCTTTTAGAACAAAGTTTGGGGAATCTGCGTAAGAATTTGTTTGACCGCAATTGATCTCTTTTCTAGTTCATTTTGTGTCCCGTTCTCCTGCAGTCGAATAAAAATCTAAAGTATACGTCACCGCGCTTTCAAATCGGATCCCGAATTTTGTGAAGTTATACACCATGCCGTTTATTGAAATATATTCCAATGGTAAGCGATTATTATTTTTAATTGAACGGCGTTAGGTGCTTTTGTTGTCCACTTCTATTAGGTAAAATGATTACCCTTTTTTTGCGCTTCTGGCATTACTTCGTGAAAGTTAAACTTCAATTCGTTTTTAATTCTCGTTAATTAAAATAAACTTATTATTTTGTTTGAATGTTTTTCCCTGGTTTATATTCGAGACGTAATTTAATTTTTTGAGCATTTAAAATTAAATTTAAAATTGTATGTATTTTTTTAACAAATTGTTGAAACATTGCTTAAAATAAATCAGTGGCTGGCTCTTGGTTCGTCACATCATGTCACATCATATCATAAAATTAGCATAAAAATATATTCGGGTTGGGTGGGGACCTTTTCCTAGGGTGCATTTGACAATGAAAATGTACGTATCAATAATTAATTCGATTTTTAATTAGTAGATAGTTATTGGGGTGGTATTGGTAAATATGTTCGATTGTTAGATTTTTATGTTTTCGAAAATTTCAGATTTTTATTTACCCAATGGTAAAGTCGAATATACGGAAATCAAATTCGAAACAGTCTGAGATTATTTTATTGATTTGTCTTGTTTATTTATTTTTTAAGTTTTACACCTTGTTTAAAAACAAGACTTACAAGATTCTTGCTGCAAGATCAAGACCAAGACCAAGATGGAACATTAGTTTGCAAGACCAAGACCAAGACTCTATGCGCAAGAACAAGACCAAGACCATGCTAGTCTTGGTCTTCGTCTAGAAAATATTTCTGTTATATGTTAAAAATTTGTTTTAAAGTACCTTTTACCTTACCTCATCCATTTACAGTAATAAAAAAGATTACAAAATTCCGAAGATAAAATCTGAAAAAGCTCAAAAAAACACACCTCTTATAATAAAATGGCAGTATTGAATAAGTACTGTCTATAGTACATTTAAAAGTTTCAGTGATACTGAGCCAAAATTAACGTACCATAATTTTTCCAGCGTGTTCTAAGACAAAAAATAAAAAATATATATATAAACGTTAGGCGAAAAATACTCACTTCATAAAGATAAAATGATTTTTCCCAATATTTCCGACACCATATTATTTTTTTTAATATAGTTTCACTAATTTAGAAATAGGATTTTGACTCACAGTTGCAGCTTTAAAATGGCTCTACTAAGAGAAGAGAATGGTTTCTCTTATTTTACAGCTTCTCCTGTACACCCTCTTCGAGTTACGCGAAATATCCTAGGTCTTAATCAGTGGCGTATCGTTACTACAAAAAATGGGGGGCCCATGTCCATACATTTCATATTTTATTCCTTATGAAAAAAGGTATAAACAAATGTACATAACTAGCATAATCCATAATATGCACATTTCAACAAACAGTAATGATATACGTACTTTTAAAATTTTAAACTATTAAAACAAATAAACTAAAATTAAATAAAATATTAACACTAAAAAAAATGGAAAAAATATGGCATTTGGCAGAAAATTATATTTGCTTAGACTTAGAACATCATTCTGGGTGTACTTTTTTAAATAAAAGTATTAAGTAAGATGTCTAAGGATGTCTAGTTCCTGATGCACTTGCATTAAGGCTAACCCACTCAATCTCCCAGTCAAACATAATCAAATAATAATTTTTCGAAAAGGAACTTTACGATTACCCACAATTTCATAAATTGCAGCATAAAACAAATTGATACCAACCATTTCTTTAGGATTAGAAAAATTAAATGCTGACACAGAATCACAATTAACTTTTCGAGGAAATTTTCTTTGTCGAGGTAATGCAATTTGTTATCTCTCATTATCTCTTGTTTTCAATGTCCCTAAAAATGTTTACCATTTTTTCAAAAATTTGATGGTAGAAGGTTTCGTTACATGCATCCTGTATTGTTTTTATCATCGCGCTTGCGTTTTTATTAACAGATGTAATGTTTAATATGGGGCATTGCAATTCCGTGGATAAAAAGTCTGTAGTATCCAAAATAAATTTTAAAATTTAAATTGATAAAATAACTTCCTGTTCTAAAATGGATTTTTATAAACTTTAATACTCTAGGATTATTTGTATCCTCACTTATACAGTATATTATAGTATCAATCATCATCATCATTTAGCCTATATATTTGTCCACTATTGGACGTATACGGGATGCATTTTTAAGTTCCCTATACCGTGCGTGCAACCGGTTGCAGACACAGTCTAGGAAACTAGGTAGCACTCCGAACCCCATACGGTGTGTGCAATTTGTGCGCATTATTATGGCTTTACATGGCCCTCCGCTCGTTTCGCTCGCTACGGGGGCTCAATCAACAAGAACTAACCAAGTGCTAACCAAAACTAACCCAAAATTAAGAGAAAAAGTTCCCTAGACAGTAGCGCAATAGTGGGTAACTGATACTCCAAATAAATACCTGAGAATAGATAATCGCTACGGGGGCGCAACCAACAAAACTTTTTACAAACATAATATTAAAAAAATAACAAAAACACCGACGGGAATCGAACCCGGGACGCCGAACTAGAGGTCTAGCATCTTAACTACTGAACCACCAGAAAATTTGAAACGAATTTGCTGGACCCTAAAGACATGACAGTTGGCGTTGCACACACGGTATAGGGATCGGAGTGCATTACGTTTCCTAGACTGTGTCTGCAACCGGTTGCACACACGGTATAGGAAACGTAAAAATGCCTCCCGTATTGTAGTAAAATTATCGCGATTTTTGGCTTTGGCCGCCTGTGCCCAGTTTCCGCGAATGCGCCTTATATCGTCGTTCCATCGTGAGGGGGGCGACCTCGGCTTCGGTAGGCGTTTGCTCTTGGTCGCTATTCCAATAGTTTTTGATCCATCTTTGGTCTGTTAATCTCCCAGCGTTGCCTGCCCACTTGTTCCACTTAGTTTGGCGATTTTGTTGATGGCATCTTCAACTCCTGTTAATGTCAATATTTCCGGTCCACAGGTCAAGACCGGAAGGATGCACATGTTAAACACCTTCCTTTTCAGACATACAGGAATATTTGACCTAAGACCTAAGTATGTAGGCCAATTTACCAAAATCTGTCCATATTAGTTCTATTCTTCTGGTTATTTCGTCGGTTGGGTTATCTGTGCTAATCTTAACCTCGTGAACTAGGTATTTATAAGATGACACCTGCCAATATCCCTGAGCTGATGTTTAGTCCGACTTGTCTAGTACAATTATTTATGTCATCAAGTATTTGTCGTGCATCTTCAAGACGATCAGCAATGAGTAAGATATCGTCCGCGAATCGCAGGTTGTTAAGGTTTTCTCCATCTACATTAACTCCTCCCAACTGTGTTTTTGAAATCAAACTCTAGAAGCGTAGTGAAGAGTTTTGAATGATCTAAATGTACCTATGATCAATTCTACACTCTGCTAATGCCTGCAGCATGGCCTTCTGGTTGATGGAATCAAAAGCCATTTGGAAATGAATTAAAATAAGAATAAGCGGCTTGTTGTACTCTATGGACCTCTCAATAAGAACCTTTATGGCCAAAAAATGGTCGTTTGTTCTGTAACCTTTTCTGAAACCCGCCTGTTCCCTTGGTTGATATAAACCAAACTTTGATGCCAATCGTTGTGTAATGATCCTCATGAGTAACTTGTAGATATGCGCTAGGAGGCTTATAGGCCGGTAGTTGGCAAGATTCGCAATATCTCCTTTCTTATGAACAAGGATAATAATTGCATTGTGCCATTGGGTAGGTGTGGTTCCTTTAGACATGCAACCGTTAAATAGCCTTTGGAGAGCACACAGCATAGGTTTCCCACTGAGTTTGACAGCGTCAATTACTACCTGATCTTCGTCAGGCACCCTGTTGTTCTTCATACTAGTAAAAGCATTTTCTATCTCGCTTATAGTTACATCAGGAATATCTTCAAATCTTTGATTCTGGAAGCGGGGAACTTGTGCCGTTTCGGAATCGGAATCTCGTTGTTTTTAAAGGGTCAGATATTTTCAAGATTTTCAAGATTTCTTCTCTGTTAGCTGTGGCATTACCTCGCTGATCTATAAGTTTGCAGCAATTTTTTCTGGTACCACTTAGGTTATTCTGTAGGATTTTTGTGCCTCTGTTGTTTTCTATTACCCTGTTTATTTCATCTGTATTATATTTAGGTAATACTAGATGTTGATTGACACGGTTCTTGAATCGTTGTAGGTTGTAATTAGGAAGAAACATATATCCTGGGAGTGAGTTCCACAATGATGCAGTGCGCCAGGCAAAGGAGTTCTTGTAAAGCGATATTCCAGGTGTTTCCAGTTAGTTGTACAGCAAACTGGTGCGCTCTTGCCGTCTGTCGAGACTGTCTGACAAGCGTTGCCAGGGGCGGGATGATGCGGGCCAAATCCTGGGAACATCTGCCGTGAAAGTATCTGTAAAACAGGGACATCTCGGCCACATGTCTGCGGTGTTCCAGACTATCCACATTCCGGGTTAACTCCGGGTCGCCGATGAGATGCACAGCTCTCTTCTGAATGGAATCCAGCAGCTTTAGGGTGTGCTTTGGTGCGACACCCCAGATGTGTGAGCAATATTCTAAGCACGGTCTTATTTGCGCTTTGTAGAGCAAGAGCAACTGCTGCGGTGTATACACTTTTTGTTGCGAAATAGCGCACCAAGCTTCTGGAAGGTTGATTTTACGATGTTAGCAACGTCGTTATGCCAGGACATATTGCTGTTGACCTAGACACCCAGTAGTCCGATTGACGAGGATGAAGGAATGGTCGATCCTGCCATAATGATGTCAGGGCCCGCCCCGTATTGGTCCTCTTGGTAAATGTGGCTGCTTGGGTCTTTGTTGCACCAAATTTCTGTCGGCCCAGGTTTGAACTTTCTCCAGGTCTTGATTAATTGCTGTAATCTACGCCTGTCTGCGGTGATAAGTCTCAGTCGCTGGTAAAGATTTTTCTGATCTAAATTGGGAAACAAGGGTACTGTAATCTGCAAAACTGTAAACAGGATTATTCGCTTCGGTCAGCAGGTCATTAATATAGATGAGGAACAGAGTTAGTGCCTGCGGCATGCCCGCGTTAATGGTGAATGTGTCTCAGATGTGTCCATCAACTGCAACGTGCAGAGATCGGATCTTAAGGAAACTGGCAAGCCAGCTGCAGAGGGAGGCTGACAGTCCGAAGGACTGCAGTTTATCCTTCATGCCAAACTTTGTCGAATGCCTTGGAAATATCCAACGCAATCTCTCGAGACTCTCCGTAGTTCTCAATTGCTCTACTCCATATATGAGTGACATAGGCCAATATATCTCCTGTCGATCTCTCTTTGCGAAAGCCGTATTGATTATCGCTGATTATTCTGTTGTTCTCGAAGTACTTGAGTAGTAGCTGATTGACTACACGTTCCATGACTTTGGAGATTATGGGAAGCGAGACAATTGGGCGATAGTTTGAGGGCGTGGGTTTCTTGCCTTTTTTTGGAAAAGGTTTCACTCGAGCGACTTTCCAAGAAGATATGTATATCCCTTTTCGGTAAGACAGATAAGAAAGTCTGGAAAAAACGAGTGTTAGTTCGTTGGCGCAGTTCTTTAACACGATGGCAGATATTTCGTCCGGTCCTGATGCCTTTTGCGTATCTAGATCTTTAAGGATTTTACGAATATCACGGTGATGAAACTTGACTTCTGCCATGGTAGTGTTGATGTTCGATATGGTGGGTAGAGTCTCGCCTTTGGGAACATCTAAGGTAGAGTGCGATGAAAACATTTTGGCGAGTATGTTTGCTTTTTCCTTGGCTGTAGTCGCCGTGATGCCACGTTCGTCTGTCAAAGGTGGGAGAGACTATTTTGTAAAGTTATTAATTACTGTCTTTGCTACCGACCAGAAATTCCTGGAGCCACTGGAGCAACGCAAAAGTTTATTCCTGATCCTTTGATTGTGTTTGTAGTTTCGTCGATCACACGTTTGAATTCGTTTCTCGCTTCGACAAAATTATTGCGATTTTCAGCTGTCTGATTTTGCCACCAATACTTGTAGGCTTGCTGTTTCCTACCCACAGTTCTTTCGCATCTTCTATCGAGCCAGGGCTTTCCTTCTGACAGTAACTTGATATCATTCCTGAGGATACTACTTGCGTAATCTCTTCGTTTCTGATATATTCTCAATATTATTCACATAATCACCAGATTGATCAGATTCTGGAGGCCTAGATGTTGATGCCCCTGATTTTCGAAAAAGTCAGTTTAAAATTTATGGTAATTAGTGCATTATGTACTTAGGGGCTAAAGTAGCAGAAGTGGTAAAAATGGTCTAATTTGCATATATTTTGAAAAATATGTATTCAAAATTATTAACTTTAAATAGTTTTTACGGACCTCTTATACTAGTTCATTTCGATAAGATGTACCGATTTCGACTAAAGTCCGTTTTCACCTTGAGATGCATGCCTTAGTGAAGCGAATTTGATTTGATGTTCACGCCTACTAAACGAATTGTAATACAGGGTGGCCCATCGAAAACTTTGCACCTCGATTTCTGTAAAATCGGACTTATTGCTTCGAGGGGGGGATATGTTTCATCTTTTTATCTACGTAACCTCATCTCCCTAGGGAGGGCGGAGAAGGGGAGGGTCAACTCCCGAAATTCGAATAGGGCAGAAGAGTCGTGCGATACTTCTTTTTGAAGGTGTCATCGAGCACTTTATGGCCTTGAAATTTTGCGTTAATATTTTCATCCATAACAAAATGTGAGTTCGAATAGAAAACAAATCAATTGAAAGAAAGTGTTTACTTGAACATCACTCTTAACCATATCAAATTGGCATTTAATTAATGTTTCTTTTTTTGTTGTTTTTCTTAAAAAAGGCAAATATGTATGTCCGATTTAATCAGTTCAGCATGAATTTCTAATCGATGGTTAATTTTTAGTAGAATTTAAAATTGTTTATTCCATGACAGAAAATGTAGAAATGATCATTTTTTTATAAAATTACCCACAATACGCAAGTAACCGTGACTATGTTCAAAGAACGACATCTTGAAAAAAATGTGTTGTTTATATATTACAAACGGTTTGCCAAATTTGACGATACTGAAAATAAAAAGAGGGTGTATGAAAGAGGAAAGAAGTTACTTTTAAGTCATGTATCGCTTAGTACCAGGAAATTGTCCAAGGGGTCTGCTGTGTCACGTACAACAATTCAGAGTCCTAAAACAAATAAGTTTCATCCTTTCAACTATGATGATTTTGATCGCTGACTTGAGGTGATCAATGATATTGCCAATAGGTAGCACGGCCAATATTGGCAAGATGAAAATCCCAGAGTATTTCATGCAGTACATACGCAGCATTCCCATTTTTTTTATCTGGAAATCTTATTCGGTAAATGTATCTGGAATTGATGGAGAATGCTGTTCGTCCAACTATCGTACAAATAATAGAAACTGAAGAAGTGAAGAACACCATGAAACCTTTTCAGCAAGACGTTGAAGCTCGTCACTTCGCCGTCAATTTTTGATCAAAATTTTTCCAAAACTAAATTGGAAGAACGGGCCATATTGAGTGGTCACAAAGTTACTTTTTTCTATGGGGGTGATCTGAAGTCTAAAAGCTATGCTACTGAGCCCGAATCATTGGATGATTTGCATATTCGTATAATTTATGAATGCCACCAAGTTCCATCCCAAATGTTGCGTAACATAAGACAACGCTTTGAACAAATTTTTTTTATTGCACGGTGTTAAATAATAATATCCAGTAACTCCAATTTTAGGGATGAAACTCATTCCCGCCAAAATGATTTAGCGATATTTCACTCTTAAATGTCTTCAGACCCTCATGTTAGGGTCTGTAGCTCTTGTGATTAATAAATTATTAACTAAAAAGTTTTTCCCACATATTTATATCAAGGGGGATAATAGCAGCGACTTCAAGCTTAAATAAATAAGAATACCTTTCAAATTATACCCCTTCCCATTTAAACATTTTGTGGGAACTGTCACCCCTGCTCAGGGATTGAAGTTGAAGACTAGAAAATACAATAAAAAATTGTCCCGAAGGCGATGACCTTCGGTTATTAATACGTTGGCTGAGACCGATCGGTCTGCGCGATTTTCTAGATTTTCATTTTAAATACTGAAAATCCGAGTATAAGTTTTATTTGGTCATCATGTATTTTAATAACCTAGGTTTAGACGAACATCATTATTGCCTGAACAACGATTTTAAATGTGAAGGCAATATATAATAGTTCTCTAAACCATGGTTAATATACATTTTTTCCGCTACTAATACATCTACAAAATATTTTGGAATTATTAGAGTATTAATTATATATTATATTATCAGATTGGTTATCTATTAATTATTTCAATTAGCTTACCTTTGCTTGGAAATTTTGCAAGGTTATTTGTTTTTGTCTTGTCAGGTTTTGCTGCTTAATTTTGTTTTTCCATATCACCGGTAACGGCAAGTACAAGAGTAGGTAGTCTTTAATTTTAGGTGAGCACATAAATGGGACATGTGACATGCATGCTGGCAGATAAAGTCGATTGTAATGGTACTGAATACAAATATGAGACAGAATTATGGCCGCTCAGTTCAATGGTGAAAACCGTTGCTCTCTTGCACTTACCGTTACTTAGTTGCGGCAGGTAGCAAATCAATTCTTAGAAAAATCCACTTGAGAGTTCTTTCAATTCCGATCAGTTTTGGAGTTTCTAAGTAAGTATACTTTTCAGAAACGTTTTTCTCCCACGTTGCAATCTATGAAAAGTTTGAGGTGAAAATTTTTCACGTTAATTTTTCTCGTTATCTTTTCTTTCAGCATCAAACTCTTTTTTTAGGTAACGGCAGTGCAAGAGAATGGCGGGTTCCACTATTAAAATTATGATAAAACGTGTTTAATTATTATAGTACTACAAAGGTGCTAGTATTCTTATTTGAGCAAATCCGTTAGCCTAGACGTAATATTTACAAAATATGAGGGTTCATTCCCGAGACATAATTTTTTTAATAAAAATAAAAGACAGAATCAGGTCCACCAAAAGAAATATACCATAATAAAAATTCATACAGTGTGTTCACGTATCGACTCCAGAAGAAGCCAAATACACCAAATTTTGAAAGATACGCGAAAAATGCATGCTTTATAAAAACGCCTGCTTTCTTTAAAATTTCTAAAGATTGTATTATTTTACAACTGTGAATTTATAAAAATCTACAAATGGGCAAGAATAAAACGTCATTATTTTTTTAAAATAGAAGAAAGTTTTATGGCGAACAGTTATTTAGAATTAAAAAAAAAAACATTTTTGCAATGGGACCAAGCGTACAGTGTTCTCAGACTTTGCAAAATTTCCCTAAGTTAGAAAAAACGTAAACTTGGCAGCGCCACACTATTGGCCTCTTTACAACACTGCCCCCTTCCTTAAAGTTGATCGGCTAAAACAGCTTCATTTGGCATTCTCCAAGTAGCTATCCTCTTGATTTAGACCACTTTTGGCATGGCCTTTGGTGACAACTGGATTCTATGCACAAACTCTTTCGGACCAAATCCCTTTTCTTCTAGGCTGCAGGTATAACCACCTACGTCATCTTCCTGGAAACATCGGGCTTCGACTCCTTGTCTAAGTGCATGTTCATTTTGTCGGTGGTAAGGCTCAACCGAATGTATGGGCTACCTTCAGCCGCTCTTCCAAATTCGCAATGTAATCAGGAAGTCCAATTTGACTTTCGAAATCTTCTTGATTAGTTGGTTAATATGTCGAATTGGAATGTCTAAATATCTATCGACGTCGTTGTCGGATCGACAAACTAACAGGCATGGTTGACACAAACACTATTTTATAGCATTGGAGCAATGTTACCCGGATAAATGCAAAGTACGGTAACCAATATTCTGTTATCTAACTACAATATAACCATGATACCGAACAAGAAGTAGGTACTAGTGCTGGCAAAAACCGTGAAAAGTTGAAACCGGTTATTCGGTTTTCTTAAAAACCGGTTTCGGATAAAACCGGGTATTCGAATAATAGTGAAAACCGGGTAACCGGATAACCGGTTAACCGGTTAATCGGATAGCCGGGTAATCGGAAAACCGGTTAATCGGTTAATACACAGTCATCATAGGCTAAACATAATTTATAATTTGTTCTTAAGCATATTTCCATTAGTTCAGTTTCCCTGCCGATTAGGGCACAATTCTAGTGAACCAAATTTATTCCAGTTTTTGGTCGTTATTGAAATAAACCCCCCGGTAATAATTAAATTAAAAATATTGTTTATTACAAATTACAATCGATATAAATTCTGAGCAGAAAAAATATTACAATTTTTTAAAACTTAAATAAATATAAAGGTATTCTATTAAAGGTAGATATTATTTTTCAATCGCCCTCTAAAAGCATTTCCAAATATAATCACCGTCCAGTAGGTATGTGGTATGTTACCATTCCAAATACCCAGTTTTTACTTTACTTTCTATCTTTTTTACCATTGCTTGAGAACCCGGTGGCTCAGTGCCATGTAACTAGATTATCGAATAATCGATTAATCGGTTAGCCGAGAAACCGGTTATTCGGTTAATCGGTTAAACGAGAAATCGCGTAATCGGTTAACCGAGTATCCGGTTAACCGGTTTCGGTTTTTTGAAAAACCGCGGATAATCCGAAACCGGTTAACCGACTATCCGAAAAACCGTCTTCGGTTGCCAGCACTAGTAGGTACCTACTCTGCAGTTTACCGGTTAAATTGAAGTTTAACTGTAATAATTGGAATTTAAACATATGCAGGCATTGAGCATATTATTACAATACCATCTGTGTACATTGTACGAGAACCCGTGATATATGCTGTATTCGCCTGGCAGACTTAGTAAAATAAATATGATGATTCTTTTAATTTATTCTGTGGGTAATAAAGGCGAGGCAATGCTAACTAACGTAATGCGTTTATTAGCGTATGCTGATTCAGAGAATAAAATAAATCTACTCATTTAATAAACAGTGTGAATCAAATTTAAATTTAGGCCTCCTTCGACCAAGACTCACTGCTATGAATATTATAGTATATTTATGCAAAACCGCAACACGTTAGCATTGTAGCATCCTACGCCCAAAATATTTCAGGTTTTATTTTTAAATAATAATTAGTTAGTACATAGTTCCTAGTGTTGTTTTTTTTGTCTCAGCTTGAAGTCCTAACATCAAATGGTTGTAAATGACCATGGACTTGCTAAAATTTTACTCGATTAAAACTTTAATTTTTCCTCAAATATAAAATATGTAAGGGTTTCGAAAATTGCCTTGAGAATATTTTTCGAAACCTAATCTAAATGAATAAAGTGAGATTTATTAAAACAAAATCTAATCTCACACGTGCTAATGAGCAAAGTCCGCAAAATATTAATTTTTTATATTCTTTTGTATAAGAACCTTAAATAGGTAATAGTGGTAATACATTTGTTAAAGGAAATCATCGTGTGTCATTAAGATTAATATTATCAACGTTCTGCTACTGATAGACTCGAAATAGAATATAGAATGCTTATGTCAAAAATAATAAAGTTCCTAAAAAAATTAACGTGTGTGCTCAATACCCGACAACAGAAGTGAAAACAACAAAGGGATATTAAAAACTAGATGAAATTATAAAAAAAGTTTCTTGAAGACGGCGGGCATCAATCCAGGTACCTACCACAAGTTTTGACTTAAAAAAATTCAGAAGTAATAGAAAGAGTAAGAATATGATACTACGATAATAGCAGTTTAACATATTGACCTGAAATTCAAAGAGTTTCCGTAATCGTACAAGTGTACAGGTCAATTTAAATGATGCGACCTAAAACAAAATAATTGATTTAAATAGTTTCATCAATTATTCTTATTAAGCTTGAATTTTCGACATTGGAATGTAAAATTGAAAAATTATTGCATTAACGCATATGCATATGAATAGTTAGTTTACAATACCGTGTCTGAATTTTTATTCGGGACTCGACCAGCGTTGCCTTTGTTAGCAAAATTTCCCTAGATCTAGGAAAAACATGCACAACAGGGAAGCAAGGTATTTCAGCGAATGATATACATGAACGCATGGGTTCTTAACGTCAGTGAGTAAGGATAATGAGCCTTATGGCGTTTTCAACATTATGATAATAGCTTCCCACAAGGACAATAGGGGAATTAATGGGTAGTAAATAAGTTTATAATCTGAAAATTTTTATTTCTCTAAAAAATTGTAGCGTGTTTTCAAAATGTGAGATCCAGAGAAATTTTATGATTTTTGAGAATTATAATTCTAGGCCTAGAAGCATTGCAGTCAACAATTCTAGTACTACGTCAGCGAGAGAATTTTGAAGAAATCAGACGGAAATATGTTTCAAATTTACATAAAATTAAACACAAAAATACAAAATGAGAGCCTTTTACTGGATAGTCAATTACTGCAAAAGCACAATCAGTCAGTCAATCAACCAATAAAGCTTTATTATCAAGACAAGAATAAGAATTTTTAACTAAAAATTTGATATATCGAGGGGAGGGTAGAAATGCTATGAAGCTTTAGATGTAAACGAAGTGACGCTGGTGGCACCCTCTACAATGCACATAGAAACTGTGCTCGGATTTCGATTTATCGTCCTGAAAAACCTCAAGTGTCAAATCTCGTACAAATCATGCTATTATTAAGATAAATATTTACAAAAAAAGTTTTAAAAAATATTAATTTTGACAAAGCAGAACATGAATATACCTAAATACAACAAAATACAATTAACAATTAATTTACAAATACATATAAAATAGCGAAAATATATAAAGAACATATAACCACATAAATAAGCTGTGCGTATCAACACCACGTATATAATCCAAGTTGGATAAAATTAGTGAAATACAAAAAAATAGAAATCACTAAATACTAGGCCTTCTCGACCATCAGCCTTTAATATACTTTTGAAATGTTTTTACGTTGTCTGCGGAAGTTTATTAAACATATTTTTCTGTTGCAAATCAGTGAATTTTGAATGAGCCTAGAGGAAGGAATGGGCATGATAATAGTACGTGTGCTTCTTGTACCATAGTAAGAATATGTGCCAATATCCGTTGTATCAATGCTTCTTACACATTAAACATGCATGGCAGGGTTAGAATCTTTTGGGTAAGAAACAAAGACCTACAGTAATCTCTGGATGCAGCCCGACAAAGGCATTTCAAAGCTCTCTTTTGCTAAATAAGTAGCGAGTTAAGCGGATATTAAGAACACGATCCCCAAAGGCATATCCCGTATCAAAATAAGTGCAAAATAAGCATTTATACCTACATCTGGATGCAACTCGCTAGATATTATTCGTATGGCATAGCAGGAAGACGCAAGTCTTGCAGAAATGCTGGAAATATGCGTAGTAAATATTAGGCCTCTATCAATAGAAACCCCCAGAAAACTCACAACATATGCACAACCTATACTTATGTCATTCATTGAAACAACAAGATCATCACACTTTGGTTTTTAAAGTATTAAAAACTAAAAGGTTGGAATCATACCACCTTCCTATCTTGGCCAAATCGTTACTAATAATTTTTCCTAGTGACTTAGTATTTTGGTGGTGCCACAGGATAGTCGTATCATCCACGAAAATTTTGAAAAAGCCACTGATGAATAGACATCCTTGATATATATTAGAACTTACAGTGAGCCCAAAACTGATCATTGAAGGACACCGGTGATCATATGCGTTGACACATGATTTTCCGTAGAATCTGAACCAACTTAAAGCAGTATACCTGAAACCATAGACCTCAAGCTTCTGGAACAGTAATCCGTGATTCACGCTAGCGAATGCTTTTGACAAGTTACAGAACACTGGCGCAGCCGCCATACCCTGATTCAACTGGAGATTCCAAGAAGAAAAAAATCAGCTTCTCTATAATGTCGGGAGTAAAGATATTGGTATGTAATTAGAAGGGTCTTCATGATCCCCACCTTTAAAAAGAGATAAAATTTTAGCATTTCCAAGGTAAGATGGTAATGTTCCTTTACAGAACGAGTTATTCACAGATGCTGCCCTAGCCGCAATAAAAGTTCAAAAACGTCTAGAAAAACCAGTAAATCTTTAGGTAAATCGTCCTGTATGCTGCTTAACGCAACGCATTTGTGCAAAACGCGTCCAGGAGAATCACAATCATTAAATGCTAAAACTTTTAAATATGTTTTAATTGACAAAATTATTTATGTTTATCATCATCAAAATCCCTGAACATTCTTATGTTTTTTACCAAATGAAACACTTTGTATTCCATGCAAAATTTAATCCAAAAGGACTTCCTATAAAAGCATAACGCTTTCGGCCTAAGCCATCATCAGTGTTACTTGTCATTGGACCTGAAGAACATATCGACGAAGAGTAAACAAACAACACCAACAAACAATGGTTGTTTAAACATTGAAGATTTTAAGAACAAAATCAAATGAATAAATTAGTTTATTTGCACACATTACATTAGCTTTTCATATTAAAAACGAAATAATGACATTATCCACTAACTAAATGCAATGTGGATGCATGTAGGTAGGGTTCTGGTTTGTTCTTGACAGGATTCGTAATTATTTGGTTTTTACATCCCTCAATATCGGGAGGTACTCAAGAACCAATTCATATCTGCGATTACCTATAATACAATTATTGATACTCTTAAGTATAATAGTCTATTTTGTTACAGATGAGAGGTAGCATATATAAAATATCAACAAAATGGTGCGAAGTCGCACCCCTTCCCAAGGTGGTGGCTCTCAGGGGTTCGAGATGGAAAGAAAATACTCGGTACCATCAAATCCTGACACAAGAACGTTTTCAGGAACAGCTTCGGAAGATTTACATGCTTGGTCGATTTATCGGTAAGATGCAACACTTATTTTCTCAGTATTCTTTTCACTACTGTATTATTATTTTTTTGGAGCTAAGCTTATTTACGACTATTAATTAACGATGTCTTTTATTTCTCTTGAACGTGTAGTAAGACTATTACCTTATCAGAGCGAAATAAGCATCTGTGATTCTAGTCTTGCAGGTACCTATTAAACATACGTGTGTTATCATCATACTAAATTTATAAATTATTAAATGCAAGATTTACCTCAGGACCATGTTGCGATACCACATATCATCTCACTGATGTGCTTTATTTCGTAAACTTGAGTCTCGCAGCATGCCCATCGTGAATGAAAAGAATTAGCTAACAAAGTGGGATCTAAATTAGGCCCTTTTTTAATAAATTATTTAGCAACTAAGTCTCTTTCAACATTTCTATTGATATTCTTTTGAAACGAGCTTTGTGTATTCCCTAACGTTATGTAAAATACACTCACAAACAGTAACATAATAATTATATACAGATATAAAGAAATGCGATAGTTCGAAAAATGATAAACATAGATGTCTGTGGTTCCACAGAGTTGTTAATTTTACATAAGTGTGCTCTTGGAGTATTTAATAATATCAAATAAAAACACATAAAAAAGGCCAAGAAACATCAAGTGTTAACTAAAACATAGAGACATAAACTTGCATTAATACACTAGAATCTAATATCTAATTGGGCATTGCATAAAAATAATAATATTTTTTTTCAACTAATGGAAAATCTTGAAATTTGTTATGGTAAAGGTACTATAATTTAGAAATGTTATATTATATATATTGCAGACAAAATTTGAATTCGGATTTTACGGATAGCGCACTGGGATCTACAGATAAAAGTCCTTTACCATATGGAAACTTTCAGCTTCGAGATACAACTGTCCAGTCAATTTTGTCACATCCGAGATACGGACCCAAGTAAGTTTGCAAACATTATGTAGTTATATTAAAATAAATTCATACACACCTATTTTAACCTCAATAACTTTTCAATGAGATTTTAACTGTCCTTTAAATAATATAGGGAAGAAAATTTTAGTGATAATATGTTTGGTAAGATCTGCTTTGGATTTAAACAAATTGCAAATCATTTAATCGCACCTCATATTATTACATAAATTTATATGTAAGTCTGGCACAAATTTAATAAAATATTCATATTTTTTCACATTATATAATTCAAACTAACCTCCAACTACTCTCATTGTTTTTAAATAGCACTTTATTTCTTAAATTGGTCGTTTATTAAACTTAAGCACTAAATCCGGCTATGTAAATAAAATATAGTTTAAGTATATGATTATTTAATTTTCATTTTATTTTCATTTGTCAGTATTTGATAAGCTTCTCAAGGAAACCCTATAAGACATATATGGTTCTATTTGAAAGAAATAAGTGAAGATCGCTGGTGGTAAGAAGATTCACAGTAAACAAGCATATATAATATGTTTCGCGTTAATTTACAATTTTACATTAACGCAATAAGATATGAATGTTATTCGGGACTTCTGGCTAATATATAAATATTAATAATTCCGCCTATATAGTTAAAGGTCATTCTTTAGAATTTTTGACAGCGTCAGTGTGTGAAAGCCAGATTGGGCAAATAGTACAGTGACAAAATCAATTTTTTAAATAATTTTGATGACTTGAAATTTAGGATAAAAAATGACAGATATATCCAAACAGTATCCACTGAATTCTAGATTGTTAAATGTTTACAACAGAGAATAATTATTTGTAAAGACACAAAGAATAAGAATAAAGAAATTTTACCTATAAAGTCATAACAAATATGAAGAAAAACGAAGTAGTTATATTGCGGTTAACAACAAGTGACAACAAAATGTTGACATTGAGCGCTAAAATAAAAATTGACCGTTAATTCGTGAACTAAGCCTATACATTATAATAATAAGATGCCTTATTGTAAAAAAAAATTACAATTTGTAGACAAAGCTAGAGCTCGAGTACAAAGCATACAAACATATAAAAACGCAATAGAAACATACGTGCATACATAAGTCACTAGATACAGTTCTGTGAAGCGCCGTAATACCCGGGTTGCTCCAATTGAAACTAGTATCATCCGCAAAGAGACAGACAGGGCCTAGCACTGAACCCTGGGGTACTCCACAATCTATTGGCTTACAATAAGACATCGACGTATCAACCCTCACAAGCTGACTTCTGTTGTTAAGATACGGCTTAAACCATTCGAGAGGCACACTTCTCTGAATCCGTAGAACTTAGTACTGCAATTTGTTAATTAAGATATTATGATTTACACAATCGAAAGCTTTAGAGAAGTCACAGTAAATTGTTGGTGTAGAGTGATGGTTGTTCAGGTTGGAGCATACATAATTAAAGGGGGAAACATAGCATCAGTTGTGCATTTGTTACTTAAAAATTCAAATTGATGGGTAGTAAGTATTTTATATTTAAAGAGAAAAGATAGAAGACTTTTTTACCCAATCTTTCAATGATCTTTGATAATGTGGTAAGGAGTGCAATTTGGGGATAGTTCGAAGCTTGATATTTATCTCCTCCTTTATGCAAATGAATAATTATTGCCGTCTTAAGACAGTTTGGAAAAAAACCATTTTGGAATGACTTGTTAATTAAAGCAGTAAGGTGGTTTAATGTGTATATTCAGGCAGGTTTGAGAACATTTTCAGAGGAAGCCCATCAGTCCCAGATGAGGATTTGTTTTTAATGTCTCTAATTGTACTGCGAAGCTCAACTAATGCTGCAGGCGTAAAGAAGAAATTGTGTAAATTCACATTAGCATTAGAGATATATGAAAGTGTTCATGAGAAGGGGTTATGGTGTTCATTAAATCTTTAGCCGCATTTACAAAGTAATTGTTTAGGTTCTCAGGTAAATTAGGCATGGTGCTAGACGAAGAAGTCTTATTCCTTAAATCATTCATAATAGACCATGATTCTTTAGCAACGTTACCAGATTTAGCCAGCCTCTCATTATAATATATGTCCTTGGTAGCTTTTACATTCTTATGATAAACTTTTCTGTAAAGTTTCACGTAATCATGGAAGAAGACGCTGTCCGAGTATTTTTTTTAGGTGAGATAATGAACGCATGTTCTTTGCAGATGTGCGTAAGCCTTTAGTTAACCAGGGTTTATGCTGTTTAATTTTGATAGGCCTTAGAGGAACGGATTTGATCGCCAGAGTAGATAAAGTTTCTATAAATCTAGAAAATTCGTTATCAACATCATCAGAGAGGACAACCCAGTCAGTAGTTAGACATAGGTGCTTGAAATTTAGAAAATTTTTGTCCGAAAATATACGGCATAATTTGCGTGAAGCAATTTTTCATTGCCTCATGATCAGAGAAACCCGAGTTAAAGACAGCACAGTCAACGAATTCTGGATCAAAAGATGACACGACATAGTCTATAGTACTAAAACTAGTTTTAGTTATTCTAGTTGGTAAGTTAATTTGCATAATTATACCAAAAGAGTCGAAAATTCAAATACTTTCTCAGACACTAACTTATCGAACCTAGGCAGCTACTTTTCCACTGTCGCTCGGAATAGTTTGAGGGTTAAATTTGGGACTGATCAGTCTCATGTGTTACCATCCAGAAGTGTACCTAGCACTTTTGTTTGGAGAGATGTAGATAGTAATGAGGTACTAGATGTTATTAGGCGCGCCAGAGTTAAGAACAGTTCCAGACTAGACAATATATCAATTAAGGTGCTTAAAGCAATACAAAATGAAATATCTGATCCACTAGCTTACATAGCTAATTTAATGTATAAAAATGAAAAATTTCCTAGTAAATTAAAAATTAGGGTGGTTTCACCTATTTATAAAAAACAAGATCCTAAGTTCTGGGAATTATAGGCCGGTAACTGTACTGAATGTTGTGTCAAAGATCTTGGAGGGACTGATATATAACAGAGTGATCGATTTTGTCCGTGGCTATGGCATACTCAACAGAGCTCAGCACGGGTTTATCGCGGGCAGATCGACGGAGACCGCGGCTGCCAGTTTTATCGGGGCAGTTTACAAAAAACTGGATGAGGGATTTTTTTGTGGCCGGGGTCTTCTTCGATCTTTCGCGAGCCTTTGATACTTTGGACATCAACTTTCTTCTGGTTTAGCTTTATGCAAATGGCCTGCGAGGAGGAATCCTGGACCTGCTGGCATCCTACCTTACGGATAGAAGGTTTTGCGTTAAGGTTGGTTGTGTTTTTCAGATATGTATGAGGTGGATGTCGGTGTGCCTCAGAGGTCTGTGCTGGAGCCATTATTCTTCTTGTTGTTTGTTAACGAAATAACTGAATACGTCACCGGAGGCTGTGTCACTATGTTTGCGGATGACACCACGGTATTGGTCTCAGCACAGACTGCTGAGGAGCTCCGACTGAAGGTCGAAAGTATTATGGATCAGTTTGACAGGTGGTGTGCCAGTAATGGCTTAATACTAAATCTTAATAAAACTGTTTTTATTCAATCTCGTAGAAAGGTGCCAATTGTTGAAATTGACTCTGTGAAGCATACCGAGTGTACAAAATTTTTAGAGCTCCATCTGGATGATACTCTATCATGGGGTGCACATGTTGAACATGTGGCATCTAAAATTAACTCAGGTTTTCTTTTGACATTTCCTTGCATTTATATTTTCAGGTCCTTATTGTTTACTAGGCTGAATGTTGATGACTATCCCTCGGGTAGTGATTTTCACTCATATTTCACAAGATACGGGGACCTTTTAGCCTTGGATTCTCATAGATTGGCAAGGTTTGAAAGATCTCCCGCTTATGTCAGGAAAAGGCTTTTTAATAAACTTCCCCAGTCGGGCAGAAGTCTTCCTCTGAATAAATTTAAAAATGTGGTCAAGACTATTCTGTTGGATGGGGCATTTTACTCTGTAAGAGACTACTTGTCCTATTCATTTTAGTTTGTCTAGGTGTAAATCTATTGACGTTTTTTTTATAATTTAATGTTATGCAATGTACTTAGTATATAGGACTTTGACTTGTACATCCATATATTGTATGGCTTAAGTATCAATAAAGAAATATGAAATATAATAATATGAATACTGCCGAAAAGTCGTTGTTAGTAGACATTATCATAGTACCTCCATGAGATAAATTACTTCCATTAAACCTAGTTACTGTAGTATAATTTTCGACAAACACCGGCTCATCAACATTTAACCAATGTTCAGTTATGGCAATGATTTCTGGAAAATTAAGCTCTTCTAATAAAAGAAATAATTCATCTGGTTTGTGTTCTAAGGACTGAATATTAATAAGAAAAACACTAAGCTTGCCATCATCCAATTTTTCGCAGGGTGCTCTTTTCGGGTCAATCTACCTAAAAATATGACTTTCCCTAACCTTCTGAAGATGTTGAAGTCTCTCGGATGAAAAGAAAGACCTGAAGGCAGAGAGATCCGTTTCAACCTCAACCGAACCAATACCGTAGGCGTCGTGGAAGCGATAAAACAACTTACGCAAGGAGTCACGTCACTAGCAAGTCTCTCTGAGGCTAGAGCCAATTTGATGCTAGTGTTGGTGTGCCCTTCAAAACACACACTAAAAGGGTTGGTCATGGAGATAGGCCAGGAATAGCCGAAGAGCCTTTAATATGGAGGGGTCCCTCAGTCTATACAGGAAATAACGACCATTAGCCACATCCGAATCTCGCGACAGCCGCACTAGGTGGAGTCATCAGGTCCATATACAATCACTCTTCGCACTTTTCTCCACAACAACCTCCAAATTCTCCAGCGCAAGAGACTTACAGGCAGCCAAGGCTTCCCTGTCAGAGCCAACCCTAACATATCTCACTCTCCCACTCTATATACAGATGTTGAGTCAAAGCGTGGTGGTAGGCTTCGGCCGTCCAAAATGCTCGGTACAAAATGTTGATAGCCAGTGGTCGGATTACTTGATGCAGGCGGCGACACCTTTAAGGGTGTTAAAGATGAATTGGTAGTGACTATTTCAGTACCCGGCGGCGGCCACATACTTATGTCCTTAAGCTGCTTTAGGTTGCCTTTTTCTGCACACCAACCTTGAAATCGGAGTGTGAACAGTCCTTATTCTTCAGCATTGGAAAGCATCGGATAGAGTCAGTTGTTCCAAGTTTTTCTTTGGCATAGTGTGCAAGCTGGTTTGCTGTATAAGGAGGCGGGATCTTGGACACTACCACATAATGCCACTCTTCTTTTATGGGGAGTATGTGAGGTGTTGAAGCAATGACTTTAGGAGAAGTAATGACTTTATGAGAAGTAATAACCACTGTATCATGGTTTTCTGTACGGTCGGTCTGAGTCGAAATCGAAAATTAATGTTGGTGGGTTAGTCCTAATAATTGGCTTATCTTTAGCAGCCAACTTTTCTATCGTGAGTGTCATTTGATTTACACTTTTTCGCATATCGCCCATTTCCTTCAATAACTCTTCCTTTGATGAGTCGTGAATCTGAACTTTAACAGACTCATCATGATTGTCCATAAAAATAGATGACAGATTGAATATATCTTGCTTCATTTCCATGATCCAATGGAATAAGGTTTCTTGTCTATTATCAAAAAATCTGGTATGGAGTATGTGATTGTCATCTATTTTTTTGTTTAAAATTTTTCATTTGAAGTTATGGTTACTCAAAGTGTCGTAAATTTCAGATATGATTGGAAGAAGGTCATTGTTCTTCTTTAGACAGGTTCCCAGAACTTCGACATGTTCCAGAGGGATCTGCGATCCTTGTAGCTGTAATACTTTGTCCGCGTCGTGAAGATATTTTAACGTAGGAGAGTCACAAAAACTGCAGAAAAATCTAATATTGTGGTACTTTTGTTTGCCAGTTCACATCAAAGTTTATGTTAGTATTTGAATGTAGCACATGCAAAGTATACTGAAATCTAGGAATTCTAGTTGACACCTGTCATAAAACTCAATAAGTATAGATTCGGAATAAACCAAAATAAGCAAAGAGTAAGTCAGATTTAATTTGTTTAGATTCAAGTCGTTAAATTAAACTCTTGTCTAGTTACCAATGGCCTATTATAAACCGTTTAATACGTAGACGTTCAAGTATAATTTGCCGAATCCTAACGGTGCCCAATCAGATTTGAAAAAACCAAACTACACTAAATAGATCTATGCGAGGTGAATAGTTTTTATTTTGTTTCGCAATGTGAAATGTTTGCACTTCCTTATCACGAAAGCCAAAAATTAGGAACAATTGGCAGCTTATTGGCATCTATTTTTTGGTTTAGTTTAGTTATGTTTGCTTTTTTTAAGAATTTGTGGTTACTTCGCCATCATTGGTTTTATTCAATATTATTTATTTCCAATTTTATTACGTCGGTTTTGCATTTTTTGTAAAAAAATTATCTCATGGAGTAACCCAATCTATCCCGATTTTTAGCGAAACTTGCCTCGGAAAAAAAATTGCCTGTGGCAACTGGCAACACTGTATACAATAAGAAATATTGCATGTTTGTTACGACACTTTCTTAACATTATCTTGTGACTCCAAGTAGTTTGAAAGGAATTCCAAAATAATATAATTAAGGCTAATATTATTATTATTTCTTTGTTAAATCGTTTCTTAGGAACGTGTATGACGATAATTTATTACCGTGACAAAGAAGTAGCATTGCGGTTATTGCATAAATTTAGTAGTGTTTATCTTCATTACCATATTAAAACATTTCACTTGCCATTATTATCACATTGGTGACGTGTTTAAGATTTTTTAACATAATTACAAGGTTGGGCTAACCGCAGAACTTATCGATCGGCCATATTCGCTGTCGACATTGAATTTGTCACTTGATTGAGTTCAGCCTGAATCTATTTCATTATTGAAAAAAATAAGTACAAATATTAATTCTAAAGATTTTCCTAGTAATTTAAAATAAATGTATTGTTAATCATACTGACACCACTTGGTCAAACCCAAACTAACAAACAAAATAAAGCATAAACAACCAATGACTTAATTTATTATCCATATAATCAAGTAAAAAAAGGCAAATGCAATAATTATAATTCAGTGTTTGTATTGGTCGAACATAAGCACATGGCAAAAGAATTTAAATTGTCTGACTTCAAAAGAATTTAAATTGTCTGACTTCACTTAATTTTGAATTTTTAACTTCTTGTGCTTATGCTATGGTTATGCTCATGTTATGCCAATCTGTTTATCCAGCTTTACATTTTTTAATAATCTTGAGAAATGAAGCAATAAATCTTTGAAAATGATAGGATACGTGAAACGGAATACAAGTGATTTTAAAAAGGTTGGAGCTATTAATTTGTAAACTTCAATTGTAAGACTTTACCTGGAAAATTGAGTTTGGATCTGGAATCCCCACTTTTACGTCCACATAAATAAATTAAATTCAGTATAGAATAAATTCTTAAGATATTTAGCATTTAAAAGAGAAAAAATGGTGGAAGGCATCAATTATGTACAACTTGAAAAAGCATATAATCTAAAAAATATTCAAAAGCGTTGGGAAATATGTGATATTATGGTCTTAGAAAATGTGGTGAGCTTCTTGCCAGATTTCGACTTTATGTACCACCAAGATCTTTAAAGGAGTTCAGGAAATCTCACCATTTCTCCTATTAACAGAATTGCAAGAAATGGCAGTACGTTTGATGGAGATTTCCCCCCTCTAATCGGAGAGCCAGTAGAAAAATAATTGCTATGACTTTCCCTAACCTTCTGAAGATGTTGAAGTCTCTCCGATGAAAAGAAAGACCTGAAGGCAGAGGGACCTTGAAATCGGAGTGTGAACAGTCCTTATTCTTCAGCATTGGAAAGCATCGGATAGAGTCAGTTGTTCCAAGTTTTTCTTTGGCATAGTGTGCAAGCTGGTTTGCTGTATAAGGAGACGGGATCTTGGACACTACCACATAATGCCAGTCTTCTTTCATGGGGAGTATGTGAGGTGTTGAAGCAATGACTTTAGGAGAAGTAATGACTTTATGAGAAGTAATAACCACTGTATCATGGTTTTCTGTACGGTCGGTCTGAGTCAAAATCGAAAATTAATGTTGGTCGGTTAGTCCTAATAATTGGCTTATCTTTAGCAGCCAACTTTTCTATCGTGAGTGTCATTTGATTTACTCTTTTTCGCATATCGCCCATTTCCTTCAATAACTCTTCCTTTGATGAGTCGTGAATCTGAACTTTAACAGACTCATCATGATTGTCCATAAAAATAGATAACAGATTGAATATATCTTGCTTCATTTCCATGATCGAATGGGATAAGGTTTCTTGTCTATTATCAAAAAATCTGGTATGGAGTATGTGAATGTCATCTATTTTTTTGTTTAAAATTTTTCATTTGAAGTTATGGTTACTCAAAGTGTCGTAAATTTCAGAAATGATTGGATCTATTTCTTGGTTTAGTTTAGTTATGTTTGCTTTTTTTAAGAATTTGTGGTTACTTCGCCATCATTGGTTTTATTCAATATTATTTATTTCCAATTTTATTACGTCGGTTTTGCATTTTTTGTAAAAAAATTATCTCATGGAGTAACCCAATCTACCCCGATTTTTAGCGAAACTTGCCTCGGAAAAAAATTGCCTGTTGCAACACTGTATACAATAAGAAATATTGCATGTTTGTTACGACATCGACACTTTCTTAACATTATCTTGTGACTCCAAGTAGTTTGAAAGGAATTCCAAAATAATATAATTAAGGCTAATATTATTATTATTTCTTTGTTAAATCGTTTCTTAGGAACGTTTATGACGATAATTTATTACCGTGACAAAGAAGTAGCATTGCGGTTATTGCATAAATTTAGTAGTGTTTATCTTCATTGCCATATTAAAACATTTCACTTGCCATTATTATTATCACATTGGTGACGTGTTTAAGATTTTTTAAGGTCATTATAAGCTTGGGCTACCGCAGAACTTATCGATCGGCCATATTCGCTGTCGACATTGAATTTGTCACTTGATTGAGTTCAGCCTGAATCTATTTAATGATTGAATACCATGCTTTTGATTTCTATTGTAGAAATTATTTCTGTTTTATCAGTAATATGTTACCGAAAAATAAGTAAAAATATTAATTCTAAAGATTTTCATAGTATTTCAAAACATATTTATTGCTAAGCATCGTACGAATTAACTTCTACACTTCAATTGTCACCTGGAAAATTGAGTTTGGCTCTGGAATCCCCACTTTCAAGTCCACATAAATAAGTTAAATTCGGTATAGAATAAATTCTTAAGATATTTAGCATTTAATTTAAGAGAGAAAAAATAGTAGAAGGTATCAATTATGCACAACTTGAAAAGGCATATATTCTAAAAAATATTCAAAAGTACTGGGAAATATGTGATTAATGGTCTTATAAAATATGGTGAACTTCTTGCCAGATTTCAACTTTATATATCTCCAAGATCTTTTAAGGAGGACTTTTTATGCTGACATTTCTTCAGCTAACAGAATTATGAGAAATGACAGTTTGATGGAGATTTTGCTTATCTTAAATTTGTATTAAATTATCATAAGTTTTTTTAATGCTTTATGGTGAAAACATTTCACAATTGATAGACAAAGCTAGAGCTAGAGTACAAAACATATAAAAACACAAGTAGAAACATACAATGAAAAGAAAAAGAAAAACCAAATTATACAAAACCTTATACAATTATTGTGCAGTTTGTACGTAGTCAAAATTTCCTGAAATATTATATAAAATATTAAAATATTTAACCATTTAAACATCAAATACTAAACACTAAACACCAAACATTTACCCAGTGTGTAAGATGCTCGAAATTAAGTATTAATAAAAAAGTCGTTCACTCCGTATAAGGCTCTCTCCAGTAGGTATGATCTCAAAGCTCTGCGAAATACGGGAAAAGATGTTATTGACCATTTAAAATGGCAGATAATTGTGCATTTTTTGCATTGTACAGTATAGAGCTTTTAACTAACTCTGAGCATGGGGTTGGCAGATAAAGATATTGCTTCGTATTCCTAAGTGTATAGTTGTGGGATGGCCTTTCTGGAATAGCAGATACGTGCTTGCGGATTAAGCAAACGTATTCAAATATGAATAAGAAAGGAAGAGTTAATATTTTAAATCTTTTAAAGAAATCCTGGCAGTCAGTTCTACTGTTTAGTCTCAATGAGTATCGAACAGCTCTCTTTTGTGGTTTGAAAATACGCTCAAATTGAGTCGCAGAACACGTACCAATACCTCCTCACGTACCTAGAACGGAAGGGCGTATCATGCGACTCAAATAGGGCATAATAGACTGTTCTAGCAGTTGACAAGTTAAGCTCCCAGGAAACCGTTCTTAGCGCAAAACAGGCCTAATTTTTTTGATAAGGCATCGATGTGCAAGTCCCACTTTAAATGGTTGTCCACAACAAGCCCCAAGAATTTCACAGATTCAACGACGTCAATAGTGGTGTTATTAAGTACAAAAGATTGCAACGTACTTTTATAGTATAACACTTTAGCTTTAGAAACGTCAAGTCACTAGATACAGTTCTGTGAGGCGCCGTAATATCCGGGTCGCTCTGAGTGAAACTAGTATCGTCCGCAAATAGACAGACTTTACCGTTAATGTCCAGACAAGCAATGTCATTGATAAAGAGCAGAAACGAAATAGAGCCTAGTACTGAATCCTGAGGTACTCCACAATCTACTGGCTTGCAAGAAGACATCGACGTATCAACCCTCACAAGCCTCTGTTGTTAAGATACGACTTAAGCCATTCGAGAGGCACTTCTCTGAATCCGTAGTACTGCAATTTGTTGATTATGATATTATGATTTACACAATCGAAAGGTATAGAGAAATCACAGAAAATTGTTGCTGTAGTGTAATTGTTGTTCAGGTTGGAGGATGCATAATTAAAGAAGGAAAACATAGCATCATTTGTGCATTTGTTACTTAAAAATCCAAATTGATGGATAATAAATATTTTATATTTAGAGAAAAGAAAGAATAATGTGGGAAGGAGTGCAATTGGGCGATAGTTCAAAGCTTGATCCTTATCTCCTCCTTTATGCAAAGGAATAATTATTGCCGTCTTAGGACAGCTTGGAAAAAGCTCATTTTGGGTTGACTTGTTAATTAAAGTAGTAAGATTGTTTAATGTGCATTCCGGATTCCGGCAGGTTTGAGAACATTTTCAGAGTAAGCACATGAGTCCCAGATGAGGATTTGTTTTTAATGTCTTTAATTGTACTGCGAAGCTCAGCTAATACCACAGGCGTAAAGAAGAAACTGTGTAAATTCACCATTTTTACTATTTTTATTATTATTATTATTAGCTTTAAGTACAGTTGTATGGTAGGCTGGATGATGTTCTTTATATAATAATGCGAAGCATTTGGGATATTAGTCTGTAGTTATGAGTATTTTCGTACGAATGGGCTCTGCTTTTATGTAAACAAATAACAAGTTACAATAGTCACCACAATTCTGTTAAGATCGTTCTAACCCTAATTATGACAGAAAAATGTTAGCTAATTATTTCAAAAAACCTCAATTCTGGCTACTTAAGTAATAAAAATATTTTTGTAGGCAACCTATCTAAATATAGACATTTTTGTCATCTATTTACAAAGATATCTTTATTTTTGTCATTTTATAACTTAAATTGCTAACTACAGATCTAGAAGACATTTTAGATACATATTCCCGAATTCCTTATTTTTGTCTCCAGTTCAGAATTTTGTAAAAAATAATTCCCTACTCACTGGACTACTAACTGGAAAAAAATACCCCTATTTTCAATTGAAATTATTGATCTGGGGAATGGGGAACTGAAATTGAAATGTTAGAAAATGCTCAACCATTTTCAAAATTTACTTAATTTACCTCTCTCAACGAACATCTTTTTCAAATACCACAGCAATAAAAAAAGTTCTAATGGCATTTGACTGAATTATCAAATTGTAAACTGCCAACCAGAAAGTAATGAGAATATAAACAAAGTCGCAAGCTGTGGTGCCTTGGAAGTCCTTATCAAGAACCATAGATATAATTGAAACTACCTAACCGAAACTAACCTAAACTGACTAAACTGGGTGTAACTATTCTATAATACTGCGTAAAATAGTATTTTTAGTAGGAAAGTTTTGGGGTAGTTTTGATGTCCTCCATTATTTATATTTTTTGGGGGCTGAATCCGAATCTGAGATTTGCTAACAAAATGTCGTGACGCGACATTGAAAAAAATGAAAAAAAGGGAAAAAATGGTACTTTGGGCAGTATGTTGCTTATAACTCGAAAACCATCAATTCTCGCGGAAAATCACCTCTACTCAAAATGAAAGTACATAAAATGTCCTTCAAATTTTATTTTTTATATTTTTTTCTTCGACGAATCATTCGGGCTCAAGCGCTAGTAGAAAAGTTGCGTGTTTTATTTATTTCCGCAAAACCCCACTTCTATCTGCAAAGCTCTAATTTATTATCAAATAAAATTATCTTCATCACATTAATATCATATTATTATATTATTTGGGTAATTTTCTCTTAGAAGACCCTGGGTGAGGCTCTTCGATGGCGGAAGGTCCTGATTGAGGCTCCTGGATGGCTGAGGGTCGGGTTCTTCCATAACAGCATCGGAGATTGAGCTGGAAAATAAGAGAAATCGTAAAAAAGCAATAACTTGTGATTTTGCGATTAGTCACACCGTCCACATCGTGTGAGCGTTCTTCTTCAGAGACTTCAGACAGTTCATGGTCTCTTCTTTGAGCCCCTTCTTCTTCTGTCTCAACGCTGTGATCCGGGAGCTCAATGTTTTCACACAACCCGTTGCATATTGTGCATATTGGAGAGCAATAAAGCCCCATCTTCCTGCATCCCCAATTTCGCTGACAGTCTTTCTTGCATTTACAAGAAATGCGCTGAAGTATTGAATCCGGTGCTGGTTTGGACGTAGTTGCAACGGGCATAAGACCACTCGTTGCCAAAGTTTACAGAATAAATATCAGTAAACTTTGTCGTTGCTTTCATTCCGCTCCCACTCGTTCGGGTCCCTTTGTTGTTTATTGAATATGGTTTGCCCAGATAACCACTGCTCCACCTGAAACCAACTAACCCAAACTAACCCTCAGTGAATGTTCTCATGCAGCAGCTTAGTGGGAGGTGGTACGGCGATATTGGGTTCGCTTTTGTAAGATGATGATTTATAATGTCAGTATCTCAAATTATTTAATTTGGTCTCTCGGCCTTTCCCATACAAAGCCATGAGAAACATGTTGCCTGCTTGGGCAATCTCGTCATGGTGAGCTCGAGGGTCTTTGAAAACATCAATAACTGGCACGCAGTCATTGTTCTTTTGCAGGACTTTGAACATTTTAAATTTCCCCTGATTAAATAGAGCGGAAGTGGTGTCACATCCACTACTCGCGTGCAGGAACAATATATAGTCTGATAGGTGTGGATCGTAGATGATTTGAGACACCTTTCCTATTCCTGGTTTCATGACAGAGACATTTCTTATATCAGCACTACACAGGCCGATCAAAATCACCAAAAAAATCGATATCTTCCTCCACCACTGTCGCGTATTCATGTGAAGGAGCCAACTTAAGTGTTGTTGTGATTATTAAGATATGTTCATCCTTCACTGCTTGCTGTGACCCAATGTTTGCTTCACTGAACTTCTTCATAAGCATAAATATCAACCGGCTCTTGTAAGAAAACTCTCCTGCGGTGAGCACCACCGATTCAGTAAATGATATTACCGCAGAATGTCTCTTTTGCGCTCTTATCATTCGCTCAATTCGATTGGTGCTTTTACGAGCTTTGACGGGGTAGCCATCGAAAATGACCACGGCATTCCATTTGTAATTTGACTTTACATAGAATACATAACTACTGCAGATTTCTGCATATGTCTCGCCGTGATGCCATTTGAGGTTTTAAATCGTTGCAATAATTTAGGAAGGCCCGAAGAAAATAAATAAAATTGAAAGACGTACATGACAGCATTATGTTTGCTCAAAATTTAAATACAAGATTATTTTAGAACTCCTTTTTTTAGGTCTGGAGATAGTAGTGTGCATTATGTAATTTAAAACTCGGAGGAATTTACTAATGATCTTTTAATAATAAATTAGAGTTTTGGTGTGAAAAAGGTGGGTTTTTGAGGAGGCAAATAAAATACGACAATTTTCAAGTATCGCCTGAGCCCAAACGGTTTGTCCTACGAAAAATCTGAAGAACGTGATTCATAGAAAATGTTACCTGCTTTCATTTTGAATAGAGATGATTTTTTTTGAAAAATTGAGGGTTTTCGCGTTATAAGCAAAAAACTACCTTTTTTAAATTTTTCTCATTTTTTTCAATATTGCTCCACGAAATTCTGTTAGCAAACCCCAGCCTGTTTCAGCACCCTAAAAAATATAAAGAGTGGAGAAAATCAAAACTTTCCCGCGAGGGGCCTTTATGAGCACAAATTTATTGCATTATAATATGGTAATGTTTTGGTCTGAATCTATCTCTATAGTTGGTTAATTTTTCATACTTACTAGACAGGACTTTTTCTTGGATACTCATAATTATGAAATTTGCCATTAGAATCCTGTGTTAATATTCACCATTTTCATTTTCAGTTTCGGAGCGCAGTAGAAACGTAAAGATTTTTTTTTAATTTTTGAACTGTTGACGAAACACTTTGTTTCATGAAAAGAAAGAAAAAAAAATTCCCCCGAAATCCACTTATTAAAAAGCTGTATTTTTTGTGATCAGTCTGTGTAACCGAACTGGTTGATTCTATGTAGTATATTAGGATTAAACTCAGTAATTCCTTCCCAGTGGCAATTAGTTATTTAATATTCCTATATTAAAATAAAAATTGCTTATGTATTGAAAAGAGGTTCGTCCGATTAGCATAGTTGTAGGTAATTTAAAAATATATATTCAAGATTTATAACAAAAAACCCTTATTTTATTTACATTTCTCTTTATTTCTGAAATGGTCAAACAACGATTACTGCTATTTCAGATCCACACTGGGTTCCAACATGTACACCTACCTGAAATTTGGTTTACCGAGGGTGTTTCCTCCAAACCACAATGGTTCAAATAGATCAGGCAGAGGTACCCCACAACATTTTATTCGAAATGCTTCAACGAGACCTAAGACTAGGTAAGCGCTTTTTATTCTCTACCATGGCTACAACAAACATAAACAACTGGTCAGAAATAAAATGATAATTGTGGCGTCAACATTTAAAATTAATTTAAATTTCAGAGTAATGAGTGATAAAATAATAAAAATAAAATAATAAAAATAAAATAAAATCTAATATAACTTAAAAACGGTTGAAAATATTTTCATAAATCCCTATATATCTGAAATCAGGAAAAAGTTCCTTAATCAAACAATAGAAAAATACTGGGTGTTAAATTTCGAAATTGGTTCGTGATTAAAAAAAAAACAAAAACAACTAATATTCGGCTGTAGTTGTGGATATTTTTTGGCTAACAATGCCGGAAGAATATACATATTAAGTGATATCAATTTTCTAATGGTTCAGGAAAAATACTAAGTTTGCTAAGATTGCTCTAAACCTAATAATAACGAAGATATCCATTGGGTTCAGGATCACCCTGTACATGTTACAGAACACACAGGTGTTCGATAGGAACTTGCTTAAATACGCTTAGGACTGGATAATTTAAGTATTTCCGCATACATATATTTCTGTGCCTCATCCATTCTTGCTTCTTGCCGCTTACTGTGAACTGTGAATCGTTATTTTTGTCTTTATTTCATTCCAGATTGTCTCAATGTCCTCTTCCTGTGCAATTTATCTGTTGTTTCCAATTGTTATTCAATTTTGGACCTTATCTATTTCTTTAGTTATGATTTTTCAGTTGTGCGATGTCTATTTTTTGACTCTCAGTTGAGCTTAAAATCAATTTTTCCATAAAATTTTCATTTTTTGTGGATTAATAAAATGTATAAAAGAATTAATTATTTATTTATCTTATGAGAGGATTATGGTCGCTATTAATACCTGTCTCAGAGTAGGTTTTTACACATTTTATATACCGCTTTAATTTCTGGTTCAGCGAAATGAAATCAATCTTGTTCTCTCTATCTGGAGGTGATCTCCAGGTGTATATCTGGGATGCTGCTTGAAAAAGGTGTTGGAGATTAAGAGAGAACTCTGAAGTGCACAATATGCATTCAAATGTTAACTAATCAATATTTTGCAATAATTATGTTAATGTCTTACTGTAATATTAACTGTGTTGATAGTAAATTTTTTAGTACAACGGTTTTTTTGAAAACTATACTATTTTGATGTCAAAGCACATTTGTGGAGGATGATTACAAACAAAATTTATCTATCTATCGATCTTAACTTTTGATTGCTGTTTTATAAATCAGGAAAAAAACCTTGCTACCAAGTTTGTCCACAATTGAAAAGTATGAATCTATAATGTTTATAGATTATGAAAACAATTTCATTCATAGGAGCGCAGTTCTAGATAGTTACTCATGACTCACGACATCAAATTACTCATTGTTTTGATTATTTACTGGGTGATCTTAAAAATTAATTAGGTATTAACTAACTGGTACTTCAAAACTAATTCATTTTGCCTTTTATAATAAGATAATGGTGGCTTGAGAGACAACAATACAATCTTAGGGGTTTCACCATTTGCTACAATTTACAGTGTGTCGTAGTTTTCAGGGAGCCACTCTTATATCTCAGAAACTACTTATGAATATTAATGATATTTGAGTGGTTTGTTCCAGCCCATAATGTAATCTAATTGAAGTGTTAAAATTTGAAATCCACCATAGGCGTGTGTTTCTAGAGGCAAAGAAAAAAGTAGCCGTTTTCGACAATATACCTTAGCGATCGAAAAAAATATTCTTAATTAGCACCTTTAGAAATTCCTTAAGTTTTTTTTTTCGTCAAGTAATCATCAACAATGTTTGAGATATTTTTTTTGCAAACGAAAAAAAAAATCACTCCAACAAGTTTAACCTTCATTTTTGGCGTATTCTAACAGACTGAATCAGATTTACGGCAAAATCATGTTAAAAAAATCAAAAATTCCAATATTTATAAGGTGATATAAACAACAGTAAAAATCTCTGTTATCGTAAAAGATAACGAAAAGCGGTAGATAAATGAATTGAAATATATTTTCAAAAATACATTGAACGTCGGATACAAAAGATATAAAATAAATCAATCATCATTTTCTTGTTTTTATTGGATATTTAGAATCTACGAAATAAATTTGATCAATTTTAATAACTTATTCGTAAGTTTAAAACTAACCGTATTGGAGTTATCTGGTAATTTAAAACAAATAATTATACTAAATTTACCTATTTTAGCCATAGAGTCGAAAAACGAAATATAATAAAGGACATTTAAAGTGAGAACAATAATTATCTTATATATTTTCCATTTGTTTTTAAAACCTATCTAAATTCCTCACAAAATTCGTAGTTATTTCTGTATTTAGCATTTACCACTGCGATCTTTTGTAATATGTAATGGATATAATATAAAGTATTTTAACTGTACAGATTTTTCTCTAATATTTTGCATCCCGTCTATACGTTTTCATGTTAAATTTTAAGGTTCTACTCGAACCGATAGAATAACTAAAAAAATATAGAAATAACAATCGGAACCAAGAGAAAAATTGCAACTTGAACAATATGCATTCAAATGTAAACACTTCCTAAATATAACAGTGCACTCTTAATCGTATGTAATTATATGTTCTATTATTTCTTAGAAACCAAAAATTAGGCAGCAGGGGTCCTCGGGAAGGTTCTTCAGGCTACGACAGCAGCGATAATGAGACATCGAATCAGTACAAGCATAACAGGAAGTATCGATCGGATCCGGACTTCCGCATGCAGAATGCCCATCCTTCCTATCATCACGGGGTAAGACCACACCCTGTAAAATATAATGTGTTAAAATACCGGGACAATTAAAAAAGAACACTGCATTGCCTCTCACAATCAATATATTATATTGTTTAACGAGTGACGAAGATACTTTTTCTTTGACCATGTTTGGCTACATGGAGCGTTAAAAAAGACTTGGCAACGATTATTTTATTTTATTGTTAATTTTCGTGCTTCTTTAATTGAACTTAATCATCTCCTGCATCGATATTAGTGTTGCATAACATCATTGAAAGCAGTGAATGTGTTGATACTCAATAACTCTTTCGTACATTTATCATTTTGAAAGTTCACGAAAAATCTAAAATTAATTTGATGCATGCCTGATGAACGAAGATTGATGCTGTTTTTGTAAATTTCATAGAAAAGCCGGAAATATGGAAAGATCGTGAAACTTATGTTTTAATATTAGGTATTTCAACTACAAGAATATAAAGCATTTTGCAAGAAATTATTAATATCGATGACAGAGAGTATTTTTGATTTCTTTGACCTGAATCCATCAGATTTTCGCTTTAAAAGATCACGCAGGTTGAAAAACGTGTAATTTTTAACTGATAATATAGTTCTTAGCGTTGAATAGATTGATCATAAGGTGGATGGTTTAAAACTTTTCGCCAAATCTTTAATATGTACAAGTAACACATTCTGAGTAAAAATTTACTTGGTTTGTAGTTTGTCAATCCACAAATTATGTATAAATTTGTTCATACCGGTCTTTAGATTTGGTCGGTAATAATTTGGCATAAGTCCTATCAGTTGAATTGATGATTTTTAGAGGCGTGTTGGTAAACTTAAACTCAACATTAGAACTAGAACTCATCGTGACAAACTCTCAAAAACTTTTAGGTTAATTATTGTTTGTGGAGTCAGAGAATAATAGATTCGAAGAACCAAACACAGCTGAAGGCAGTCCTATTCTACGAACCAACATGAGTCATTTTTTTCCAAAACATCAACAAAGTTTAGAAATTCCTAGTCATCGTGGAGACGACGAGGATAGCTGAGGCACGCACTTCCAGATGTCCTTTGACTCCTTTGTGCTCCGAGAGCTCAGAATGAAAGCCAAAGTAGCTGAAGGTGAAGGTGTTTTAGATGAAAAAGACACTAACTTATTGACTCTCAATTCGGCCAAAAGGCGAGATGAAAAACGTGGTTCGTTTCACTTTGATGAAGCAGCAGCCCTATTTGAAAAAATTAAAGTACATCATTATGAAGCTATAGAGCGAGATAGACAAGAAGAAAAGAAAATTGAAGTAGGCAAGGCAATAACAGAAGAAGACTCTAGAGATTTTCATTATATTGAAGAACCTATTAAAGACGACGATGTTAGGTCATCTGGTGCGACATCTGGACCAGATAGTTGTAGTACTGATGAATACGACGAACTGGAAATGAAGATAAATGACGAATTTGCCCGATGTCACTTATCAAACGAAGAGCAGGAGGATAAGCTAAACAGGGAATATGCCACCAATCAGCAAATAGGATCATTGGAATCTACTGATTACCATATTCTGGAAATTCAAGTAGCAGCTGCTACCCCCAGCAGGGAAGAGGCTCCCAAAGATCCCAGTAAAGAAACTTATGGCAGTAAATGGAAACTACTTAAAACGCCTAAGAAAAAAAGGCAGAGGAGAAGTACACCAAGGAAAAGTAGTTGCTGAGCCTGTTTTACCTCCTAAAGAGGAAAAAGTGTAAAAGTGAGTATGTTGGAAATTATGAAGAATTTTTACGAAATACATGTTAAGACGTAGAGAAAGTAGTTGTGTTAACATGTATTGACTCCACTCCATGACACCTCGGACTAATATGGCGGTTTCAGTTTGGGTTAGTTAGAAGGCATCAAATCGCGAACAAAGAACTACAGGTTCACCTCCTTGATGCGGCATGCTGCCAATTTTGCGATAATTTTTAGAATATTATTTTGCTTTTATTAAGTTATACAGGATGTTCTCTTTAAATCGACGTATCTGCGTAAATAGACAGATCGGTAAAATTCATCGAAGCACGTCAACAAATTTATAGAGGGGGAATGTTTTTCTACGAATTATTGGATTAGCGGCGCCCCTTCAACCCCATAAGTCTCAAGATTACCACTCTAAAATTCTTGAATGAGACGGGAGGTCGAGTTATACATCATTTTAAAGAGCCACGTTTTGACGTCCCGTTTTTTAAGTTTTGATCTCACCGTTGCAGAATAACATCCATTTCATCGTTTAAATAAAAAAAAATAATAATAAATTAATTAAATGTAACTATCTGTCAAAATCCCATAAATGCTACTGCTTTCCCGCCTCTGCAACCGAACCTATTGTTTTATTACTGAAATATAATTCTTAAAATAATTCTACGTAGATGTTTTATCGCTCATGAACTCTAAAAACATAAATCATTGTCAGTTTTGTAGTTAGTTAAAATACTCGTATAGTACCTAATGCCTACAAAAATTGATTTTCGATTTCGATAATTTTATTAACAATGGTTTACTCTATGGTATATTTATGGTGCAAATAAGGACTCACCTCGGAATACTGCCGCTGTTTTCAATGAGGGGCACTCCGACAAAATTGCATCACACGTTTATGTCGGTAGCAAATTTAAAAAGTAGTGGTCCCCAGGTTCTAGACGAGGCTACTCAAATTGAAGTTTTAGAACATTTCGCGGCAGATCCATGTACTTACTAAGACAGGTTTCTGCTAGTACTCACGTATCCATAAGATAACTCCACAAATTCCATCCTTATAAAATTCAAATTCTACAGGCATTAAATGGAGATGACCCAGATCGTAGACAGCAATATTGTGAAGAAATGGCCCAGTATATTGGCAGAACCCCAAAACTGCTTCGAAATATCTAGTTTATAAACGAATGTACATTCTTCCTTAATGGAACTGTTAATAAACACAACTGTCGGTACTGGAATGACAAGAACCCTTATATTTCCAGAGCGGGTTTATACGCAGTACCCAGAAAAAGTTGTTGTTGTTTGGGCAGGAATTCTCGGCGAGGTTGTAATAGGTCGTTTATTTCTAAATATGGATATCTGACGGGAGAGATGTATTTGAACATGTTACAAGAAGCGATTGATGAACTTATTACAGAAGAAGTGGAGAATTCGAGGGACGAGTTCGGTAACGGGTTAATGAAGGGCGCCTCCTCACTACCCCAGATATGCTCAAGATTGGCTCAACAACAGATTTCCACGGAGGCAGATACGAAGGAGAGGGCCAATAGAATGGCCTGCAAGGTCACCTGACCTTAGCCCGAATGACGTTTTTTTAAGTAGGTAGTCTAAAGATCACTCCCCAAAAACATCGAAGATTTGGAAAATCGCATTACATCAGCTTGTAGCGCTATATTCAGAGAGCCATTCCAAATGTGCGTTAAGAATTTGAACAGCGATTATATTATTGTTTAGAAGTCGATGGTGAATACTTCGCACAATTCATTAAATAAGCTTTAATGAACCATTCGTGTTCATTTTTTCTCTTTTTTACTCTTAATTGTTACGAAAACAACGTAAGCTTCACTTATCACATTGCGAACTAGTGACGGAATCGAAGTTTTCGGTTAAGGTAAAACGTCTAGAAAAGTTGTCTATTTTTGTATAGTCATGAAAAACGTTTATGAAGCGATTTTATACAATCATTACTTTCATTTTTTTACCAACATCTTCGGAATTAATAAAAGCAAAACAAGGTGCGAATTTTGAACATACCACCTATACCGACCTATAGACAAATTATTTGAAATGCAGTAAATTATCTACACTTACTTATTTTTGTACGCAGGAAAACGCTAATTCATATTTCACTTATTTGAATTTATTACTCTACTATTCTATAAGCATAAGCATGCGTTCGTACTCTATGGTCAATTTAATCTTTATCGGTAATAGTTTTAATAATTCATGGGCTCAACCGGTAATATTATTAATCCTAACCTAGGTAATTTTTCAATATCCGATATTAACATAAACTCTTATACATACATATTATTTTGCTCTAGGTTATTGTAATTGCAATATGGAAGGAAGCTTGTGAGGCGCAACGCTACCGGATTTTACCTTTACATATATTAGGATGCATGTTATCGAGACTACCAATGATATGATATTTATATATTCACGGTTAGTAGGGCATATAGGTCCGTAAATAATAATGCAATTTGCAAAGTTGACTATAGTTTTGTCTTTAGTATCTAGTTGACATAAATTCATATTTTTATAAATAAATGCATTAAACTTATGGCACGGCATAATAAACAAATGCCGTGCTTATGGTTTATAGTTATAGTTATCTCTTAAACACAAAATTATTCAAATTTAATAAGAATTGCCAGGTTAGGTCGTTGAGAGGTGCAGTTACTTGTGTTTAATACCGACTTGTGGCAGAGTTTATACATCCTGTACATAAATTAGTACCTGTTATAGAATGGGATCATCTTTAATTTGGTTGAATACATGTGCATATCCCGCATCCACCTGCACTGGTTAATGGCTCGGAAAATAGACCATTATTAGAGTCGTCGAAATATGACTAAAGGCCAATACAATGATGAATACAAATTTTGAACATTGTGTTTTTCAATTCTTCTGTTCTGTGTTGTGACTTTTCTGAATTTATTTCAGATTGTAAGCGTAGCCATAATATTTGAGTTGCGTTATCATATGCATCAAATTGAAAAGTTTAGTAATTGATTTTTTTGCTTTTTTCGACCTTCTGCAATATTGGAGCTATCGTTGTTCATCTTCAAATATAGATAGAGTTCATTAATTAAGAAAATCAAACCGAGAACCCAGTATTTTTAAGTTTTTTTTTAAAGATCGTTAACTTCATAATATGTTAAAGTTATGGATTTTAAATTTAGAATAAAAATTATTTGAATCAACTCAATCAATTTCAATTCAAGTTTAGTGTCAAAAAATTAAAAACTTTCATGGACCAAGGATGTATTCAGAAAAGATAGAAGTTATCTCTGATAGGCAAATCTCAGGGGAGAGGCGTGGTGCTTGCTGTGAAGAGTGTGTATAATGTTACTGAGGTAGACATGTTTGATAATGACTTGGAAGCCCTATATATTCGTGTGCAGTTGAGTGGAGATGTTTATTTGTATATTATTTTAGTTTATTTTCTTCCTAATTCTAAGTGTGAGGTATACACTAGATTTTATTATTGTCTGGTTAAATGTGCATACTCTTAGATGACTTTAACATTCCCAGTTACATGAATGACATGTCATCAGGTGATGTCTTAATTAATTTCAAAGGATTTTTAGCATTTAATGGCATGCAACAGTTGAATAATCTAAAAAATGCTAATGGTGGATTTGGTGGTTTCCTCCTTCGATGGGCTTAGTGTTGACGTTGATGATGACCCATTATTGCCAACTTATCAGCCTCATCCTGGGTTGCTTGTCACTATTTCAAATAATTTTACTGTTGAACATTGTGAGCCAATTTCGAATAGCAAATTTAATTTAAAAAAGCTGATTTTCTAGGAATCCTTATATGATGTTAATGATGCTGATATAGCAGTTGGCAACTTTTACGACATTATTTTGGACATCTTTGCTCGGTGTGTTCCGAAAGCTAAACAGATTGGCAGAAGGTATCCAGTTTGGTTTAATGGGGATATAATCAAACATATTAAACTTAAGCAGATGCATTATTGAAGTATAAAAAATATACATCGCGCTTTTGGAAAAAAAATTAGTGATATAAGACGTGCAATCAAGTATAAGATTAGAGAAGCACATGACAGCTCTTTACTGGCAGTAGAAGATAGCCTGAAATCAACCACCAATAACTTTTGGTCGTTGTTTAAAAAGCCAGAAAGAAAATGGTTACATTATGGCAGAGATGTCCTTTGAGGGTGAGACCCATAGTGGTACCCAGAGTGTAACTGAGAGTTTTGCTTCTGTTTTCATTTCAGATCTGACTTTGTGACGTTTTTGAAAAGAAATCTTATTTTTGTGATAGGGTAATAGCGTCCGAAGAAGTTGAAAATGCCATTAGAAAAAATTTGGGAAATAAGGACATTGGCCCTGACTGGATGCCAGCATATATTCTGAAGAGTTGTAGTGCATATTTGATCAAATCCTTGCCACTTATTTGTAATTTATGCTTCAAAACTTCAGTGTATTCAGTCAAATGGAGATCGAATAAGGTGATACCTAGGAACCAGATAAAAAATTATCACCCAATCATCACTATTTGTGCTGTATCTAAAAACTTTCAGGTGGTTTTATTTGAAATGATCTATTATGATGTATCATCTAAGATAAAAGCTCTTCAGCATGGACTTTTGCCTAAAAGGTCAACTTTTACTAATTTGGCAACATTCTCCCAATATATTCAGGAATCTCTAAAATATAAGGGCCCAGTTGATGTCATATATACCGACCTGGTCAAAGCATTTGACAGGGTAACGCCCTTGGTCAAATGGCATCTTGTACAAGAGTACTGGGATGCCTCAAAACTCAAGGGCATTGTTGTTTGCCAATGGTTTTCAAACTTAAACAATTACTACAGGAGAACTGTGGTACACTGCAAAATGATGTTAATAATGGATCTAATTGAAATTGGTGTGACAGAAATGGCTTTAATTTAAATGTAAATAACTGTTCATTGAACCATAATGTCAACCAATTAAAACGCGTAAGTAGTCAATGCGATATTGATACAGTGTCTTTTACTGGGAACATTGGCACGATAAACCAGGAGGCACAAAACGGACGATGGGTTTTGTTGTCAGAAATTCTAGGCATTTAGCATTAACATAAGTTTTAAATTGTTTGACACTTTGGTACTGCCAAAACTTGAATATGGTAGTGTCATATGGTCTTCCTAATACAATGTCCGGGTTATGTTTGTCGAAGGAGTTCAGTGAAAGTTTATTCGCAGCGCGGTTTTGATAATGATTATTCGTTGTGCATTTTCAATAGAATGTCTCTAGAAACTAAAAGAATTAGGATCTGCATGTGCATATTATTTAAGTTGTTAAAGGAAGGCATTGATGACTAGTATTTTGAGCCACTTGCTTTTTGGTCGTTCAAAAAGATCTATTTCCCAAGAACAAATTTAGAAAAGAGCTCACCAACGTATCAGATGTGTCAATTGCTTAATGTGTATGCTTCTGACATTGAGATAAACCTAATTAATATTTGGTAATTCAAGGAGTTAGTCGATATCATATAGGTAAATTCTGTTTCTCATATTTCAATAATATGCGTTGTGAAATAATTAATTATATGAATTTTAAAGTACCAAAGATCCAACTAAGGATCCTGAATAAAGAATTGTTTTAGGTTAATAATTACACATCACCAGTAGATCATATGCTCTCTGCTCTCAATATGCAATGAGTTATTTGGGAGTAGTATTTGTGTTGGTATTGATTGGTTTGGACATTTTTAATTTAAGTAAGTATAAGAGAAATGAAAGGCTTTAAAGCTGCATCAAGACGAAATGGTTACATTTGCTATATTAAGCTATTTAGAGTTCTTTGTCTAACCTCGTGTTCTCCAGATGTCATAGGTTAGTTTTCAAAATCTCCGTATATCTGGGAGCTCTTAGCATTTCTTCTCCCAGCGTAAGGAACCTAAGCCTTCACTAGCTCTCGCAGCGGCAATGTATGTGTACTGCTGTCCCGTCATTTTCCTGACATAATCTGCACATCAGTTTTTCTGCCGGTCCAATCGCATTCATATGTTTGTTGGCCTACAGTTCCCTATTAGAGATCCGATTATTATTCTTGTTGTACTTCTTTTCTGACCTGGTAGATAGTCTTTTGACGATAGTCCTTGGTAAGCTGTTCCACCATTCTTGAGATGTCCTTTGCATCCATAATTTGATGCTATATCGCAGTAGGTAGAGTTCTGGTTCATTCAGAGCCAACAGGTTCTCAAACCTGCAGTTGAGGATCGCATACATCTCGGTCTGGTTATATGTTCCAATGGCGAAAGCAACTCTCTTCTTTATTGATTCTCCATACACACCCACACCTGTACCACTATTCGTTTTGGATCCGCCTGTATGCTAGATGATCCTATTAACCGGCGCCGGCGCCGGCGGTGAACTGCTATCCGCCCCCTACCACGCATCTCTATCGAGTATATAAAGTCTTAAGAGTCTACTTAATCTGATGGTTATCGGTACTCATTAGGAGTTCCGAATTTTTCATCAGCCGCCCTCCTCTAAATTTTGATATGTCCTCTAGGGCTATTAATGTCCCTTAGGTAACCAAGATCTTTAAGTCTGTATGCAAACCTCAAGGTCTCATAATCCAGGAATAAATGGAGAAGCGGTAAACAAGTCAGTCTTTCAAGAGCCCTGGCGGGTACCGCCCCACACAGAACCTGTACTTCCCACCCAATCTCTGTAATTGCCACGCAAGTCAGTCTCTGAACTCTGTCTAACTCAGCCCTAGACATGGCCGTTTGCCTACCGGTCTACCATACGATAGGCCTCGTAGGTGATCCTGGAGCCGCACAAATCCAATAGAGGATCTTTGGCTGTAGGCCCCACGTGCATCCAGAAGGTCTTTTACAAATCCATTTGCTATCTTAATTAATTTATTATCTTTTATTTTAAAACTCAATTCTTGAGGAAAAAATACACAGCCTTCAGCCCGCATTCTTCATAGAACATCAAACTCGTCTTGATTTGGCTTAGCCATTTTTTATTATTCGAGTATGTATTCATAGTCTGACAGGCAACGGATAAACCAATAAAATTCGCTTTCTCAAGTGAACTTACATAAATCGCTATCACTTTCATACAAGTTGTTGCAAAGCACCAAATCATACCTTGTTTTATTTCCTCTTGTGTTTATGTAGCCGGTTTTCTTTCGCTATAGGACTCGAATGTGAATTAATTGTTGGCATAACTCGATTAAATCTAAATCGAATATCAATTAAAAAAGACAATGAGTTCATGAAGCCTGTTATGTCGTTAATGTAAGCCATTTTTAAAAGCAATTAATTTTAGCTAGAACTAGCCTTTAAAACATATGTATACTTATTTGTGCCTTTAATTGTGTTGATTCCAGCTAGATTGCAATACTTTTCCACATACATACCCGTATTTATTTTATATGCGTATATGAATACATGCACTTATCAGTACGAGGTAAAATGTACAGTACTTTATTAAATAAAATATCACTGTATATTTTACGGAAATATGTAGTATTTCCCTGATAGCAGACTCTATTTCATCACTCGCTTCCCAAAAATATGTTTTTGATACCTTCTTTTCAGGAACCAATTCCTCCTCTCCCTCTAGCTGCAATGCATCAAGGTGGAATAAGACCTTCTGGAGGCCCTCAACAATCATGGAATCGACACAAAAGTATTTCAGAGGCAAACCTTCTCGCAATGGAATACAATAGGGCGTATCATCCCGCATCACCGCAACACCTCAGGGACCCTAGGAGAGCTAGTGTCGCAGAATTTGGTCTTCACGGCCCACATATGCATCATGATGTGGTAGATCATAGGTAAATAAAAAGCTGTATTTAAATAAACTTGAAGTTAATTTATAAACTTTTCAATTAATTGCCTTCGTTGCTAATAGGTACTCAGAATTCAGAATGTTATATATTGAACGGAAATCCTCACGACCTTGATGAATTAAGAAATCATACTTCGTAGAATTAGACCGTGTCGAAATGGGGCTGCTTTCTGAGACTTCGACGTCGATTATATGATTCATCTAAATAAGTCAAGAGTTTTGATTTTTATTAACACGATCTTATCCCAAAAATCGTATTTCATAATAAAAACTAAGACTAAATTGCCGTAATTGCCATTAGCTTACCATTGTACTTTTTTATAATGAGGGGGGAAATACTCATACAAGAACTAAGAGGTGTAACTCAGAACAGTGTTAGACTCCTGGTTACTACAACACCAAACCTACCAACTAAAACCCTAACCTCATTTTCTAGCTTTAGAATCACCCCGGAACTCCTGTTAAGTATGGTGGCGATTCAGGGTGGCCTCTTTTCTTGCCTCGTCATAGGCTTCTCTCCTTTCCTGTTCCTGTTCTCGCCTTAGTCATAAGCTTCTCTGCTGTTTTGCTTTTGTGTCATCATCTTATGTTTAGGACTTAATCTTCTCCTTCCATTCGCTGTTGGCTTCCTTGTCTTTGAGTTTGAATACTGTCAGCACCAAGGTGCATACGGTATCCTAGGTCTCCTTCTCCATCATCTTCCCGATGACTATTTTGGGAATGAAACCCCCACCTCCTCAAGTAACAGTTAACGTCGCCCAATCCTTCACCCTCCTGATTAACCTGTGGGTCCATCGTCCTCTGGTTTCACTGCTACACCTGTTCTGCCATCTCCGGAAAGTCCCTTCTCTTTCTTCCTTTTTCTTCGCTGATCTTGTTTCATCTTCATTTATACGGTGGCAAATCCTCATCCTTTCCTCCGCCAGTAGATCTATGGGGATCGAGCCAGCGATAACTTGTACGGCCGGGGCCGACACTGCTGCATATTCGCAGGACGCCTCGTCTCTGCACAGACTCCATCTTCAGTCAATACTTCTCGAATCGCATTGATTCACGCCAAGCCTCGGATCTATAGACAATATGGCTTCAGTGGCACGTATTATCAGCTTTCTCTTGATAGGCGAGGGACCTACCACGTTGGCTATGAGTCTGCTCAGTCTTCCGATCACAGATGCGGTATTGTCCAATGTTTTCCTGAAGTGTTCCCAAAACGTCAGCCAGTACTCCTAAGTATCTTACCGTGAGTGAAGTCATTATGACTTAACCACCGACGCTCACCGGGAAAATTGGCTCGATCCGTTTGGTGGTTAGGAGCACTGCCTCCGTCTTATGGACAGCCAAAAACATAGGCTTAGATCCCATCCATTCCATAACTCTGCGCATGGTCTGATTCAGCAGTGTCTGTAGTTCCTCCATTGTACGTGCAGTAATCACGGCTACCAAGTCGTCCGCATATTCCACCAGGAAAACCCCCCGTAGGCATATCCATGCGCAGCACGTTGTCGTAATTGATGTTCCACAAATCGGGGCCTGGGACTGAGCCCTGCGCCGTCCCCGATGTTATCCTTTTCTTTCTTGTCCTGCCTCCGGTTTCGTATATCAACCAACGGTCTGCCAGGTAATCCTGAATCACATGATATAGGTACGCCGGAATGTGAAATTTATTCGCTAGTGCACTCAAAATGTGGCCTCTGGATCGATGATTACCAGTCTGCACGACTTTTGCTACTCTTGCTACTTCGTTGACTGCATCGATGGTCGATTTTCTGGGGGTAAAACCGTAGTGCCTCGAAGATAGTCCTCCACCAGGTTGAAGGCGTTCTTCACTTCGAACATTACTGCCATGCATAGGCCTCTGGATCGATGATTACCAGTCTGCACGACTTTTGCTGCTCCTGCTACTTCGTTAACTGCATCTATGGTCGATTTTCCGGGGGTAAATCCTTAGTACCTCGAAGATAGTCCTCCACCGTCCGACACGGTTCATAGCAGCCTCCTAGACAACATCTTTTCAAAAAGCTTTCCATTGTACTGGTTGATAGAGTTAAGTACATTATAAGTTTAGTTTGAATCATTTCCTGATGATGCTAATACGATCAGCGAAACGCGAGTCGAGTGCAAAAATTCTGTTTCTGGTATTGTGGATAGGATAAAACTGTGTTGTAATCAATTATAAATACTTTTGACAAAATATACTTCACTGGAAAATTCTTAGTAGTTTTTGCTCCATCTTAAAATATTTTTTACAAAAATTCATAATTAAGCGTAGTGATATTATAAAATTCCGCGAAACACATAGCAGAATCCTAGGAAAACATTTTATTGACTAAAATTTTAATTCGAAAATATTTAGAGAAGATTTTTTATAGTGGCATGCACAGTTTTTGGAATCAGAATGTTTCAATTTTATAAAAAACGCATTAAAAAATTACGATTTGCTGTTTCGGGTGGTTCCACCCCGAAACGTAAGTTTTTCAGACGGTTTGTTAGATGCGATGATTATAAGCTCATTTTTGATTTATGTGTAATATGGTACATCATTCCTTTACTAACAAATAAGCAATACTACTTCTAGTCATTTCAATTTTTCCTACCCTTTGAGAATCAACATGCAAACTAAACAAAAGTTTCTACTTTTTACAGCATGATGAATCATTTAAGCAAGCCATTATCTAAAGCTGAGAGTCAATTTTCAATACCTGTATCTAGAAAAGGGCCATCAGTAATACGATCTGATTATACAGGTCATGAAGACGAAATTTCTGCTGGATTTATTTACCCTCACTTGCAGGTAAGTTACAGCATAATGCATTTTATTATGGTGCAGTAAAACTCTTCTTTTTAATAATTTATCTATAAAGCCATACAAATGTGCAAGTCAAGATGCAAAGTAAATTAATATACAATATCAGTACTAGCTTGGACTATTCACTAACCCATAAAAATTAAATATATTTATGCATACCTATTTTTACTCGTAATGTCAAATATCTGATTATATATGCATACTAAATAGGTACTCTTTTAAATTTTATGCCTCTCCTCTTTTACATAAAATCGAAAATCAACAAAATCAAAACGCATTAATCTGAAGGAAGGTAATCATTAAATGCCATCTGTATGCATTTCATCATTTGAGTGATTGACTCCATACGTTACAATATCGTTTAATTGTGCGAGTGAACACATTTTGATTTTCTGGAAGACTGCAAGATATGAGTAGTACCTATATCAGACAGACATACAACCGTTGCGAACATCCAAAAATTGGATTTTCGTAATCGGCCGCAGTAATCCACTCCGATAGACTTTTAGTAGACACCAAGATAAATATTAAACCGTATCAGGCACATATTTTATTTATAAACCAAAGCTAAATTAATACCAAAAATTTTTAATGGTTATCAAATTTTTATTTATAGGCAAATCAAATAAGTTTATGGCCCGCCTCAAGTTCATCATGCTTCGGTTCAAAAACCCACCTTCTAATAAGCGATGCTTCTTTTGAAGCGAGAGGAGGTGACCTTCTTGCTATAATGGCAACATCAGAACAAGAGGGTACTGCTATTTTAGATTTGGTGGCGGGGAAAAAAAATCCAGTACAGGGAGAGGTAAATAGGAATTTACACATTTGACAAAAATTGCATTACGGAATACACTGGAACTTTAGCGATATTTTCACATCAAAAAGGAACAATAATAGCACGATCAAAAATTTAATGACTTTCTTTTTAGCACAAGGAATATTGGCATCGTTATTTATAGTTTTGGTATTCTAGGCTTATTTTTGCTTAAATTAATCAGGAAATTTCAAATAACTCTAAAAATAGAAATGGCATTTCTATAATAACGCATATATAGTAACAGCAGGGATAGTCTACATGACACCAAATCTTTTGAACGTTTTTGATGTAAGATTTCTTAACTTAAAATATCTAGCTTAAATTTTTTATATTTATTATTTGCGATTTTATTTCATGTCTTTCTCAAATTTTATTTTATAAATGAAAACATATTTTTCTGTAGCTTTTACTAAATGGACAGCGAATACGTGCAGATATTTTAAGGAGCAGAGTAGCATATGCCCAAAGTGATCCAAATCTCTGCATGGATATGACAGCAGTCCAAATAATGAGGTAAATATTGTAGTTTTATGTCGTGATTAATAATTGTAGACGACATATTGTCACTTACATATTAACTTACCTCGTGGCTCCGACGTCATGCACACTTGTTTCCGTAATTTAAAAGATGAAGTAAATAATAGTCATCAGTAAAACTAGATATTAATTGGCTTAGTTGAATTTTAAAAAATCATAATCATAATTCTTGGGTCAATGATTATGCTGACGTATTATAAAGATCAGTATAGTCGTGTTCATAAAATTAGTTCAGCTTCAAGTTCAAATATGCTTTATTATCAGAAAAAATACAATGATCTTTATTGACATGGCTAGAAGAATTAACTAAAACTATAAATCAATAATATAAAATGAAGGCAAAGTCACACAAACAAATAGCCAACCCAATGCCAATTTGAACTTTTTTCATAAAAATAATATAAAATATAAAGCTTTATCAGCACAAACATACATATTAGGTATACAGGCAAAACAAAAGAGAATTAAAATCTATCATTTAAAAACTCGTCCAAAGTGTAGTACACCTGCCCAATAAGCAATGAATTCACAGACTTTCTAAAATGAGTGTAATATTCCACATTTCTGCACTGTATAAGCAGTTTGTTATATTATATTTTGATACCTACTTTCATTAGTAAGGGAATGTCTTGTAAGTGAAGAACTTGGATAGGAAGAGGAATATTATTATGGTTGCGTGTGTTGTATGAGTGATCAAGAGTCCTCCCCTTATGCTTTTTATAAATTAAGCATGCAGTTTCGAAAATAAAGAGACTGGCAACAGTGAAAATATTATGCTTCAAGAACAATGGCTTACAATGTTCCGTGATATGAGCCATACAAAAATATCTTATAGTTCGCGTATGCAAAGTAAAAACAGAATATACAAGACACCTGTTGCAGTTTCCCCAAAATGCGATACCATATCTAAGAATTTATTCTATTAGAGCATTATACTTATGATGTGATTATGCCAAACGCTAAATAAAAATAAATTAGAGCAAAATATGTGGTTTTAGCCATTTCTTGACCCAATTGGACATAAGTTTTTCGAACTGCCCAGCATCCTGAAGCAAGCTTTTTGTTTAAGTTTGTGATGTGATCTTTAAAGTTCAGTTTGTCATCAATAGTTATTCTCAGAAACCTTGCACTATTACTATATTTTATAGGCTTATCACATAGCTCAATTTCATTTATTAAAAATTTAAAACTTAGAACTTTTGTTTTATCTATATTGAAACAGGGGAAGTTTGAATCACACCACTTTTTAATTTTGAGTATATCCGCGGAGATAATATAGTTTTAAGCAGCTCCTGATCTTTATTGTGCCATAAGTTCGTAGTATCATGATCAATTATTGTAAAGATTCCTTGTATATTAATTTTAACTAAGTCATTGATATATAAAAAAACAAAATTGGCCTAAGGACAGAACCTTGTGGTACTCCGTGAGTCACTGATTTTGAGTTTGGAGTGAAATTTCCAATTTTTACTATTTGCTTTCTTCTAATAAGATGAGATTTAGGTAAGCAAAGAAAGTGATTTGCCTCTAAAGCCATATATTCAAAGTCTCTTTAGTAGCAAATCGTGATAAACACAATCGAAAGCTTTTGAAAAATCGCAAAAACTGAAGCTGCATATACTTGTCGATTCTTGAAAATTGGCAATTATTAAGTATTTGATGTTGTCTAAAAAGTTAATCATTCGTAATTTCACAATTTTTTCTATTATTTTTGAGTGTGTCGTCTAAGAAGAGATATAGGTCTAAAGTTTGCCGGATCGTCAAGAGAAATAGAGTTATTTATGGGTATCACAAGGGCAATTTTTAAACTGTCAGGAAGCTATCAACAAGAAAACCTATAATTTATAGCTTCTATCAAAAATTCTAACGTATTCTCATCCAGATTTAGAAGGGAATTTCGTCTATCCCCGAACGGTGCCTCTTTCTAATATTCTTAATTATATCATTTATTTCCTTGGCATCTGTTGGCAATAGTACAAAGTTGTCTGTTATGTATGAATCTCCAAGTCTGAAGAGGATCAAAATCCGACCTTAGATTTGCCGTTAGGTTGCCTGCGATTGGATAAAAATAATCATTAAATACATTGGAGTTTAAATCTGACTTTTGTGTTTGATTGCTATTTTTCCCTCTTAAGTCATTGACAATTGATTAGGCTTCATTTGTTTTATTATTAGTTTTCGACGGTTTCTATAAAATATAAGTTTTGCGTTTTTAATGATTTTACTTTACGATAAGTCCTTCTTTATATGTTTATGTAGTTGATGTTATGCTTGAGTTATTTGTAAATTTCTTTATGTATAAAAGCGATCGTGCTGATATACGAATCCTTTTTGAAATCCAAAAGGTTTTTATCTTTTTCTTTCTCACACTGCACACTGAAAAAGAAGAGTTAAAACACTGAAGCAACAAAGAGTGAAAATATTCATTCGGCTCAGGAGAGCTTAGCGTAACTCCCCAGCTTTTCAATAAGACGTTTTGTCTAAATCTATCCAAATTTCTCCTACAAAAAATTCAACCTTTTTTTGAAAGACTCTCTCTTTTTAAAGTTGGTGATAATGACCAATTTACCACAAATCCTTATGATCAGAGAACCTTACATTTACAACCTGACTATTGATATATTATTCCATGAAATTCGCACAGAAGTAATCAATTTTTGTTACACTAGTGCCAGTAACTCTTGTTGGGGCATTTACAAAGATCTTGAGACTATGAAAATCTAGCAATTTTTTTAAGGCTTGAGTAGCAGGAGTATTTGAATTATCAAAATTTATGTGGAGGTCGCCAGACAATATAATTTTAGAATTGTCAGGAAATTCCAACTGTAGGAGTTCAAGGTTTATTAAAAATCTGGTAATATTATTGACTGGTGGCCTGTAAATACAGATAATATAAAGATTAAGCGTCTTTTTGAACGCTACTAAAAATTCCCAGATATACTGACAGTCTGAAGGTTGTTATTTAAGGCAAAGTTTTTATTTATAAGAACTATTGTTCCATCATACCCTGAAGTATCTTACCGCAAAATCTGGAAACTACATAGTATCCTGGAACAACGCAAGGCTCCCATGATTCCAACCAATGTTCTGGCATTTTCAAACTGTCAGAGAGCGTAAAAACTTATTTTTTCTACTACCGTGCGTAAAATACTCACTTTGCGCACTCTCTAAGATTCGTAAAATAGGCCTTTTTAATGTGCAGTGCGCAAAATAAGTTATTTTACGCACTAGTGCGTAAAGTAAATCTGACATATTTTTTGACATTTAGGGCAGTGGGTAAAACAATATATATTTTACGCACTAGTGCGTAAAGAAATTTAATAATATTTTTGTTTTTTTCCTATATTTTCTGGTAGAAGAAAAAAAATTGTATGCTACTCATGTGTAAAGTATCCTTTTTATTTATGGGATTGTCGCATGACGACAATATGCGACAATATTCCGGCCCATTCATAAAAAGGTCACTTTACACACTTGTTGCATAAATAACTATTCTAGATGGATTCATGCACACAAAACAAAAAGAGCACACAAAAAAATTAAATTTGTTTTAACTTTTCTATTGAATTGGAATTCTGAACTTCCGAGGAACGTCATGCCAGGCAAGTGGATAAAGGCAAGTACAATATTTTATTGAATTTGACAGGATTGTACGTACCTTCACAAAATAATATATTTCTCCAGAACCGGATTAATAAATATCTCTAGTAAGAAAGTGAAGGCCAGGAATAACTTCCAAGCCTACTCTCACAAGATTTGGATCTCTTTATAGCTTGGGAGGAATCCTACCATGGCATAAATTATGTCCTGTAACGAGCCTAACGTGGTCCCAAATTAAAATACAGTAAGTTAATATATCTGGAGCGATACTCGAGATATCGTGGGGAGAATCACAATCTGGACGATCAAGAATGAAAGAGGAATCAGTGTCACGGATCAACTGTCGTAGTTGATTCGTGACACTGGCGAATGGTGAATCACGTGTAAATTTCGAATTTTCAATTTGTTCAATTCAGTAGTGTATAAAATTTCAAGTTACATTAGCAGAAGTGCAATATATTTCCTACAATTCTAACAGCATTATATAACTTGCACCTAAATGCAGAAGCATCTGTATGTGCAATAAGTATAGATCCTTAATTAGAGTTAGCACCAGTAACTTAACTAAGGCCTAACAAAACAAGATACAAAAGAGAAAAAATAAAAGAACAGAAAAGGAAAAGGGAGAAAAGAACATCCATTCCAAGTCTACATAGTGAATATCCTATATCATGTTCTTGAAAAGTTGCTAATTATCAACAATAAACAAATTACATATATTTTTAAAAAGATTTAATTTATCAATACTAGGAATATCCGCCGACACAATATTATAGCATTTGTTAGACAAGTAGTTAATAAGCTTCAAATAGTTTTTCCATTCTGTAGTACAACCAAATTTTTATCCACATTGGATCTAGACAGTCTACGCTGCATATATTCATATCAATAGTAAGTGTGAAGGGTATATTCTATTCATTTTGTACATATTTTTTATGATATATTTCTGTATAATGGTTAGTTCTCGTAAGTTAATTTGATAAGTACCACCCCACACAAGCAGACCGTATCTCAGAAGCGACTCAAGCAATGATTTATACACAACGACCAGTAAGTTAAAAATCCTCTCATTGAATAAAATTTACTAATCAGCTTAAGGAATAAATGAATAAATGCTTTATCCTAGAAATACGAAGTATTTGTTACAAAGCTGTTTAAAGAGAAAGAAAATTAATAAGAAAAATACATCCATGTAGCCAACCATTCAAAAGAAACAAAGTAAAGTAAATAATACACAGCAATAGACACTAACCTACATCTACAAGGTATTATATAATGTGCGTCTAATAAACCCTAAAATCATCGTTATAAAATTCTGTAAAACTGTAACAAGGATTACTTTTGAGTAGGGAGGAGACAGATTCTTTAAAGATACTTAATGATCTAACATTTTTCAGTGCATCAGGTAAATTATTAAACATTTTTAAGCTTTCATAAATTTGAGAGTTTTTAGTAGGTCTACTAGAATGAATAGGTAATCAGAGCTTATTAGCTTGTCTAGTATTATAATTGCTGGAAGCCGCTAAGTCAGAGTTGGAAGGTCTGGATTTTTTAAAGATCAAACAAACTGTCTACAATATAAACAAACAGGGAAGAGTTAGGATACCTAATTCTTTAAAAAAAAGGCCTACAAGACTCTCTAACCCCAACCTTACAGATGTATCTTATTGCCCTCTTCTGAAGAACAAAAACAGATGTAAAATGGTACTGACCACAGTAACCCCATAAAGCTAAACCACATCTCCAGTGACTCTCGATAAGTGAGAAGTAAATAGTCTTAGATAAGGATCTTCCCAACTCATTAGAGATTATGCGAACAGCATAACAGCCCCTGACCAATTTACCACAGAGAACTTGAATGTGATTTTGAAATTTAAATTTTTCGTAAGTGTAGAGACCGAGAAATTTAATTGGCTGTTTTTTTTCCTATATCACTTACCATCATCAAACATGATATCTTCAGAATTAAACCTAAAGCTGCGGATATTAGTTTTATACACATTTAGACACAAACGATATGCGTCGCACCACTCCTTCCTAAATCAGTTCCAACAATGTCATTGAGAGTATCTAGATCACTGTGACACCAGAGCACAGTCGTGTCATCCGCGAACACAGTGAAAAGTCCTTGAATATTCAATAGAGTTACTACTCACTATGTAGAGGAGAAAAAAGAGGGGAACACGCACGAATCCTTGAGGTACACCATGATCAATCCTGAGCAATTTAGAGACCTTACCATTACACTTAACTGTCTTACTTCTGTCCCCAAGGTAAGACTCCAACCACTTCAGGGGTGTAAAACCATAGTGAGAGAGTTTGTCAAGCAGTATTTTATGATTGACGCAATCAAATGCTTTAGAAAAATCACAAAACACCGCTGCAGCCACATCTCCATCATTCAAGCTCAAGCAGATACTCTCTAAAATGTTAAAAATTGCATCGGAAGTGCTCTTTGCCTTATGAAAACGAAACTGATTCTTTCTGAGGTACTTCAAAACTCTTTCCCCGCCAATCCTCTCGACAATTTTGGATAGCGATGGGAGTAAAGAAATAGGACGGAAATTTCCTGGAACATCTGAATCGCCTCCCTTATAAAGCAGCTTGACGATTGCAGTGTTTAAACAGATAGGAAATTCCCCAAAGTGAAAGGATTCATTTATTGCATGCGTCAACCAAAACCACAACAGCCCGTTCAGGAAAGTCCTCAAACACTCGCATTGATAATTCATCGATTCCTGATGACTCTATTTTTCATTGAGCGAAAGACTCCCAAGAGTTCCGTCATATCCGTGTGGGCCAAATAAAACGACTCAGAAACAGAAATGTGTCTTAAATAAGATCTATCTTAAGATAGGATCTACTCTATACTGGAGACCAGTAGTCAGAGTTTCAGTTATATTACATTAAAATTCATTTAATATGTCACTACCAATCGAAACCTGATTACAAGAATTCAAATTACCTCTCAACTCATTAACAACATTCCAATTTTCGTTTCTTTTGTTACTTGCACTGTGCAACCTGCTCCTGTAGTAAGCTTCCTTGGCCGCATTTATTACCTTACTAGTCTAAGATCTTAGGTTAGTGGAGGATCTTACTTGTTAAGTGTTCAATATGTCCTATCCACTTTAGAAATTGATCTATAATAAAGCCTAGGTACTTAGTTTTAGAAACAATTTCCACTTTCAGATTTTGCTTATCTTGATACTGTTAAAATTTGCTCTAGACGCATTTAATTTGTTACTCTTTTAATATTTAAGAATAGATTTAACCCAACCAAAGTTTCGCAACCCTAAAACCATTCTTCACACACTCTCTGACCTCATCCCAGACATTCTACAAAATAGCCGTTTCGTCAGCATAAAAATAAATTTTACCATTGATATCAATGCCCAACAAAATATTTATATAGCTTATAAATAGCACTAAGACAGTTATTAAGAGCTTTTAAACACCATGTTCCGGACAGCACAGAAGTCCTTGATGTGTCACGGTATCGAAGACTTTCCCGAAGTCTATCAACACTGCAATGACTTTTTTATCGATATTTAAATTGCTTGTAATTTCTGAGGTCAGACTGTAAATTTCGTCATTAATGTATAGTCTCTGTAAAGCCGAATAGATTTTCTGAGAGTAGGACGTTATCTATTTTAAGAATAGTATATTAAGTATCAAGAACAGTAAGGACAGTTTACCGATCGACGACAATGTTTGGCGACTGAGCGAAGCGAAGTCGCCAATATTGGAGGAGATCGGTAAACTCCTTACTGTTCGAGATGCTTATACTATTTTTTGTACGCCCATTATGAACAGAAAGATATTGACTAAGCAAATAATATCTTGAAAATGGTACAAATTGTATTTTGGATAATTATTTCTGCCCTGTAGATCCACTAAACCTTAAGTGGGTTGTGTTGTTACTATGGATACGTTTGTAATTTTACTTTTTAATGTCACGATATTTGACAAACACGTAACTATTATTATATTAGTAGTGTTTTAGAAGTATGAGTGAGTCTGAGAACGATAATTCTGATATTGAAGAGGCATGGGAAATAGGGTGCTCTTCAATAATTCCGGAGAAATAAAAAAATCGTTATGAAAAGACGTATAAAGTTTTCAAAAAGTGGTTTGAAGACATGGAAAGAGCTTAAACGAAAAACTCCTGTTGGCATACTTTGTTCAATTTTAGGTATTTTTTTAGAGCATATTTAGAAAAAAACGAAACATATTTTAAAAATAGTCTAGTTTTTACAAAATACTGATGTTTCAAGAAAGGATCATCTAAAGATGATGCATTTTTTCTACAAATTATATATATTTTACTTACCGTTCAGCTGAACGGTAAGTAAATTACTTACCGTCGCGTTTTTGCTTAGCAACCAGTAAACTTAACCTACCGTTCTAAAACCAAGCACGGTAAACAATCCGAAATAGCATGGGCGTACAAAAAATTTATAAGTCTATCCATTAGGTTTTTCAAAAATTTTGGCGAGACTATTTATTAGTAATTTTCAATCCTGTTTTTCGGACCTACTTTATAAATTGGGGATAATATTGACTGCTTAAAATAAGAAGGGAAGTGACTTGTTTTAAAGATAAGATTAATTATATAAGTTAATGGCTTTATTATTTCTAAGTATGTAAACTTAATGACCCTGGCACCCATCCCATCCCTGCCCGGAGTAGCATCATTTTTCAATGAGTAAATTTGTTCTATAGGTTCATTTTCATAGTAAATACATAGAATTGTTTACTTTGGCTGTAAGCCTACAAAGAATTGGCAGAGTATAATTTTTTTTCCATTTCAATACCAATATTTATGAAATAGTCATTGCAACAATTTGACATAGATACATGATCACCTGTTCATCAACTCCATATGTGCAACACCCGCAGTAAGATGAGATTTAACAAATATCATCACCCCAACATTTCTGTGGACATTCCCCCCGTTGTAATGGGCAGTAGAACCAGGCATATTACAGAAATCCATCCTAGCCCAAATCCACTCAGCACAATAATATCACAAAACTTAATGTTAAATTGTTCAGTAAGCAGTAGAATTATAAGCTAACATTCACGGAATAAGTACAACCATTTTATAATAGTATTTTATTATAAAATGGCACAACACAGAGAAACAGTAGAAATCAAGTCCCATTTCAGTCAGAGATTCCGTTAGAGTTAACTCACTTGCATTTCATACGGCATATCTTAAATGTGAAGAAATCATAAACCTTGCGCGCGTTGTTTAACCTTTACTAGAACAGGATGATATTTTTCAATAAAAGCAGATTAAGTACAAATACCTAAATTAGATATAATTGCTCGTTTATTCCTTTGATCTCTTGGAATGAAGATATCTGTCAATCAAAAGTGAAGTGTCAAAAAAAACATATACAATCTGAATTAAAACGGTACCGCTGTACATCTTTGAGCTAGTTATTACACTTATTATTCGTTTCAGATTCCATTATGACCTCAAAAAGCCGACCGAAAAACTAGGGTACCTTAAAATTGATTCATCAGATCGGGTAAGTCACACTCTACTATTGTTGTGGTTCTCTATCTTCGTAACCAAAATCCTATTGAATGGTGATGATACTAATGTAATGTTCAATATCAAATCAAAGAGTACTATAATTCGAATAATACAATATATATTTTAATCACATCTAGAAATAAAAATTGGTACCTAATCACTAACGAAAACATGAGTAAGCTGATTCCCAGATACAAAGGTTGTGAGAATGTAAATGGTCTCGTGATTAGTAATAAATACACTACGGTGGGGTTGCCAGGACAGTGATAAACCATAGAACTTTTATATTTGTCTCTAATAACAGAAGACAAAAATAAACTAAAACATATAGTTTCCATTTATAACAAATGTGTAACAAAGCCATACAAATTATATATATAAAAAATCTATAAATAAAATAAATTTTAAAAGAAACTATTTTTTTAAAAAGGTACCTATCTTTGTTATCACCCTTTGCAGCTAAAATTGATTATTTTTCGAGACATAGCTATAAAATTCTTTGCAGATATGAGTTACACTTGTTTTTATTTGAAAAGTCAGCGTTTATATGAATTAACAAGACATTTTAAGCTAAAGAAAAATAAAGTTCAATAAAAACAATATAATAATAATAATAATAATAATAATAATAATAATAATAATAATAATAATAATAATAATAATAATAATAATAATAATAATAATAATATAATAATTTGCATTTATTTACTAAATATAATAAAAAGGTATACGGAGAAAAACGGAGATGGTGCTCTTCACCAGAAAAAAGAGCCGGGGTCACTACGGCCTCCGACTCTCCTTAACACACAACAAAATTTTGCGTCTGAGGTAAAATACCTTGGGGTCACCTTCCATTCTAAATTATCCTGGAATCTTCATTCAGAACGAAGATTAAAGAAGGCATACATTTCTTATGAACACTGCCGCAGGACCGTGGGAAAAACCTTGGATATGAAACCCGGGGTCCTAACGTGGATCTATACTACTATCCCATAAGACCCATGATTTCCTATGGAGCCGTAGTTTGGTGGCCTAAGAGGCAACAAAAAGCGGCAACGCTTAAGATCAGTCAGGTACTACCTGCCTAACCATAACGGGAGCTATGAGAACAACCCCAACCAGATCCATGGAAGTAATGTTGTGCTGGCCGCCCCTAGATATTTCTCTAAAGGAGGTGGCTCTGACTACATTGCTAAGGGTCAGAGTGGTTAGTGTGCTACCCAGCGTAAAATGTGGAGAGACTAGACGCCGCTTGTAGGAAGGGAAAGTCGGAAGACTGCCACTACTGCAGGCCAGCTGTGATGATATGCAAACAAAACCAAATAAGCCTATAACCGAAGGTGCGGTTAATACTTTCGTCGATGGCTCAAAAATCCAGGAAGGAGCAAGCTATGGAATTTACTCCCATAGCGTAGCTTGCGATTTGAACTGAAATGGTCTATGCAAGCATAGTTCAGTCTGAACTTGCTGGCTATATCCATAGCCGCAAAAGAGATTGTCCGCAGGAATACTCAGTGCAAGACTATACAAATCTACACGGACAGTAGACAACCACTACTGGCCCTGAAAGGCTATAAACTTACAGTCAGGTCAGCACTAAAATGCCACAATTCGCTGGAGGATGCCGCAGAAATTAGCGGATAAATTGGCTAGAAAGTTCGAACATTATGGGAACTGGCCGTTCAAACCTATCTATCGCGACGTTGATACATATGATAAAAAGGGTCACCCATGAAGGCTTTATGGCAAGATGAGACGAAACAACTAACTGTCGACTTGCCAGGAAGCTACTAAGCTACCCGAATGCGTCTGTCAATGAAGAACCTACGACTCATGGCGGGTATTCTAACTGGACGCTGCCAGCTAAGAAAGCCCTCTATATAATGAGATTATGCGAAACACCTCTATGCAGAGGTTGCGAACAGGAGGACAAAGCAGTAGAGCATCTGCTCTGCGATTGCGGCGCTGTTTCGGAACTAAGAGAATTCGTTTTGGGAGAACGATGGCCAACCATGGCTTTTTTTACAACACTAGGCTGGGCGATGGCCTAGATGGTTTTGTTGACCTAGGGAGGACGCAGAGGGGGTCCAATGTAGTAGACGGAAATGTTTTACAATAGTGAATTTTGATTTTACATTAAATTTATTTCTGTGTTACTATCACTATTATCTTCATCCAAACCTAAACTTATTAGTAAGGGTTGAACAGTACTACTCATACACATATACACAGTATGCCGGTTTTCTGCAACATATTAGTGCATGTTAGTTCGATTGGATTAAAAACACAATAATAGGATTGGTTGACCTGAACACTGTATGCCCAAACTATATTTACTTGATCTTTTCTTTTCTTTTTATCGCAGGCGTACTCTTTATTAATTTTAAAAGCCTCTAATACTTCTAAACGATCTCGGTTTTTATAACTTTCTTCAAAATATATGTTAATTCTATCATAGAATTTTTAATTTTGCCCTTTGCGCTGTTAGAACAAGGTAACATTTTTACTTGCCGACTGTAGTAACTACCGTTGTCCATCAAAATAACGCTATTTTTAGGTATATTTTTAACCTCAAAAAGTTTGTCGTCGGTGTCTTGGTGATAATCTAAAGAAGAATCTGATGTGTTTTTAGCTGAAAGCAATCCATTTTCAGAACCGCCTTCTTCTTTTGCCTTTATTTGAAGGAGCTTTAATTTGAGATTTTTTAGATAAATCACTGCAACCTTTTCTTGCAGTGTCGTGTGTATCAAACCACGCTTCACCAAGGTAGATGATTGGATGAATTTCTGCTCTATATTGTTTAATAATCGTCAAATATGACAACACTCCCGTAAACGTTGCAATTTCATTAGAATGGTTCTTCTATCAATCGTATGATATTTAAAACTCAGTTGGATCAAAACCCTCCTTAGGCTTCAAATGCTTCATCGTTGGCCACTTTTTTTCAGGAGAGCCAGTGTAGTTACAAATTGTTCTTCATACATTTGGCTTAAACTTTTCTTCTTAATAAATCCATATAATCCTCGACAATGCTACCCGGCCACGTCAGTTTTAATCACACAAAGAACGTTTTCTTCAAGACTTTTAGCTGTCTACATTTTTCACATTACTAATGATGTAATGGTGAAACATATCTTTCTTTTTGGGTTGAAGCTCACTGAAATAGTGATTTTAAGCGTAATTCTATGATTCTTAAAGCCAGACCCAAATTCTTTTAAGCAGAATGATGATGGTATGCAGGGAGGATAATTGGTTTCTTCTCGTTTCATTATCTCTCGACTATTTCATATCAAAAGGATCAAGTAATTTTTGGGTGATGAAGCATTCATTGAATTACCAAAAACGTACAAAATAATTGCAGTAACTTGAAGATGATTTACTGTGCTGTAAGGCAAAAGTCGATACACTTAAATGATGAGAAGTAGATTGTTTTGTAATATTTTCGTCGATATACTGTTTACTGTGACTAGTGACTACAGTTTTTAATTGACACCAAATAAAAATTTCAATTTGTTATTTATGTCAAATGGTATGCACGTAATTGTAGGCCGGCTCTGCCTGAAAAGGTAATAAATTTGCGACATTTTATAGCCAGAGGAATATTTAGGGTTTTATTGCAGTATATTTTGTACCAGACTTTACGTTCTCTACTAAAAGCCTGTTTCGGCTATAGACTAGAAGAAATTCCGGGAAAAAATAGGTTTTTATTTTTAGTAAAGCTTTTGGAAAATGCAGGATATCTGCACGTTCAGCAGGACGTACTTTATGAACGCTGAATCTAGGACATCCTGCAAAAACCAAGACACCTGGCAACCCTAACTACGGTACTTAGCAAAACATATATGAAAAAACCTTTTATTAACACAACTCAAACAAAGAAAAATATGTATTACAAAATAAGGTACAGATGTTTATTTAACAATATCTAGTAAAAAAAACCCTTAGCATTTAAGCTACACTCCTATTAAATTTATATGTTCAATATTCGAAAAAGTATATTTCCTTGTGCATGTCAATAAATTTCTTTGAAATTTCACAACCCAATTTAGTTTTTTAATTCCAGATAAATCTTCTTATAGAGGAATTAGGATTAGAACAAGTTAGAAATACGAAGGTATCCTCTATGACAATTTCAGAACGAAGAAGACTAAACGTAGCCTGCCATTTACTTCAGGATACTGATATAGTAGCTTTAGATCAACCTACTAGAGGAATGGATATATTTGATACATTTTTTTTAGTCGAGTAAGTTGAAATCAAATAAGGATAGCAATTATTTTTTTACATTATTTCTTGTACATAAATTTTCTGGTCAAAACTCGTGATTGAAGGTTTCAGTTATCCAAGGTACCTTAACACCTCATTATGATTTAAAGTAGTGAAGGGAAAATCGGATGATTTTTAGAATCGAATATCTTGCATTCGAATACTTTCGAGAATCGAAAGATTATTCGAATACAAAGAATCGAATTATTTGGATTAGTCGCGATGTACCAAATGTATCAATTAGCGATTCAACCTCTCGAGATTTTGAGTGACTTCGAGGTCTCGTTCTCGAATTCAAATTTACAAATTGTCTGATTCTGGATTGTTTGATCTTGAAGTCTTCATTCTTGATACATTTAAGCATAGGATCAAATCTTTTACAAACATTAGCGAAAGCATTCACGATTAATGCTAAAAGTTGTTTTGTTTAGATATTATGTAAAAGTTCAAGATTTATTTAAATCATCAC
>MU182526.1:240275-259973 GCA_016904865.1 Pissodes strobi | reverse complement strand
AGAAAAATATTCAACAATTAAAAAACTACCACAGTAGTTAAACTACTCTATTTTATACTTTGTATAGTATAGCGTTTTCGATTATTGTTCACCATAATACAAAACAAATCCCGCTATTATTTGTTGCTCAGACGGCAGACCAGCATAATCGAACAAGCTATATTATAATCGCACTTGACGCGAATTGTGTCGATTCATATTTCATTTCGATCTAACCAGCATTCGAGAGACGATAAATCATCGTTAGCGCATTCGAATATTTCTGGTATTCGAATTCTTCGTTGAGAATCGAATGCATTCGAATGCAAGCCAGAATCGAATACTTCGATTATTTGTATTCGAATAGTCCCTTCACTAATTTAAAGACAAATTTAAATAGGTATATGCTTTAATTTTTAGGTTTCTGCATATCTGAAAATGGAATTTTTCTGTTATTTTCTTTTTTCATATTTCATATATATGTATTAATATAAAAATCTGTTAAAATATTCATGTTAATAAGCTAAAAAACACCATCGCTATATTGCCACCAAGTTAAAAGATTTTAATACTCTATTTTTCAGTAGTGTTTAACCAAAAAAGAAAAAAGTTTTTGAGGCTAGTTATTATTAGGTGCAATACGCATAAATATGCAATAGGTTTCTGGAAAGTTGTACGAACGGCAGAATGTATGGAAAATTTTCCAGTACGAATGCTTTACGATTTGATTTCAAATATTTAGTTACAGGTTACAGTTATAATTTCGTTAAATAATATTCGATATATTTAAATAAATATAGTTCAATATTCAGTGGAATAAAACAACACGTTATCCAGTTTTTGAATAAGTTCACAAATAGTAAATTTTTTTCGAAACACTTTAAAAATCTTAAAAGTAAAGTTATTAATGATTCAATGTTATTAGAAAGCTATATGGCTCTGCCTCGATCACTACACCAGAATCATACATTGTTCCTCATAGTAGCGTTTCCTTACAGGTATCTTCGACAATGGGCTAATGGTGGAGCAGGTGGAAGTTCACTCGGTAGAATAGTAATGTTAACTCTTCACCCACCCACCTATGAGATTTTCATGATGTTATCCCGAATACTTTTAGTGTCTGCCGGTCGAATTATGTTCAGTGGACGAAGAAGGGATATGTTGCCATATTTTGCTTTAGTAGATTATCCTTGTCCGAATTTTAAGAATCCATCCGATTATTATTGTAAGTATATGTTTCCTAAACAGTAATTAAAATGCAAATGATTTATTTGGAAATTCTGAAAGGAATGAACCGAAACTCTTAGTGGTTTTTATCGTAATAGTATCATTGGTACTCCTGGTTTATGCAGGGTATCCTGTAATTACGTATTAATCTCACGGAAGCCTATGGGGGAAGGTCAAAATATCACTATTTATTTTTTGTAATTTATTTTCTAAATGTCCCTCCCAGAGTTAAATAAATATCATTTTTATTTTATCTCTGGGACGGACCCTAACACATAATTTGTTCAAATTTTGACATATGTCGCTACCAGTTAGAACCAGGTTTGCTTTTATTGCCACCTCTTAAATGAATTATCATCGGCAAAATTTGTCAAACGCGATTATGAGCATAAAAAATTTTAAAAATGTTGCTTGTAGACCACACAGCAGAAGTGAAGCTTCATCCGCACAACAGGGAAACGGAGAATAGCCTACAGACCTGTATAGTACTATATTAGGTACGCTTGCACCGTGCCCTTATTGAAAGTATTTCAGCATAAAGTTTTCTCGTCTCCATAGAGTTGCATAGCGCTTCCCCATAAATTACATGCATATCGGCACATTCCACATAAGTATTCTTCCATTTCTTAAAATCATTTTTTCTACTCTTATGCTTTATTTGATTTATTAGATGTTTACTACCTGCATCTTAATGAGATTCATTAAGGGACAGATTTTTCATTAAGAGTTTAAAACCAATCAAAATGCCTGCGGCTCGGATCGTAATTTTTATATTCATATCCTTTTTAGAGAAAAATGATTGGATTGTCTAACAATGATATTTGCAGTGGGATATCACAGCATCTCATGTCATATTTGGCATAGGTCGAGCTGAAAGTCTTTTCGCCTCCATAGAATCGCATAGTTCCTCCCTATAAATTACATGCATACCGGCACATTCTCCACATAAGTATTTTTTAAATCATTTCAGCATAAAGTCTGCTCGCCTGCATAGAGTTGCATAGCGCTTCCCCATAACGTACATGCATATCGGTTTATTCTGCATATGAGTATGCTTCCATTTCTTAACATTATTATTTCTACTCCTTTACTTTAATTGATTTATTAGATGTTTACTACCTGCATCTTACTGAGATTCATTAAGTACAGATTTTTCATTAAGAGTTTATCACCAATTAAAATGACTACGGCTCGGGGCGTAATTCTAGCATTCATCTATTTCTTGGAGGAAAATTATTGAAGTATCTAACAACGTTATTGGTAGTGGAATATCACAGCATCTCTTTTCAATTTGTCAAAGATCGAGCCGAAAACCTTTCAGCATAAAGTCTCCTCTGGCCTCCATAGAACTGCATAGCGCTGCCCAATGAATTACATGCATATCGGCATATTCCGCACATAAGTATTCTTCCATTCCTTAATAGTATTCTTGTACTCCTATACTTTAATTGATTTATTAGATGTTTACTACCTGCATCTTAATAAGATTCATTAAAGTACAGACTTTTCATTAATAGGTTATAACCAGTCAAAATGCCTACGGCTGGCGTCGTAATTTTAATATTCATATCTTTTTTGGGCAAAAATCATTGCAGTATCTAACAATGATATTTGCAATGGGATATCACACCTCACTTCAGATTTGGAAAGGATCGAGCTGAGAATCTTTCAGCATAGAGTTGCATAGCGCTTTCCCATAAATTACATACATTGGCATATTCTGAACATGAGTATTAGGGTGGAGTGAAAAATGAATTTTTTTGATTTCTTTGATGTAATAGTTACGAAAAGTTTCCATTAGGATCACATATTATCCATACCAATTTTTGTTTTAATCGCTTTATATTTAGAGGGTCCGCCAGACCCACGAATGTTAGAAAAGAAGTTGAATTGCAACTTTTTTAAATTCGTATATAACTGCATTCTTTACGTGTAAATGTTACTAATAGCAAAAATTATACTCAGGTTAGTCATATATGCAATACTACTACTAATGGTAATTGCGATCAATCATTTAGAGGGTCCGCCTTCCGCCACGGCTGCGGCTTTAAATATAACGTTTTACTATTTTATTTAATTCCTTTAATTCGAGCCCCGTACTTAGTCCGTGCCTGTCGTAAGTGAATGAGCAATTACCATCAGTAGTAGTATTGCGTATATGGCTAACCTGAGTATAATTTTTGAAATACGAATTTAAAAAAGTTGCAATTTTCAACTTTTTTTCTAACATTGGTGGGTCTGGCGGACCCTCTAGATATAAAGCGATTAAAACAAAAATTGGTATGGATAATATGTGTTCCTAATGGAAACTTTTTGTAACTATTACATCAAAGAAATCAAAAAAATTCATTTTTCACTCCACCCTAATGAGTATTCTTCCATTTCTTAAAATTATTTTTTCTACTCCTATACTTTAATTGATTTATTAGATGTTTACTACCTGCATCTTACTGAGATTCATTAAGTACAGATTTTTCATTACCAGCTTAAAACCAATCAAAAACGGTTGGGGTCGTAATTTTTATATTCATATCTTTTTTGGGCGAAAATCATTGGATTATCTAACAATGATATTTGCAGTGGATATCACATCTCATTTCAGATTTGGCATAGATCGAGCTGAGAATCTGTCAGCATAAAATGTTCTAGCCTCCGGAGAGTTGCATAGCGCTTCCCCATAAATTACATGCATATCGGCTTATTCTGCATATGAGTATTCTTCCATTTCTTAACATTATTTTTTCTACTTCTTACTTTAATTGATTCATTAGTTGTTTACTACCTGCACTTAATGAGATTCATTAAGGTATATATTTTTCATTAAGAGGTTATAAAATACGAGAAGCCGAAACGAAAATATCTAGGTACCACTTCGGTGCTTAATATCTTCGTTAGAAGGGACATTAGGAAAATCAACTATATGAAAAAATAGTGATATTTTGATATCCTCTATACTTACAGGACACCCTGTATATGCCAAATAGTTTCGGGGATTTTCTTCAAACTTTATGGTTAAAAGCCATTAGGAATGTCTCAGTGTGTCCAAACACATATATCACTAATTAAATACTACATCTATTTAAAAATTATCTACTCCCCACGACAAATTTTAGCTTACCTATATACTACTCCCCAAGTACTGTATATTTTGTAGTTGGACTCTAAGAACGAAGCAATCGGACATTGATTATATATACTTATAAGTCCTATATATCTCCATCACAAACCTGGTTTTTGTAAAAAACTTACTGCAATTTCATGGTAATGGCTGTATTCCTATTTTCAGTGGATTTAGTAACCTTAGATGATTTATCAGCAGAAGCAATGTTAGAATCCTCCCAACGAATCGAACAATTAGGAGAGATATTTAGACAGAAGCAACCTCCACTAAGCGATCCTGGTCCGCCATCAGCGCTACCAATGCCTGTTAAAGGTTCAAACTGTTTAGTACAAGCTGTCGTACTGTTCACGTAAGTTAAATTATTGCATTCAAAGGTTTATCACCTTAAACACACTGACACCTTGAAAATAATATAGAAATGGTCAGTTTATATCATTTTTGCATACAATTCCCATTGGAGATTTGTTTGCATGCTGTCCTCAAGCTTTATGTATTTTTGGATGGTAGTCGCACACACCAAGCAGCAAGCAAGTAAAGAAGTACTTGTAAAGCGATGTTCTAGGTGTCCAGTTGTACGACGAACGGCTGCGCTTTTGCCGTCTGTCGTGACTGTCTGACAGGCGTTGCTAGTGGTGAGATGAGGCGAGCCTAATCCTAGGAACATATGCCGTAAAAATATCTGTAAAACACGGAGATCTCGGCTGCATGCGCGCGGTGTTCCATACCAATCAATTCTCGGGTCAACTCCGGGTCGCCGACGAGACACACAGCTCTCTTCTGAATGGAATCCAACAGCTTTAGGGTGTGCTTAAATGGTGCACTCCAGATGTGTGAGCAATATCCTAAACACGGTATTATTTGCGCTTTGTAGAGCAAGAGCAGCTGCTAATGCTGTTTATACAGTTGGCTATTGACCGAACGTTTGCTATTGACCGAAGCATCCAGTAGTTTGATTGATAAGGATGCCATAATAATGGCAGGGTCATATTGGCTTTCTTGGTAGACGTGGCTGCTTGGGTTTTTGCTGTAGTAAACTGGACCAAATTTCTGTCGTCCCAAGCTCGAACTTTCTCCAGATCTTGATTAATTCTTAATCTGCTCCTGTCTGCGGTGATAAGTCTCAGACGCTGGAAAAGGTTTTTCTGATCTAAATTGGGAGATAAGGGTAATGCCCTCTGCAAAACTGTAAACAGGCTTATTGATTTGAGATGATAGATGAGGAACAGAGTTGGTAAAAGTATTGCGCCCTGAGACATTAAAAATTGCCACAAGCATTTGCGAAAAGGCAGAAATAAATTACAAATTTAATAATTGATACAAATTACTTTAGGAAGTTTGCTTGAAACTATGATAATGATAATTTAATCAGCAATTACCTACTATTTATTATTGATTTTTCCAAATCTTCAAGATTGGACAGCCTGTTAATCACAAACGCCCCAATACTACAACAATAGCATAAACGATTTTATAGATGATTCTAGTAGAGGGATATTTCCCAAACTTATACAAAACGGGCAATGCACATTAAATGAAGATTCTATAGATTCAAACATTTATGAAGAATTTTACTTGGCTAGATTTTTTTCTCGTAGCAGCTGTTGGGCTTGTATAGTTTTCCAGTAAAATAATTAAATGAGGTAATTTGGTTTCAGGAAAGCAATGGTATATACACAACCTAGTACTTTCATAAAGTGGCTGACTTTAGTAATGATATCTGCTTCCTTATCGTTGATACTGGGAGCAATATTTTGGGATATTCCAAATACAGATCCTCAACTAATTTTAAATGATAGAATAGGTAAGTGGTTCGATATTGTCTCTAATTTACTCCAATAATAATAACTAAAGTTTTAATGGATCCACTTTTCTTGACCAAAACAGTAAATATATAAATAAATATATTGGCGGAGGCCAAACGAAAAATTATACTCGTATGTGCAAGCGTCACTATTAAATCCACGGATATACTGACTTACCTCTGAACTTTCTTATAAATTGTATCCTATGAAAACTAAATTTCCCATTCAAGTGTAGTTTTCTCTTCAAATACTTCCAATAAAAGTAATGTACATAGAGTATATTTTTCAGGATATCATTATGCTGTGATGTGTCTGGCACCATGGCCTTTACTTCTATATATGACGCTTACCGAGGTAAACAAAAATAGAAAGACTGTTGAACGAGATATAGAAGACGGGTTATATCGAAGATTAACTTATATTCTTACAAAGGTACGCATTTAAGTTATTAAATATAGCAACATTTGTCATTTATTTAGTGTTACAAAATTATCTATTATCTTATATTTAGCCTAAAAAAATATGTTGATATCTAGACAGATGCATCTGTTGTTCCATGTATCAAAATTATGTATATGAATCGATATCTGGTCAACGGCATGCGGATGCAGAAAGCAAATGGAAGACTACTGCATTAAAGATTGGCTTAGATATCCCAAGAGAAACTCGTAGAATGAGTAAAGTCAGCAACAGCGAGGCCTCGAATATAACGCTTCGCTTTCCGAATGGCAATGGGCGTTGTTCCTCCTCCGGTGAGGTATGTGTGGAATTTGCGACACGGCACAATAGATGTGACCAGTAGGCTCCTTGTGCGAAATTTACTACTGATGCCTTCATACTTAACGCAAACATTGCCTGGTAACATGAGATGTCAGAGGTGTTCAAATGACTGGTAAACTCAATATTCTTGAAAAAGGGCTTTCAAGGAGTAACATTGCGATCGCATTACAAAGACACATCATACTTTACTTTCAACAATGACCATTTCGTCTGCTTTTCGGGTAATACCAATACAAGCATCAGTGTCGTCAGCATTTTGGTAGCGAAAGCCCATGTCAGGACTAGTCTCGGCTAAAGGTGTGTCAGTGACAAAATAGCCACACTACTCCTAAGCGCGATCCCTACACCGATCTAAATTTGGCAGATATATGCGCCTATGTCCAACTCGGATGAAGACACTGTGGAATATTTTTACAACGATCTTGGGTCTACATTCGAATCTCTATCGAATAGTGGGATGGTCTTTGTTCTTGAAGATTTTAACGCTAAAGTTGATCAAACAGCCGAGGATGAACATCATGGACCACACATTGATAAATTCGGTTTTGGTGTCAGAAATGAAAGAGACCAACGTTTGCTCCAATTTTGTATTGATCACAACTTGTCAATTACCAACACCTTCTTTGCGCAACATCCACAACCTCTGTACCTGGGCCTCACCTGACGGATGATATTGTAGTCAAATTGGTTCTAGTCAGAACACGGTGGAAGTCATCTATTTTCTCCCCTATGAATTCCGGAAAAGCTGAAGATATGTCCGCGTTTTAAGCACACAACCTAAGCAACGATTGACATACATTATCGGTCATTGAAGCACGTAGAGAACTTAAGAGCTCAGGTCTGGATTCTGAACAAAAAACAAAATCGGTAGGCATAGACAATTAATACGCAGAATCCAAAGATTCTGCCGCAAAGATAAAAACTTCTCCCTTCCAGAATTGCGCAGGTAAATACAAAGCCATGTTAATACCAACCACCCAAGAGAGATGTTCCTAAAGATAAAATGGCTCAATCGGCTCAAATAGAACTTGTTAAAAAATTGAAAACCGGTAAAGCCACAGGCATTGACGCGATTCCTGCTGAAACGTTAAAATATTTGGGTGATGACGGTCTACGTATTTTACATCGCATTTATCAGAAAAAAAGGGATCTCTTGCAGACCCAGATAACTATCGTCTACTCTCATTGATCTCTCATTCAAGCAAGGCTATGCCATATATTTTCAAATCTCGTCTGGAGGACAAATATTTCCAGAGGAGGCAGGTTTCGTTAAAGGACGAGGTGCTCGCCAACAGATCTTAAACTTGATTAAAAAAAAAACAAGAAGCATTATTTTGCAGTCTTTATCTGCTTCGTGGACTACTCGAAAACCTTTGACAACGTAGTGACCTAAACTTCTATCTGTGGAAGTTCCTTGCCACCTGCTCGAGTGAGAATTGGCCGTAACATGTCTGATCGGACCACGACCATAACAAAAAAAAAAGAAATTTGCCAGGGGTGTATTGTTGCCGACGTTGTTTAACATCTATTCAGAGTGGGCTGGATGTAGCTATTGATAGAGTCAGAATATCCAACTTATGGTTTGCCGACGATACGACTTTTATTGCTGCTTCTCAAGGCGAATTGTTGATTCGACTTAACATCCTAGAACTACATAGTGCAAATATGGTCTTAGGATCAAAACTACAAAAAGACGAAAGTTATAATCGTGAACAAGGAGCATGGCAATTATCCTGAAATAACATCAGTAGGCCATTGTCTCAGGTAGTTCAAAGTTTTGTATATCTTGGTTCTTCGATCGATAACTCAGGCGGCTGTGGGGTTGAATTCCGTCGGCACATTCAACAAGTGCGGTCAGTAAAGACAAAACTGACTAAAATATGGTCTGATAAAAATATCACCAAAGCCACCAAAAAGTCGCTGGTTCAGTCTCTTGCCTTTTCAATATTTATATATGGTTCTGAAACTTGGACTGTTAGAAGGGCAGATCGCCACGACATGTTGAAATGTTGGCTTGGAGAAGAATGCTAAGAAGAGTTCCTGATACAGCCCACCGAACCATCTTTCTGTATTGGGTGAACTCGGATATCCAAAGCGACTATCTTCCATTGTCTCGACGCGTAGCCTGACGTTCTTGGGCCATATCCATAGAAGTGATAATATGGAAAACTTATTGTACAGGCCACAGGGTCGTGTCCCAAGAGGATGACTTATAGCCGTTCTTCTACATTATGGGTAGATGCGACAAAACAATTGCTAAATACTAGCTTCACAAGAGCAACCAAATTGACAAATAATAGCTAAATACAATTTTTAAGGAATTGACAACATTAGTGCCGGTAATCCTCAAGTTCTGACTTAGTACATTTTATGAGTTCACAATATGTCTGCTTAGACACTGTGACTATGATGATGATAGGGATACATAAAATTAACCCTCTATTGCATGAATTATGTTTTATTTTGAAATAATTTAATTTTTTTAGTTTTTTTTTTATGTGCACGGTCATTGAAGTAAGGCACATACCTTATTTTGTTCAAAATTTATTTAAATAAAAATTTCTTTTTTGTGTTCCCATTTGGGAACATTGTGTATTTATAGAACTAATGGTTTTTAAAAATGTTTTTGAAAAAGGAAAATAAAAAAGTTTAATTGCAATGAAATTCCTCAAAAATGTATTTTCTTGAGGATCTCTTATAGTAGTTGATGGCTTTCATGTTATATTATCTTCACTTTTCGAAAAGAAAAACCTAGTATTTGGAGGAAGATGAAATATTTGCGCGAGGGGGGAATATCATCGGGGATGTCAGCTTCTAGATCAACAGCACCTTCCAAATCCTGCGTGCCCACATCAATTATTGGTATTGGGATTTCCACTGTAAATAAAAAATAATGTCAACAAATATTGCTTCAAAAACAATGTATTATTTTACCTTGATTTTCGTCATCTGATAATTCAGAATCTTCGCTGTCTGATGGAATTTCTCGACCGAAATGAATCTGAGCCCTTTTTTCTTCCATAAAATGAATCTGGTCTTATTTGAGGGAAGTCTATTGACGTTTCAATCTACATACTACATATGTCGAATAGAAAACAAAAAAATTTCCTTAGGAACCTCAGATGCACAATGTTCCCGGATGGGAACATTAATGTTAGGTCATGTTTATGGCAACAAATATTGAAAAAAATATATTATTTTTACATAATTTGCTTTAGACAATAACAAATAATCATGATAAAAATAAAAACTTACCTGCAGGCAGCATAAAACACTATTTCATACAATAAAAGTACGACTAAAATGAAAAACGACCGTTAACCACGCTGCGAAATATAACATAATACGTGGACTACACCTAGCGACATGTATCGATGGATAAATAAAAAAAATAGAGGTCTGTATCGTAAATCTGAACTTTATTTATTACATGGAAGTTAAATCGCAAGATGGCAACACCTAATGAAGTTAGAAATGCGATGTTCCCGTTTGGGAACCATATGCAATAGAGGGTTAAAAATTATAAATGCTCCCTATAATTATACAAAAAACAAAGTCGCTATGCCCCATGTAACAATGTTTTCCTCAGTATGCAAGATTGCCAGAATCCAGAATGTAACGTCTTCCATATCGACCTTTTATTTAAACGGCATTTAAAAACTAATCATCAGAACAGGGATTTAAATTGGGATTTTCAATTTTATAAGAAATTGTCGAAAATTTTGTTTGGTAGTTCAAGTTCTTACTTATGTTTTGTCTGGTAGAATGTTCGTAAATTATAGGATTTTTTATTTGTTTTTCTTGTATAGATATATGATATCTAATATTATATACTTAGTGTTAGAATAGTGACTACATTAAGTTTTTCTTTTTTAGACTGTTATTAACTTATTCCCTTCCTTATTTATTTGGTTAATATACGTTATTCCAAGTTATTCAATGTGTGGCCTCTACATGCAAAATCTAAATAATTACGATGGATTTTATACTTATATAGGTAAGTCAAAACATGTGTTATATTTTAGTTATATTTTAGTAAAAACCCTCATAAAACTTTGTAGAGATTAATACACCAATTCAAGAAGATCTTTCTCTCGGTAGAAGTTTTTCTTGGTTGTGCAATTCCCAATGAGATTTTGTATTTTCTAGACTAGATATTTTAAATTTTCCGCATTTGCTTTAATTTGAAAACCACTAAGGCAACTGGAAAGGAAAATATTAGAGTTTAGTTACTCTAGTTTTGAACGTAGATATAATATATTATTTTTAGTTTGGACTATACTTGATTGAAAATATGTCTAGTTAAAAATAACAAATATTGCGAATCGAGTAAAACAGTAACGAGGGGTCAAATGGCACTCGACAAGCGGTATGTGTTCGAAGATGTTGGTTGACACGGTTCTTGAATAGTTATAGGTTGTAGTTAGGAAGAGACAGATGTCCTGGGAGTGAGTTCCACACTAATGGAGTGCGCCAGACAAAGAAGTCCTTGTAAAGCGACGTTCTACGCGTTTCCTGTTCTACAACGAACGGGTCGCGACTGTCTGACAGGCGTTGATGGAGGCGGGATGATGCGGGCTAAATCCTGGGAACATCTGCCGTGAAAATATCTGTAAAACAGGGATATCTCGACCACATGTCTGCGGTGTTCCAGACTATCCAGATCCCGGGTCATCTCCGGGTCGCCGACGAGATGCAGAGCTCTCTTCTGAATGGAATCTAGCAGATTTAGGGCGTGCTTAGGTGCGGCACCTCAGATGTATGAGCAATATTCTAAGTACGGTCCTATTTGCGCTTTGTAGAGCAAGAACAACTGCTGCAAAGTACATAGTTTTTTGTTGCAAAATAGCGCACCAAACTTCTGCGAATCTGATTTTGCGATGTTAGCAACGTGGTCATGCAAGAACATATTGCTGTTGACCGAAACACAGTAGTCCGATTGACGAGGATGAAGGAATGGTCGATCCTGCATAATAATATCAGGGCCCTCCGTATTGGCTTTCTTGGTAAACGTGGCTGCTTGGATTTTTGCTGCATTGCACTGGACCAAATTCCTTTCTCCAATTATTAATTAATTGTTATAATCTACTCCTATCTACGGTGACAAGTATCAGTCGCTGGTAAAGGTTTTTCTGATCTAAGTTGGGATACAAGGGTACTGTTATCTGCGAAACTGTAAACAGGATTATTGGTTTCTGTTAGTAAGTCATTAATATAGATGAGGAACAGAGTTGATGAAAGTATTGCGCCCTGAGGCACTCCCGCATTAATGGTGAATGTGTCTGAGATGTGTCCATCAACTACAACGTGCAGAGATTGGTTCTTAACGAAACTGGCAAGCCAGCTGCAGAGAGACGCTGACAGTCCGAAGGACGGCAATTTGTTAAGCAATCCGTCATGCCAAACTCTGTCAAATCCCTTCGAAATATCCAACTACAATCCCTCGAGATTCTCCGTAGTTCTCAATTGCCCTACCCCATATATGAGTGGCATAGGCCAATATATCCCCGGCCGATCTCTGTTTGCGGAAGACGTATTGGTTGTCGCTAATTATTCTGCTGATCTCGAGTAGTTGCTGATTGACTACACGTTCCGTGGCTTTGGAGATTATTGGAAGCAACGCAATTGGGCGATAGTTTGAGGGCGTGGTTTTCTTGCTTTTTTGGAACAGGTTGTACTCGAGCGAATTTCCAAGAACATCCCTTTTCGGTGAGAGAGAAAAATTCTTGAAAAAATGAGTGTTAGTTCGTTGGCGCAGTTCTTTAACAGTATGGCAGTTATTCCATCCGGCCCTGATGCCTTTTGCGTATCTAGCTCTTTGAGGATTTTACGAATGTCACGGTAGTTTCCTCAAGTAACCAGAGCTATTTATAGTGTCTGAGAGCGAAAGGTTGTAGTATAAAATTCAAAATGGCAATAATTTAATTTACTTCGGTAACCCTTTGGCAGCTAAGGTGCCTTCCGTGGATATTTCAGATGTAACTCGACCGAGGTTTTTGAAACTCTGGGTACTCAAACTGGTTAATCAATGATACTTCCGTTAGTACCTAGGGAACACACCTATGGGATCTGAATCGTAGATGTAGACTAAAGAAGTCATCCTGGGATCGTCAGTTCGAAATAGCATCTCCATGATTGAAGACTCAGAAGTTGGATACGTGCCTACTGCCTACTGTGTCGTCCATTTTAAATGAGACTTGAAAAATTTTTAGTTCCGGTGCTTATTATGAAGATCGAACCCTAAGCTAGTTATTAAATACCTGTATCAATGTTTCATGCATGACTGGTATATCATGTTGTCTAGTCTTCAGGTAAAAGGCGTTTAATACCAAGGTTTGAGTCAATTGAGATCAATTATGGATGTCAGCTTTAGGGGACCATCGAATGGGACATGCTGGGATAAAATGCAATTTATGAACATTTATGTAGAGGACCTAAGTCCTAGTTTTTTCAAGCGGAACGGTACCGTTGTAGGGAAAGAAGAATTCATCTGCATAGAATGGCCCCATAATTCCATTGACATGAATCCAATAGAACTTGTTAGAGACTTCATTTCTTCATCCCTTCATCAACAGTCATATTAAATAATATGAACAGAATAGCGGAAGCGTGTAAAAGTGCAAATTATTTTCTGATCTCATTAATTTTTTGAGATTGCTCCGAATTTCATTTCATAGTTAATATTTCATAAAAACTAACCATTGAATTAGAAATGTGTGCTTTTTTAAATATTTTTTATTATCTATTTCTGCATAAAATAATCGTATATTAAACTTTCTACTCAGTTTCTGATATGATGACAGTTACCTGCAGGTATTTTTCAAATTTATTATATTTTAGCAAAATAGTGTAATAACTGTTTGACATTTTTAGGGGTTATGTTAATGTACCTAAGCTGTCTCCAGTCGGTTCAGTTGGCTCTGATTTATCTCCTGCCTTTCTCCAGTACTGCTTCAATATTTGCTAGTATTATTTCTACTGTCTCCTTCTTAGTGGGAGGTTACGTGTTACATTTCAGGTAAAATAATATTTTTATACTTTGACCATTAAATCATCCATCCACATATTTTCTGGAATAATTTGCCAAGTGTAAAGTGGATTTCACCTTCATATCACTATTGTGATACTTTTGACGAAAAGAAATACATATTTGGTAGATGGAATAATTTAATAAAATGTATTCTCTAAAATTGTTGATAGTGTATGCCCGTGTAGAGTGTATGACATTATTTTATGATTCAAGTCTTCAAGGAACGTAGAGCGAATTGTTACCTGTTCTAAAAAGACTGCCAACTAAGCGTAACTATACTCTACATATGAAACAAGTCACATTAATTGGAGGGATTAGTTGCTAAAGGTCACAGTAACAAAGTGAATTTTTTGAAAAAATGCGTTAAAAGTTAAGTTTCAGATTAAATTTAAAATTAGATCAATCAGTGTTAAAAGTGTTTAAGATTAATGTTGAAAACTTTATCTATTTCACTGTAAACTTTTTCAAAAATTTGGTGGATAAGTGTTTTTCGTTGTTTGCTTCGGAATTTGTACCTGTACCCGTTTTCAACTGAAACATTTCTAAAACATTATAAAAAAAAAAACGAAAATTAATCCAAACATTTTTACTTTAGTAGAAATAAGTTTATTTCTCAAAATCTAATAAAAGAACTAGTTCACAGTCTTCTTCATTGTTCGACGCAATAATCGTTTCCTTTTCTTGAGAAACCATTTTATTTTTTCCCTATAGATTTCATGTTTGGTGTTTTGAAACTGGGTCATGTTTTAGTTTGTAGTAAAATGCATAGTGAAACTTCAATTAATTTTTTATATTTCGGAAGTTTTATTTTCATGGGGCTTTGGTAGAGACATGGAAGTTCGATGGTTGATTTAATTTGTAAAGCTGTTCGTAATGTAAATTGCACTTTTCGTAAGCCTTCTACATTATTTTTCCTGACTGCATTCAAGGGTGCGGTACTTTTAAAGTAATTTTGAGTCCTCTTATTAGGCAAAATTTTTTTGCCTGATTTGGCTATAACATCCATCCAGTCTTAAGGAATAACAATGAATGATGTTTTCTTCTGTGATCTACAGATTCAATTTGAGTATTCGATAAAACATAGTTCCAAAATTTCCGGATAAAAGAAAGGGACACTTAAGTGATCTCCGTAAATACCCGCCCAAACATTTAATTTGTGGGGCTGCCACTCTTTATACGGATATTATACGTGACACACCCGATCCCTCGGGTACTTTCCTTGTACTAAGCGTAGGATCCATGGCTTTATGACCCAAAATAGCAACTTCTCTTCCCTCATCCCTTTCATACACCCTCTTTTTCTTGCCCACTGATCCAGTATCTTCAAATGTGCAACCATTTTTTCAGGATGCTGCGGTTACTCGCACATTGCCTATACTAAATTTTGATCATTTTTATCATGGAAGAAACCCTTTTTGATATTTATAATTATTAACAATCGACAAATCTAACGTTCTTAAAACTTCACGTTGAACTGATTAAATTGCGGTGAAAGTTTTCGTTGGGACACCCTGTATAACAATATAAAGTGGATACGTTTTATCAAAATTCTTTTAGCTATTCCGAAATATGACGCTAATCAAAAGCATAAATATGAAAAATCTATTGAAAAAATATAAATTAATGTAATTAATATGCTTGGCTAAATGTATGTATTAATAATTTTTCAATAAATTATTCATATCTATTTCACTGTTGTGAACATAATTAGGTTGTTATATTTCTTAAGTAATCTCTTGAAATTTATATGCTAATACAAAAATATGCATTATTTTTGGATATTTACTATTTCTACTAGTATACTTAATAGTAACAAAATCATAAAAGTAAGTTGCATTTCTGAAGTCGAAAAATACATTAATTAATTTAAAGCAATGTAGTAGATATTTTAAATCATCAGTAATGAATATTAATATTATAGGGATATGCCATCCTTTGTTGGCTGGATAAGGCATATAAGTCCAACGTCATGGCTCCTGCCCTATGTTTTGAATAGAGAACTTAGTCAAGAAGCTATAGAAAGCAGTTCGATAGCTCCTCTTTGCAGAAATAAACAGGTAATGTATATTTTTATAGAAAACTCAAAACCTTACAGAATTATAATCCCTTGCTTAGTAACGTTTATGGAATATCACCAAGAATGTCATTGCCCCATAGAGCAGTTTCATCTTAGTAAAAGTTACCTGGCTATCTTGCGAATATATACTTTTTGTGCAACTACAACCCCATTTCTTCAATACTACCTTAAAGTACCACAGAAATATCAACTATAAAGTCAACCATTAGCTTAGAGTAATGATGTGGCCTAGGTATGGTTCTGCTGTAGGTGTACTTAAAAATAATTTTTAGAAAATAAATTCTACTTTTGATAATTACTATACATTAATGTAGCAATGGCGTGCTTGATACGTCTTTAATACTAGTGATATTTACAACCAACCCTTTGTAATTATAAAACTATAATAATAAATTTTTAAAAAGATCCATCACTTTCAAATCAAATACATTACTTAATTTGTTGCCTGAAAAATTAAAGCATATCAATTTTAATAAATTTACATATAAACATAAGTGTTATTTATTTATAAGACAGACATCCTCCCTTACTGAATTAAATTTAAAAGTGTAGATATGAAATTTCAGTTGTTGCAAATCATCTTCTGTTCAATTTTTTGTTTTCCGTATTATTATTTGTGTTTTGCCTCATCAACATTTCATGTTTCAACCATATTTATATGCATTAAAATGATTATTATTTAATAAATACCATTTATTTGCTGCGATTTGCTATAGGTGTTTTTCTTTGATCTATTAAATTTTTCGATGGCTTGTCTAATGCATTTTTATCTCTAACTATTTACAGGTGCAGCACCAAGATATCATAGTGCAACTTCCCTGTCCGCCACCAAATGGCACCCAAATACTATTTAACTATGGCTTCTTGCCTACACAAAATCAAATTTTTGACTATGGAAACGCCCCTATTGCAATGCTAGTTTTTTACGTAATATTTTTCGTAATAGCATGTGTTGGATTTATGTGCAATTGTGGGAGAAGTGGAAAGAAAAAAGAAAACTGTAGTGATTGTAACAAGCCCTGAAATGAAATTAGTGATTTGAGGGAAAATATTTAAAACAGCTATGCGCAATTCTTGATTTAGAGTGAAAGGTAACAAATGTAAATAATAGCTATAGTTAATTCAAAAACACTTTGTACTCCAGTAACTTAAAATATAGATGATATATTATATGGAAATAAACCATAATAAATTATTAACTATTATTTTAAAATAGCCTATTTATTACATTGATCTTGATGGGATGACTCATTTAATCACGATTCTAAAGACTGGCTTAACTTTAATCAAAGAATATTCTACTAGAATATTCTTTGCTTTAATGTAATATTTTTACTCATTGATGCATTTGATCTTAAACCTTATATCTGGCCCGAACTTCACAAGAAAATGGATATAACACAATTATTGTGTTTTAAATATCTTGTTAAACGATGAAACATCATGCTAAATGGAAATAAAGAGATAATGCGAAAATGAAATAAAACAAGCAAGATTTTATTTCTACTAATATTACTAAGCATTTCTAAATTTTTGTTGTCCACATTTCCCCCGCCCCCCTCTTATCCCCCTTCCTAAAGCATGCCAGTGAGTTAAAGATTTACTCATGAACAAGGAAAAACTAGAAACCAAACGTTTTGTATTTTTGTCCGGACAAACAAACAACTTACCTTATTATGTTATGGAGATCGGTCCATGAATATCATGCATACACATGTGACAATAGTACAAGAGATAAAACACAATTTGCCAATTAAACATTTAATTTTGGAGTCGTTGCAATAATTTTCAAAAGTACCAAAATTGAATTTAAGAGCCATTGGATATTATTTTCTTGGATCTTTACATCGCAGTACATTTAGTCCATGTTTCGTGATCTCGTTACCAATCCTTGGAAAATAAAATCTTGCATCATTTCTATCAACCTCCACAAGCGGATTTGGCCACCAGCCATAACTGAAAATGTGCAGAACATGTTATTATCGAACTGAAGGGTGACGAAAACTTTGAGAAATAGGAAGTACGTTTGGCATTAATTTATTTTGTTTTGCATTGAAAATAGCTATCACTTGAAAACTGATATCGAGTATAACAGTCGTCAAAAAATTGGATAAGTTGGGCTAAAAATATCAATCAATCAATCTATTTTTAAATTTTCACAATGTTTACAGTTCAATATAGTTTCTAAAATATTATTAGATTATGACAAAAACATTTTTTTTGCACTTAGACATAACGGGTATACCAGCATGTGTCACACCTAGGTAGTAACATAAAATAAAGAACATAATTTTTTTAAAATTATGCGTTCAGAAATGTGTATAGTAGCCTTGCAGACATGTGTATAGAAGCATTGCAAAAAAAAGCGAAATTTCATTTCTACCGATAATTTAAGACGATTGTCTAATTAATTTTTTTATAAAAGGTCAATCTATGGCCAAGTTGGAAAAAACAAATTTGGCCGTTTTTGATATCTCTATTACGAGAAATTTGAAGGATTTTCCGATTCCGAAACTAGTCAAATCAGTTTTTCGAAACAGTATTTTTATTTTCTTTTCATACCTCCATTATTGCTGCAATTATCGAGTGTCTCAAAATTAAGTTTTTACTTCTATTAAACAAAATTTTAAAGGGTTAGAACTTATTTTAAAAACAACCTTCAGAATAATTAGTTTATGCATAACAAAGTTAAAATTATTCGAAAACAAGATAAAGGTTTTGTATACGGTGTACAAAAAACTTTAGCTTTTGAGATATAATGTTTGTACTATTATAGGAGTGAAAGCCACACAGTTTTTTTGACTTTTAGATAATTTATTTTGATTTTTTTAGAAATGTAGTGTCACCTACGCTACTTTAAACATAATTACAAATTACACCTTATATATTTAATATATAAATATAATTTTTAACCCAAAGAGAATACTTTAGTCTTTTGAAAACAAATATTTAATGATTTTTTTTTAAATATAGGTTGTTTTCTCCAATTTTTGTTAAAAGTAGTGTCGGTGACAGATTTGTTGCGTAGGTGAATATCGAAGAACATATCACGCAAGACATGTTAAAATTAACTTTTTATTTTATTGGAAACGAACAAATTAAATGGTAACAAATACAAATTCAAGGAATGTAGTTTTACATCAATGTTCAAGCCACGGAGCACTAATGAACGCTAAAAATCTTCTGCTGATGTTTTTTGGAGATTCACCGATACAGTAAATTTCATCTTGATTGTACCAACTTTTTTCTTCAACTGCAGGCCAAATGTAGCACATTTACTTCATATGCGTCATTAGCATGATCTTTATCTGTTACAATATGTCGCAATATTTTACTACAACCCAGTTTCCAACTAAAAAGCAATCGATCTCCTGAAAATCTAATTGTTTGAAAGTTCCAGCATTATTTTGTAGAATTTCGGCATCTAGCGCTGGACTATTTTCTGGCTCTTGGATAGTTATTTTCGTCTGCAACACGTTTTTCTTCTTGAAGTCAAAAGTAAAGATTTTTAATTAAAAGGAAACCTAGCCCCGGAGAGTCGTATTGCAATGCCTGGCCCCGGTAGTGGGTTCGTTAGAGCGCCACCAGTTCTGTCCAGCTAAACTGAAAAAGCTCCGCTGGTGTTCTGCAGGGTCGCTAGGCCCACGTATCAAATCAACTCACTCAACCTTAACTTAACAAG
>MU182526.1:161191-215275 GCA_016904865.1 Pissodes strobi | reverse complement strand
TACATAATCAATAAAAATATTAAAATTATCTTATATTTCCACGTCACCAGACTTCAATTATTGTGATATTGCAAGTCCCTAGTTTTATTTGGATACTTTAATGACACCATCTCTAGATGCAGTGATCATAAAGCATTGACTAGCCTTACACAAGATTACATCAGATATACAATCTCTATGTCCAGCTGCGGGCAATTCAGGACCAGCTCGAGGTCCCTCTTCAGTCTTATCTTTAGGTTGCACGTTTGAATGCTCTTCATATATTACGTCCGTACCGTCAATTAATCTGAAAATTATACAACCATACATTTCTAAAAAAAATCCCCCAGATCCGCCAACACCATTCCTAATGGTGGTCTGTGTGTTAACGAGCAGTTTATTTGAGCGTCTCTAAAGTTTTAAAATAGGACCAATAAATTGTATTTTGTAGCACACCTTATTTGATACAATTCACATCAATTTGAAACAGTCTACCAAACTGATTTCATAACAAAAATAGTCTAATTTACTAAATACCTTACTAGTCCCAAGTAGTAAGAAGTTTTTAAATGATTTAGGCAATTCAAATATGACGAAAATGTGGGCGTTTTCTTTTCCCGAGAACTTTTTGTGAATGTAATCCACTACGAAAATTGTATTATCATGTTAGCTTATTGCGCTAAATTTTTTCAAGCAAAGCAATAAAAGAAATGTCACTCACCTTCTACGGTATGATAGAGCAGTACCAGGAGCATCACTAGCTGCAGGCAGAGCCAAATAGCTTTCTAGTGGGCTTTCCAAGTTCCAAAATCGAAGTCTTTGGTCAGTACCACCAGATAGCAGAAAAGGAGACCTATCAATACAACCCGCTAACATGGCGCATACGCTATGGCTGGTATGCTGCCTAGCCTAAAATATAATTAGTTGTTAAATTATAGTGATGGATTAATTCGCTTTCCGAAAATTCCTGGAACCCTTCAGATGAAGATGCCCAACAATTTTCTTTTAATTATTTATTTATTTACATCTTAAATCTGTAAAGCTTTTTTGAAGTGAAACTTCTTTAGCGAGGGTCGTCAGAAAAAAATGAAACGCTTATCAAAGTGAAACGCTTATCGACCCCCTCCGATTTGGTGAATTTTTTGTGGGCATGTTACCCTAGCCCTAGAGGGTATTCAAAAGCTAAAATATTATGTCCCGCAAAAATGTATTGGCTGACCTGTAGCCATTTTTCGTTTTTTTTTTACATTTTTTACTTGACTTTGGGTATTTTCGATGACGCAGAGGTTTTTTGTACTAAGTAGCTGAAAATCAGTTCTTCTTCTTAGTCGTTTGCTCGGTTTCGAGCATCATGAATTCATGTATTGTTTTCTGTGATGGCTTTCCATTCCTGTCTATCTTCTGCCGTCTTGAATGTTTGGGTGAGGTTTTTGCCGGTTAGACCGGTTATAACATCCATGTATCTTGTAGGCGACCTTCCTCTTGATCTTTTGCCAGGGACTGTCCCTTCCAAAGTGAGTCTATCAAGACCATTTCTTCTAACCACATGACCAAAGAATTTAGCTATTTCCTCTGCTACAACAATGTTCAATCTCTTCTTAATTCTGAGTTGGTCCAGAATGGATTGGTTGGTTCTTTTCTCCGTCCAGGACACTCTCAGCATTCTGAGCCAGCAAAACATTTCGAAGGCATCTATCTTCCGCTTATCAGTCGTTTTTAAAGTTCAGCATTCTGATCCATATAGAGAGACTGAAAACATCAAGCTCCCGACCAATCTCATTTTGGTGTCAAGGAATATGTGATGGTTTTTCCATACTTATTTGGATAGTTTGGTCATGGATTCTTTCGCTATTGCGCTTCTCCTCTTTATCTCCTCGCTGGATCCACCCGTGCTCGAGATTGTGGTACCAAGATATATGAAAGCGTCAACTGTCTCGATGTTGTTTATTCTTTTTATTTCAGGTCTGTTATTATTTTGGCGATCAAAAATCAGTTACTTAGTGTAAAATTGACCAAGGAACAAGAATATGGCCACAGATTTTACCTACGACAAATATCTCCAAAAATATTGGCCAAAAACTCTCAAAATTTACCAGAATCCAAATCTTGGGGAAATGTTAAAAAAAATCTTTGAGTGTGTAGAGAAAGAACCAGCGAATCCAATGAGCACACAGCCAGAATTTTAGACTTTTTTGGTAAATTTTGAGAGTTTTTGGCCAATATTTTTGGAGATATTTGTCGTAGGTCAAATCTGTGGCCATATTCTTATTCCTTGGTCCATTTTACACTAGGTAACCAATTTTCAGCCACTTATTACAAAAAACCTCTGCGTAATCGAAAATACCTAAATTGAAGTAAAAAAAAACCTAAAAATGGCTACAGTTTAGTCAAAAAAAAATAAAAAATTGCGGGACCTAATATTTTGGCTTTTGACTACCCTCTAGGTGGGTAACATGCCCACAAAAAATCAGCCAAATCGGAGGGGGTAGATGCCAAGTGTGGCTCGTCTTAAATAATTTTGCTGATAGCTAGAGGGCTGAAATTTTCAGATCATGAGCCGGGGTAAAATGAGGATCCGTCTCACGGGGTCATCAGTGGGAGATTATAACCCCCACCCCCCCCCAACCCCCACCCCCTCCCCCCCGGATACCCAAAAATTTTAGAAAAAATGGGAAAAAATTGAGAAAAACGTAAAAAATTGTTCGGAAAGTTAATAAAAGTATTATAAACCAAAATAAGGGAAAAAAAAAAGAAAAAAAAGGCGAAGGAGTTTAGTTAGTGAGAGAGTTAGAGTTTAGCGGGGTTGGCAAAAATGGGATGACAAATATGCTTTATGAAAAAAAATTAAAAAAAAAAAGGAAAAACTAAAAGCAACGTAAAAACAGGTTCGGAAAGTTAATAAAAGTATTATAAAACGAAATAAGGAAAAAAATTAATATAAAAAACAAAACCTTGTTCGGAAAGTTAATAAGAGTATTATAAAACCCAATAAGTAAAAATAATAATAAAAATTAAAAATTGTTCGGCAAGTTAATAAGTTTTATAAAACGAAATAAAGACAAAAAAAATAATAAAAAAAGGTAGAGAAACACAGTTTTCGGCGAAAAAAAATTGAAAAAAAGAGAAAATGTCGAATCCGGGGGCAAAAGCTGAGAAAAAGCTTAAAAAAACATCAATTCTTAATATACCTTTCAGAAGTGTCACTTCAGTTGTGTGCTTATAAAGGTGAGGAACATTTTTTTTTAATCACACCAAATACATGTATATTTATTTATGCTAAAGTATAAATTACCTTAGTAAAAGCAATGTATTTATTGTCTGTAACTCCAGCATTGTTTTCAATTTCGTATATGCTAGAACCTCTTCGGCTCTGGCTCCAGGATGTAAATAAACAGCACAAGTGCTAGTTTAGCGACCCTAACGAAGCTGAAAAACCTAAAGGAAACTGGAAACCGGTCGACGTTTCGAGGATCAGATCTACCCCCGTCGTCAAGAACGAACAAATCTAAAAATTAAAATGGTTAGTAAATGTAAATAACAGTAAAAAGCTATCGCAAAAATTGTCAAGTTTTGAATAGACTTTGACAAGATGACAATAATAATGTCATATCGTATATTGTCATCTTGTCAAAGTCTATTAAAAACTTGACAATTTTTGCGATAGCTTCTTACAGATACTTACATTTACTAACCATTTTCATTTTTAGATTTGTTCGTTCTTGACAACGGGGACAGATTTGATCCTCGAAACGTCGATCGTTTACCAGTTTTTTTAGGTTTTTCAGCTTCGTTAGGTTCACTAAACTAGCACTTGTGCTGTTTAAACCCTACAGCCAGAGCCGAAGAGGCTCTACCATATAAGAAATTGAAAACAGTGGACTTACAGGCAATCATTTATAAGGTAAACATGAATCCTCCACAACAATATAGAACATATCTACATATTAATTATTGTACACTAATGCGTTGGTCTAGGATAAAGTAAAAATGAAATAAATGTATTAGCTACTGCTTACTATTTAATTTTGTTATTTATTAAAAAAATCACAAACAGTAACGCAAGTAAATTTTTTAAATAACTCAGAAACTTATTGCATAAATGAATTTTTTCATGTAATTTTAGTTTTTCAATTTTTCTTAGTAAAAGATAACACACTTTTTTATTGAAGACTTTGTTGATGTTATGCAGCTATTTCTATCATTAAATTTTATCTCGTTATAGGAAATAGCGTTCCTGTAAAAAGTAAACATACCATTTGACATACATATTTATGCACTAACTAATTCCAAAAGAACCATGGGATAAATATTTCTTTGTTTAAAACCCTATCGCAATTGTTAAAATTACTGTAGATGTAATTGCAATATGACCTTCTTTAGTTGAGAATATTCGTTTTTTGTATTATGTATTGATACATCCATAAAAATTTATTCAGTTTTTCTCAGATTCCACATCATAAAATAAATGAATCCTAATTTTGTAAGCAAGAAATTCATGGCGAGATTTTGCTACATTTTTTTTTTAAACAATGTCGGTCAATTAATTCATATATAATTATTATTCTTATAACATGTCAAAAAAGATTTGCAACAAATTTGTCAATTTGACTTAATTCTGCACAAGTTTGCTCAATTTATAAATTTTTCCATTTCTAATAATTAGATAGCACACTGTAAAGTGGAGATGGACTACTTACATGACTCAATTTAGACAAGGGAGGTGTAGTACTACCCCATAACACCTTTTGTCTAGATCCGGTTTCCAAATTCCACATGGATATTTCGTTGTTTTCTTCAACGCTAGATATCAACCATGAATGTTCTGTTGGATGCGGAATAACTTTTCTTATTCTTACTACTTGGCCTCCTACACAGACAAATTTTGCAAAATGAAGATATATATTTCAAAATAAAAACAATGTTGCAAGAATTGAATTTAATCATAATCATTTTGAATTCAGTGCTAAGAATAATAGTTTTTAGGTTTTTCCCCTGAAACCTTTATCTTAGTAACAAAGAAACAAATATATTGTTATAAAGGAGCTGTTGATTTAACTACATCTTCTAAAAGAGATCAATATTTTAAGTTATCGATTATTTTGCCGTGACCTACAGCATGGTCTCAATAGTTTTATCGACATAAGAAGCTTTTTTATTGTTGATCTGTCAAAAATTTTAATTATTTTATAAAAATTGGATTGCTTACAAATTTTGGAGAATGTACAGGTAAAGCAGAAAAAAAAAGTATTTTGGAAATCAGAAATATTTGAAATTAACATTTTTGAAACAGTAATCTGAAGGGCAGTTTTGTTGCCTCAGATAAAATTATTACTGAGAAAATTGAACTAAAAATTGTGAATTTTAAATCATTCTTGCCGAGTTCTGGAATTATATTTTTCAAACACTGTATTCTATGAAAATACTTTATATTAGTCTTTTTTGTACATGTACTCGTATGCCCTTTAAATATGCTGTTTCAAAAATGTCAATATCATTTCAAATATTTGTAATTCTGTAAAGTAAGATTTTTTGTTTTTGCTGTACCTGTATAACTACCTAAAATTGGTGTTTCGTCATGCTGCAATTTTTTCAGGAATATTTTTTAAAGAAATCAATAATAAAACTTTCCTATGTTTTCGGAACTACACCATGTAAATATTAATTTATCTGACTATCAATAATAGCTTTATTAGCCCCCCTCATTGTCGTTCGGCTGTGCCTTGAATTTGGCTGTACATTTCAATTAATTTTAAAGGATCATCACACCTTTCAGCATCGGCTGCTCCACTTTGCATCACTTAAAACTCAAAAAAAAAGTTTCGGGACCCTGACCGTCACTTGGCGAGACCTGTGAATTTGTAAAGTTGTTTGATCTAAAGCCAGACTTTTTTGTCAAAATATAGAAACATTAAGATAGAAAGAGTTTTTGGAACTTAGTTTTATGGCTGCATACAAAATTTTAAATCATTTGACTATAAATAAAAAAACAATCATTTTTTATAAATAAAAACACCTCTTGATTAATTATTTTTTCTTAAAATACATTTCATAAACCGAACAAGATATGTTATTGTTTACCTAGTGCATGTTCACTTCACTACTATGGTTTGCAAAATAATGAATAGCCAAAGGGTGTGAACAATGAGTAATTTCAATCTAACTTACTTGATGGTAAGTCAATCGTCGTAATAGGCAATCTGAACCTTAAGTCCCAGACAGTATGTATCCCATCACTTGTACCCAGTGCCAGCCAATTTTGATGTGCATCAACACAAAACGTGGTGATTACTCCTCGTCTTAAACCATTTTCCAGTCTCCAAGCTACCCCTGGCTGTCGTAAGTCCCAAGCCACTAAAAACATGCAAATATAAATGAAAAATAGGCAAGCGTTTAGGATTCAGTAAACAGGCGTCACTGTTATCATTTTCTGTACCGTTTGCTATCATGCTCATATAATTATCTCACAAGAACTTAAAACTTATCATTTTTATATTCTTATATTATATAAAATATTTTCTATTTCACTCAATACATGAAGAATAAACAGGCATTTATTTTTTAAAGCTATCATTCTAACATATTCAAACACTGTATTTTGTACCTGCACATCACTAGCATTGAGTTTAAGGCGTTATTTACTTATTTTAAATGCCATATTTATAATACTGGTTAATAAAAATTAAAAGCAGTTTTTATTAAGAATTTCTATCAAAAATAATGGATTTCTTTCCTCATGATGCAAACTTTCTGTAAATTTATACTGATTTTATCAGATATCACGCTTTTAATTAGACCTGAGAAAATCGCGTGATTGCCACTCACAACTTTCTATTATAATATTTACTACTTCAGATTCATTAGAAATATGTCGTTTGCTTGCTTACAGCAATTATTATTGACCTTTAAATAAAAAGTCGGTGTTATCCTGTAGGACAGATTTGTAGAATTGAAATGCTTATATGAAACTCGAGACCATCCAAAAAACTGTAAACTGTAAATGGAAATTTCGAAGCGATAGCGATTCTTGAAAGAATGCAACAGGCCGAAAAGGTAAACAATATCTGTATTTACAATGTGCCGGAAAAACAAAATGAAAACATTAAAGAGACATTTCTACAACTCTGCAAAAACCAACTGAAAGTTAATATTACCCAAGAAAATATTGTAAAATGCTACAGGGTTGGGGAAAATAAACGAAAACCTCGACCTGTCATAGTTAAATTTGAGTAATATTACAGTAAAATTCAAATTTTGAGGAATGTTGGAAAACTAAAAGGAACAAGAATAGGTGTTTCTGAGGACCTGACAAAAGATCGCCTGCAGATGCGGCCCAAGAGAAAACAGATAAAAAAAAAGTGTGTTCACCAAATTTGGAAATATATTTATAAAAACAAGTGAAAAAATAAAAAAATACCTAATTTAGTTTGACTAGAAAACTTACTTTAATGTTAACAGAGAAAAGGAAAAAATGTAGGCTATATAAAATCTTCTTTTGTTATAAAATGTTGTTATGAATACTTCTTTGTCATATCATTAAGATTAAAAAGTATATATTAATTTCGTCATCTTTAAACAACAAAAAAAAACACAAAAATGTTATTATTTAAAACAGGATTTATATCCTGTTTTAAATAATAACATTTTTATTTAATATAATAATAAAAAATTCAATTATATAGATTCCACATGTCCCTATGTATCGCTATAATCCTTATGGATTGCAGCGATACATAGGGCATGTGGAATCTATTTATATAATTGTATTTTTTATTATTATTTTTCCAATGCTATATTTTGGGATTTGGCATATTTTTTGTTTTTGCATAATTATTTAGGTTAGAAAATATAATAAAACGTCTGCTTTTTTAGACTATAGTAATAAGTTGGAGGAGTATGGCGGGGTGGATGCGAGGGTGGTGGACGATTTAGAGGTGATCTGTGAGGTATTTGACGGTTTAAATAAATTAGATCTTGTACATTTAGACATTCGTAGTCTACAAAAAAAAATTGATGAATTATTAATATATATAAACAAAATAGAATTGGAGAGAATTGATGTGTTACTGCTATCTGAAACTTTTTATCTTGAAAATATCGAAAGATTTTATTTACCTGACTTTGATCTATTTTATAATGAATCAAAATTTAACAAAAATGATGGGGTAGTTATTTACATTAAGAAATACTTAAGTCCTAGATATAACATAATCAGATTCACAGAATTTAATCTTAGACCTGCATTGATAACATATTTTTTCTTCAAACGTCAGTAAATCCGTCATTACTTTACTTTTCACTTTTCCGCCGGCGGAGGTAAAAGTGTTGTCATAGCAACATAGATACAATACAAACAGACAACAAAATAAGCGTCAATAACTCAAGACTTATTAAACTACAATTTGTATTTATCACTCAATTTGTGACTGCATTTCTAAAAATCACTAATTTAGGAACAAATTGGTTATTATTTAATCGAACTTACTCAATAACTGCTTATCAATACGGAATTAAAACGCAATCGGAGACGCATTCTTAAAAAAATAATTATTGTTGACAGTGTCCACTGACAGCTTTATGTTGCAAATTCACCGACACCGGTCTAAGCAAGGCCACCTACGACCGTGGTCTAAGCCGCCGTGCGAACCCATTTATCTTTAATAATAATTAGATATTATTACTATTAAAAAGAGATGTTTTTGCATTAATTTGTCGACATTTGAAGAAAAAACAGCATATTTTATTTGGAGGAAAAGTTACTTTTCATGGCTTGCTCTCTATTACCAGCCTCACTCCGTTCGGCTGTTAAACTCGAGCGCGCCATGAAAAGTATCACTTTTCCTCCATATAAAATAATATACTATTTAAAAACTGAAAATATAAACGTGAGAAAGGACGAAATAAAGTCTTTAGTATTGCGGAACGCAATGACCGATCAGTTTTTTACCTTATTGTCTATAAATAATCTTAATAAATTTAGAACAAATTCCCAAATACATATAAATACAAAAGAAAATAATTATATTAATTTAAATAGGGACCTAGAGAAGGAAACATGAGAAGAAATAATAAGTATTAATCACAATGTTAATGAAGCTTATATAAAATTTAAAAATAAATTAAACAAATATATAGATAAAAACACAACAATTATAAAACTTACAAGCAAAAATCGCAAAAGAAAGCCTTGGATTACTCAAGAGATCATACATTTAATAAACCAGAGAGATTCTATGAAAAAAAATCTTATATATAATTCTCAGGGTAATGACGAAGAAATCATTAATTATAAACGCTTTAGAAATTTTATAAATAATATGATCAAAACAGCAAAAAATAACTATTTTCTCAAAAATTAATGAGTCTAAAAATGATTATAAACAAATCTGGAACATTATTAATGAGGCCACTAATACAAAAAAACAAGAAAAAGCGACCCTTTTATTACTAAGGAAAATGAAGTCAGTGAAGCGTTTAATAACTTTTTTATTAACATAGGAAGAACCATCATGAACAATATTGGCACAAATATAAACTTCAGACATATAAATAATAACAAAAATGCAAACTCTTTCTTTCTAAGCCCCGTGACAAAAACTGAATTAGTTAAAGACATAAATTCCTTAAAAAATCATTCTGCCGGGAAAAGACAAAATTATTACTCTTGATTAAAAACATTCACACAAATGTTTTAAAGACTTTATTATATTTAATTAATTTGTCCTTCGGCACTTTTATTGTTCCATCTGAATGGAAAACATCAATTGTAACTCCTGTATTTAAATCTGGCAACAAGACGGAAATAAACAATTACAGACCGATATCTGTAATAAATAGTTTTGCCAAAATCTGTGAAAGGTGTTTGAAGGAAAAAATTGTAAAATTTTTGGTATCTAAAAACTTACTTTACAAAAAACAGTTTGGTTTTATAGAAAATAAAAACACCGAGGATGCCGTTTTTGAACTTGTAAATAATATTAAAACAAATCTGCAAAACAAAAGAAAACGGCTGTATTTACGGACTTAACTAAAGTTTTTGATACATTATCTCATAATATACTCTTTGATCGACTTGAAGAAATAGGGATCAGGCAAGGACCATTGAATTTACTAAAAAGTTATCTTTCAAATCGAAGTCAATGCGTTAAAATAAATAACACTTTTTGTGAAACACAATATATCAATACAGGAGTACCCCAAGCACTGTGCGGGAACCAATTATCTTCCTGATGTACATAAATAATATCGGAAATATTCTTCAGGAATGCGTCATACGCCAATGACACCGCACTCTTGTTTTCTGGGGATTCCTGGGATGAAGTATATCAGCGGGCGCAAGTCGGTCTCAGTATGGTGCAAGGTTGGCATGATTCTAGTCTATTGGCTCTTAATCCTAACAAAACTCTATTTATGACTTTTAGTGCTTCTTCAACTGATCAGCCAATAAAAACCAATTTAAAAATCCATAATAATATGGGTCAGAATTTAAATAATACTCAGTGCAACTGTTCCGTATTGGTAAAGGTAAAGAAAATAAAATATTTGGGAGTCTTCTTGAATCAGTATCTCAGGTGGGATGACCACATAGTGTTTCTCAATTAAAAAGTTAGAAAAATATTTTATAAATTTTATCAACTTAGAGATATCCTTAATAAATAGTATATTATTTTATATGGAGGAAAAGTAACTTTTCCTCCAAATAAAATATGCTGTTTTTTCTTCAAATGTCGACAAATTAATGCAAAAAAATATCTTTTTAATAGTAATAATATCTAATTATTATTAAAGATAAGTGGGTTCGCAAGGCGGCTTAGACCGGTGTCGGTGAATAGGCACAGGTTGTTGCTATAGTAATGTAACATAAAGCTGTCAGTGGACACTGTCAACAATAATTATTTTTTTAAGATTGCGTGTCCGATTGCGTTTTAATTCCGTATTGATAAGCAGTTATTGAGTAAGTTCGATTAAATAATAACCAATTTGTTCCTAAATTAGTGATTTTTAGAAATGCAGTCACAAATTGAGTGATAAATACAAATTGTAGTTTAATAAATCTTGAGTTGTTGACGCTTATTTTGTTGTGTGTTTGTATTGTATCTATGTTGCTATGACAACACTTTTACCTCCGCCGGCGTAAAAGTGAAAAGTAAAGCTCCGGCGGAGGAAAAACGAAACTTCACGGTCGCCTACACAGTCGAGTAATGACGGATTTACTGACGTTTGAAGAAAATAGTATATTATTTTATATGGAGGAAAAGTAATACTTTTCATGGCGCGCTCGTGTTTAACAGCCGAACGGAGTGAGGCTGGTAATAGAGAGCAAGCCATGAAAAGTAACTTTTCCTCCAAATAAAATATGCTGTTTTTTCTTCAAATGTCAACAAATTAATGCAAAAAGTCTCTTTTTAATAGTAATAATGATTATTATTAAAGATAAGTGGGTTCGCAAGGCGGCTTAGACCGGTGCGGTGTCGGTGAATAGGCTCAGGTTGTTGCTATAGTAATGTAACATAAAGCTGTCAGTGGACACTGTCAACAATAATTATATTTTTAAAATTGCGTTTTCGATTGCGTTTTAATTCCGTATTGATAAGCAGTTATTCAGTAAGTTCGATTAAATAATAACCAATTTGTTCCTAAATTGGTGATTTTTAGAAATGCAGTCACACATTGAGTGATAAATACAAATTTTAGTTTAATAACTCTTGAGTTGTTGACGCTTATTTTGATGTTTGCTTGTATTGCATCTATGTTGCTATGATAACACTTTTACCTCCGCCGGCGGAAAAGTGAAAAGTAAAGCTCCGGCGGAGGAAAAACGAAACTTCACTGCCGCCTACACAGTCGAGTAATGACGGATTTACTGACGTTTGAAGAAAAAAGATGTTTATTATCCTCTACCTTTCCTTGGTTGAATCTAATTTGAGATATTGTATTATTGTATGGGGAAGCGCGTACTGTAACACATTTAAAAAATAATAATAATATGCCAAAACTCTATATTAAAAAGTATGTATAAAAAAAACCTTTAGATATCCCTCAGAGGACCTGTATAGAAATTGTAATGTATTAAAGGTCAGAAATCTATATGTATACTGTGCAATAAACTATATTACGCCATTTTTCAGAATCGACATTTTTTAAAGATTCCTCAAAGATAATTTTAACATCTTTCATTTTAAACGTCGTGTTTCTCCTTGCTACATAACTTTTTACTTGGGCCCAAACAAGTTCAATGGGATTTAATTCGCAATGATACGGAGGCAGACGAAGAATAGTAATATTTCGTTTCTGTGCAATTTTGTCAACTACATACTCGGTGAGACGAGCTTTATTTGAGGACACTATGGACAACAGTTCCTTTTTCACCATACTTTCATCAAATGGTATGTTATTCTGTCTAAACCACTGAATAATATCCGCTTTTCTCCATGAATTAGTTGGTATTCTGTCAACTTTTCTAGAATGATAACTCGCATTGTCCATCACTATCACAGAATTAGGTGGAATGAGATCTAACATTTGTTCAAAATATTCTTCGAACACATCGCCATTCATGTCTTCATGGTAATCGCCAGAATGATTTGACTCAAACATTAACAAACCGCCCTCAACAAAACCATCAACACTTCCAAGGTGTGTAATAATTAGTCGCTTTCCTTTCCCAGATGGTGGTTTTAGTCCGGTGGACCAGCCTTCTAAGAATGCTTGACGAAAACTTGAAATATTTTTGTCTTGCCAAATCTTCCCAACCGTATATCCTTCATTAAGCCATGTTTCGTCCAGATAATAAATCTTTCTATTCTCACTTCGAAACTGCTTTATCTGTCTTAAGTAATGTCTCCTCCAGCAAATAATTTCATCTTTTTCGATTAGGAGCGATTTTCTGTTTTGTTTTTCCCAGCTGAAATTCATTTGTTTTAAAGTTGTCCACAATTTCTTCCTGCTTATCGTTGGAGACATATTTTGGTCTTGCTTCAAGGCTCCTAAAATTTTGTCGATGGTTGGTATTTCCTTATTAAAATAAAAGGAATGTACTGTTCTTCTAATTATAAGTTTGTAGTCTTCATCGATAGGCACCGTCTTTCTTCCTGAAGATGGTATAGGTGGTTTTACAGCTCCACTTTTTCGTTCACACCTTAATTTATATATCGACGTTTTTGAAACAACCGTCATTTGCGAACACATTTCCACCACAGTATCAACGCTATACAGAGGATTTTGATGTTTGAGGGCGTCATATACAATAAGAATAATATTCTTTTCGTTAACAGAAAATGGACATTTGCTCGCTCGTTTCACTGGAGAGAAAACTGAATTAGCCATTTTAATTGAAACTATGAAATGAAACAAACACACTGTGTCTTCTTCGGAAGAACAAATATAACTGAAAAATTACAATTACTTAAACTTTAGGGTATGCATACAAAAAATCGTCAAATTTGAATGTTTACAATAGTAATAAAAAAACCTAAGTGTGATAAATATAATGCTGGGAAAGTCCGAGTATTAGGACAGGTAAACGTTTAAAATATGTACGTATATGTACGTAATTATGTACGCCTATGTATCAGCCATCAGAAAATGATTTATTACTTCGCATCATTTCGAAATAGAGTATATATAATTTAAAATAATAAGACTCAAACTAGTTTATTTTATACTACTAGATCTGCTAACCAGGGAAACCTGTCTGTGCCATATAGGCAAAGTTCAATATGTCAAATATTTATTACATACTATGGACCTGTACTTTTTAATAAACTTCCCTTAAACATTAAGGTCTAATTAAATTTAAAATAAACGTAAAAAAAAATCCTACTCACTAACCATGATAACATATTTTAAACTTAGTAATAAATATAAAAAATTACCTTTTTAAATATTTTCTATTACATATAAAAAAAAGAAAAAAAAATCGTTCCTGCTCCTGCCTGCCATGGGCCTGCATCTCTGTAATGCCCATCTGATGGATCTGGGGAGTGTAGTGGCACACAAGATTTGTTTTACATATCTTAGGCCTATTGCACTCTTAGGAAAATATGGTTTGGTTTATGCAAGGATATAGTATATTATGTTTAGAAGTTAAAATTGTTTAAGCTTTGCTGTAATTGAAAATATAATTGTATATAAACTCTTAAAAATAAAGTTTGAAAGTTTGAAAGTTAGTTATTCAAAAACGCGATTTCTACTTAACTGCAGTCATCTCCATAAACTGAAATCAATTCGCTGAAAATTAATCAAAATCGTATTCATAATATTTACCCAAATCTCCGTAAAGCGTAGCATACACGACAATGCTTTGAGTGCCTGGATCGAGACACTGTAAATCCACGGCAAAGCCTTCTTCATTCGGATCCAATTGTCTAGATTGAAGAAGATTCATCCTAAAGAAAAAACAAAAGAGGTATACTTTTTGAAATTAAATATTTTCCCTCTTTATATATTTTTTGGCCATACAATCTATGTGTTTTAGCCACTTAAGAGATTAATAACATTTCTCATCTATGTACTTAAAAATACACAACTCTAGTGTTTCCCAATTTAAAAGGGAATGAAATTAGTAAAAGTTTTAATCACTATAATTTCATTTGCGATTATTGATATGAAAATAAAATATTTACAACAAAAATAAGTAAATTATTTAATTTATTGCATACATCAAATTATGCAATAACATAAAATCCTGAGAAAAGAGCCCTGTTAATTTTCCTTTCATGGTATATACATATCATTATATAACACAGCTTTTACTTAAAATAAAACTTACTTTGAACCACCAGGATCCACTCGTAGAACGCCAACCCATCCATTCTCACAAGATGCCGCAAGTGACTGCCCACCATCACACACTGCTAAACCAGTAATGGCAGAAGAATTTGGCAATCTGAACTGTTGCCTAGACCTATTTGCAAAACTGGCGGATTCAAAGGAGGAACAGTCCCAAAGCCTAAAAACATATAGCCTTACAAGCAGTCGAATTTCTGAAAGAGGAACTTTGTACACACCCCACTCCTTATGGAATAGATATTTTTCCCAATACTCAATTTCAGCCATCAAATATTGGACATATGCAAGGAGATTTTCTGGGATATTAAGATTTGTAGTGGTTAAAACGTTAAATTTTAGTGCATTCCTAGTTTACCTAGTCACAATCAAAACGTTTGTTGGTAATTCAAAGAGTGACAACTTTTTTTTAGATTTATGTGAAACTTTTATGAAGTATCTCCAACCACCGCTAAATATAAATATAGACATCACGCGAAAAATTGTTTGCGAAAGATTAACGCCACTTCTGCTAAAAATTTAATACGTTTACCTTACAGTTCCGTCTAATGAACTGCTAGCGAAAAATGGCGAATCAGGAAACCGACACAGCTTGTTAACAGCATCTTTGTGTTCGTGTAGGTGAGCTACCAAGGTGCCTCGAGGGTGCCATCCAGGAGGTGGCAACTGTGGCTTCCAAGCAGCTTGCTCTGCCCATTCCTTATTCCTATAAAAATTAAAAGTCAGTTAAATATATTACAATAAATGATGGAGAAATAATCGTTCTAAATTTAAACTAAATTAAATCATATTATTTTATATATTGAGTAGTAGCATTCAACGTAGTTAGACGTATTTTTATCGCTCTACATTTTCGTTTACTTTTATAATTCTAAAACATACATAATTCCAATAAAAACTATACAATGGATGGTGACAGTGATGGGGATGAGAGTGGTGGTGAAATAAAAACAATAAAACGGATTTTAACAACAAAGGCAATTGCGTCTGTAGGATCACTAAGCCAAGCCCAAATAATGAAAATGATCGGTGTAGATAAATTATCTTATAATTATCTTCTAAACAGGTAAATATCAATTTTAACAAATTTAGTAAAAAAGGTCTCGATTCTGATAACACTGATGGGCCAAAAATCATAACAATCCCACAAATAGTTCCAATCAGCAACAGGAGAGTTTTAGCACAGGCAACGTTAATGTACCGGTGCATCAAATTTTTAAACCAAAAGCATCGATACATCGAACTCCGCCGAAGGCTTTATGTTCCGAATCCGAAGAGCATTCTTAAAACGACTTAAATATCGATGCTTTTGGGCAGAATACCGATGCAATTGGTAAAGAATCTTTGTATTTTTCACACATTGGCTCTCAAAAAAGACCACGTTCAAACTCAAGTGCAGCCTCGATTGAACGTAACAAAGTAAAAATATATAACCACCAAGATCTTCAGGGTAATGAAAGTAACATCAGAAACAATATCGCGAGGAAAACTGAAGAGATCCGTAACGAAATACTTGATTCTCTCCAGGTTGCTCAAGAGTTTACTGCACCTACCATTCAAAATGAATCTACAAATGTTCAATTAGCATTATTTACAATTCATAAGCATGTCACAAATCTGGCATTCAGAATAGGACAAACAGAAAAGAATAACCTTGAAGTAAGGCATCAAATTATAGAGTCAAGTGTTAGGACTACACTACCTTTCCAAAGCCCTTTACTAAGTATGCCCACCACTCCTCAGTTACCCTCAACCGCTGCAAACCCATCATTTAGCGACATTTTAAAGTTTGTTCCAGCTCATAATAACCCTGGGTCCCCTACAGACAATACTGATTGGAAATAAAAAATAGTATTAGAAAGTCAGATGTAACTGGAAATTTTAAAAGGGTAAAATAACTACCAACTGGAAGCATCATCATCGAATGTGAGAATGCATCTCAACAACAGAAACTAAAAGATAGTCTTGCTATCTCGAACAAAAACATTTAAATTAAGGCAATTTCAAATACAGGCCCTCTGGTAATGATTACTGGAATACTGAAAGGATATACACCTCAATGTTTTATTAAAGAATTTGTCAATGAAAACCAAGCTATGACAGTAACTTTCGACTCAGATGTAACAAACCATTTTAAGTTTATAACCAGAAGGGATTGCAGAAACAGAACAAAAGAAAATTGGATATTTCAAACAACACCTGACATTTTTAAATGGTTAATTAGAAATAGTAACCTTACTTTTGACCTATGTCCAGCGTATGTACAAGAATATACCAATGTTGCATTATACTTTAAATGATGTCTGTTTCGTCATGTTGCCAAATTTTGCACAACAAATGTTTGCTGTCATAAATGTGGGGAAGCACATAGATTCACTGAATTTACAGCAACTACCTATGATTGTCCTAATTGTAAGTGCTCCAAATTAACCGACAGAAATCACACATCTCGAGATCCAAATTGTCCTATCTATATTCAAAGAATTAAGCGAATACAAATTACTCAAGCTCAAATTTTTTTCTTAGATGCAAATGAAGAATCAAAAGGAGTAAAATAAACAATGTTGAAAGGGAATTAATGAAGCACATAAAGATTCACGGTCATTCTGGCAGTACATAAAGAATAGCAAGGATTCACCTGATACCCCAAGCAGGATGGGCTTCGACAATGTTGCGTATACTGAGGGAACATCTGTAGCAAATGCATTTGTATCTTATTTTGGTTTGGTCTACTTAAAAAAAAGTACTGATACTCCAGAGAACTTTCGTATGCGCGAAGTGCTTGAAATATTCTGTATTGGCGAGGATAGCTATGAAGATATTTGTGACGCTGCGCTGTTGGGAAACTCAAAATCAATAAAGCCATTGTATATATTTAAGGGAACGGTTGGTTTCCTTGCGGTGCCTCTTAGAATTTTGTTTAGTAAGTCTCTTAAAACTAAGCAGTTTCCGGAAATGTCGAAGGAAACCAAAGTATGTCCTATTTTCAAAAAAGGAGAAACAACTGATGTACAGAAATACAGACCTATTTCTTTATTATCATGTTCTGTCAAGTTGTTTGAAACATATAGCAGAGAACTTGAAAAATAAATGCCAGGTTGATGTGATTTACACTAATTTTGCCGAAACTTTTGATAAAGTGTCACATTCTATTCTATAGTTAATAAACGAATTCCGCTTTCATGAAGATTTATTAACTTTTTTCCAATCATATTTAACAAATAGGCAACAAAGGCAGATATGTACTTCGCAAGGTTCTAACCTCGAGCCGTTGCTTTTTCTCATATATATTAATAGTATAGTTAAAGAAATTGAAAATTGTAAGATATTGCTGTTTGCTGATGATTTGAAATTATATTCCAAGATCCGCAGTAAAAGAGACTGTCAAGTTATTCAGGAAAACTTAAACAGATTGCACAAATGGACTATTATCAATAAACTTAATTTTAATGTTAGTAAGTGTAAAGTCCTTCAATTTACTAAAAGAAGGAGTCTGATAAACGTTGACTACACAATAGATGGAACATCACTGGTACATGTTACAGAGATGCGGGATCTTGGAGTGACTTTTGATTCAAACTTTTAGAACTCATATTCATGAAATAACGAATAAAGCTCTAAAAATGTATGGTTTTATAGTTAGGAGTAAATTGTTTGTAGATATTGATTGCATACGTGTGTTATATGTTTCGTATGTTAGAACTGTATTAGAATACTGTTCTATTGTATGGAGTCAACATGCATACAGCATCGAAAGAGTGCAGATCAATTTTTTATGATATATGTATTATAAGGAATTTGGTCAGTATGAAATACATATACCCAAACGTGAGATTATGAAAGCACACAATGTCAAACATCTAGAAAATCGTAGAAAAATTGCTATTTTGTTTCTGTACAAACTAATAGATAATTTCATGTCTGATTCGGAATTGCTAGCATGTTTAAGATTTAATGTCTCAACATACAGAACTAGAAAACCATCAACATTCTATATTGAAAACACTAGAACTAATTAATACAGCAATCCTCCTATTAATGTAACGTGTGTTATATAACCAAATTCAGGATAGTATTGATATTTTCAGTGTAGGTTTTAACTTGTTTAAGAGATAAATTGATGAATTAATTTAGTTTGGGTTAGTTTAGTTTATGTAACTAATAGCAAACATAGTTTGACATTATGTAGTTTTTAAATATGTAGCAAAATCAAATGTAGCTTTTTTCCTACTCTGTAATTGGATATTTATATCTGTAGAGTTTGTAATAAAATAAATAAATAAATAAACTTCCTAATTTAGAATTAATTTCTAAAAGCTGTAGAATACATTCATACATTCAATGCGAAACTATAACCGAACAAACACGAATACAAAATAATACAATACAAATAAACTGTATTGAAAAAGTTTTGTAGACAACGTATAATTTCAAGGTAAAATATACAATAATAATGAAAAGAAAATAAAAACAAAAAGAACAAAACTAATACAAAAGGTCATCGTTTTCAAATAATTAAAATGCGTTAACATGCGTAATAGATTTTACCAACTAGAACACTTCTGAGTAATATCTTATTTGCAGTGGAAGGTCGTTAAACAATTTTATTGATTGAAGTAAAGTATGGACTTTATGCTAAAATCAATGTTAAGATGTTGAATAGTAAAATATTGGTAGAGAGGTTTAACACATTTTCCGCTAATCGCATATTATAAGGCACACTACCTAAAATACACAAGTCATAGTTTTAAGTCTCCTGTTTTTGCCCTGTTATTAAATCCAGTCGCGCGTTTTTGAACCACAAAAGGCACATTTAAAACTACTAAGGTTAGGTCTCTACTATAATGAGACCCAAGAATTTACAATTTAAGGGCTTTCCGAGTTGAGCATTCTCAATAGTCATCCGTCAGCATGATAAACGTTCCACTAACATCAGTAATCTCTTAAACCGCATCAAAATCTCATGGTAAACACAATCGAATAACTTAGAGGTCACAGATGATCGCATCAGTCTCCCACTACTGATTCGAGAATAAAGCTCTTAGTACTTGTGTCCGAGTGTGTTAGTATTCTAGTCCATGAGACAAATTGTTGCCTATTTCCCCACCCCCGTTTTATTGAGAGTTTCTTTATAGAGCGGCTTCGGCTCTGGCCCCAGGGCGTAAAAGTGCTAATTTAGTGACCCTAATAAAGCCTCCACAACCATATAGAACATATCTACAGTATTCTGGTTGATAAGCCTCCAGAATTTTGAAGTAACATAATCTTACGTAAATATTATCACGCCAAACTACATCATCAATAAACATTCCTTACTTTAATGCCTCATAGTAATGATCCTGCTGAATATTCTTGAGTTTAGTCAATTCTATGTAACAAGTAGAACGTCTATCTGAAAAAACAAAAATATTTCTTACTAGCAATGAGAAGCAATAAGATTAAATATTCGCTACTGCCGATAATAATAATAATAATAATAATAATATTAATAGTACGTTTATTTATTTAAAAATCAAATATTGCAGTATTTCTTATGAATACACATACAAATTCTTCTATATATAAACGTAGGATAGTCGTTAAAGCATGATTATGCTTGTTGACTAAAAAAAAACACAAAAAACTATAGTTGACATGCTTCTAAACTGTTAAAAAATCACAGTACTTATATTTTATTTTATTTAACATAATTTATATTTATTAGTTTATTACATTTCTCTCTATTATCCATTATCCATATTTTGGCCATCCTCTTAAATTTATGAAATTTTTGAGTATTTTGAATTTCATATGGTAAAGTATTATATATTCTAGGTGTAAAATATTCTACTGAACGTTGTGATGTAGTTTTTGAGAGAAAGCTGTATTCATAGTTAACGTTCTTTCTGGTAGAATGAGTATTTACTTTTTTTGTTCAGCATGATTTTACCCTTTTGAACGTTTTTTGCAATTTCCAAACAATAAAGTTGGCGGGTATCTAGAATGTTAGTCTCTTGGAAAAGCAAGTCTGTGGGGTAGGTTCTCCTCCTGCCATAGATTAGTTTCAGGAACCATTTTTGAATGTTACCTAGTGCTTTTAAATGACAATCTCCACCCCAACCTAAATTCCCATACGATAGATGCGACTGTACTAGGGAGAGGTAGAACAATCTGAGCTGATCTTTGTCCAAGAATTCTTTAAGATAGCGAAATTTAGGCAGCAATCTACGTATTTTTTTAATATATTTTTTATTTGCAAGTCCCACTTCATGTGCCTGTCAATAGTGACTCCTAGGTACTTAATAGAGGTTGATTCTGGTATTTCATCATCATTATTTATTTTTAAAGAAAATTTGGCAAAGGGTTCCGATAGATGGCAAATGGTAAATACTTCGTTTTATCACAATTTAAGGTTAATTTGTTTATTTGAAACCATGATTTTATTGTTTTAAAGTCTTGTTCAGCTAGATGTTTTAGCTCATTCCAAGTATCTGCAGAGTAGAAGATGGCAGTGTCATCAGCGAAACTTATGATTTTGCCCACAGTTTTTAATTTTAACAAATCATTTATATAAATAGTAAAAAATAACGGAGCAAGAACAGTGCCTTGGGGTACTCCATAGTTTATTTTCCTTGTTTCGCTAGTGACACCATCAACCTCAACATACTGAGATATATTTGTCAGATAACTTGTGAGCAATTTAAGAACATTTCCCCTCAAACCACATCTTTCCAGTGTCGATATCAGAATCTGATGCGAGACCGTGTCGAAAGAGTTAGAGAGGTCCACGAAGTTGCAAAGGCTGCGCTTACTATTGTCAAAAGCGTCTGTAATTTTAGAAGTTACATTAAGTATTGCATCCTGTGTCGATTTTCCCTCTCCAAAACTGTATTGACTGTTTGACAAAATCTTAAATTTAGTTAAAAAATGCATTACGCCATTTTTTATGACCTTCTCAAATATCTTAGAAAAAACAGATAATATGGACAATGGTACGTAATTTATGACTTTGTCTTTTTCTCCTGCTTTATAGAGCGGCTTAATTTTTCCCGTTTTGAGGCAGTCTGGAAAACAGCTTTCCTGAAAGCAAAGATTTATTAAAAAGATAATGGGTTGTAATATTTCATCTTTAATTTATTTTATGGTCTCTGTTTTGACTTCATCCCAACCCGGACATTTTTATCTTTTAAAGAATTTAAGGCATCTAAAATTTCTTTTCTATCCATAAAAAAATAAACACATGCTGTTTTCCAGTCTGTCAATATCGTCTATGTTATCATTACAAACTGGTATTTTTTCTGCGTAGGTTTGCCCCAAAGTGCTGTAGTGTCTGTTAAATTCAATGGCAATTTGTTTTTTGTTGATAAACAGTCCCCATCCTTTGTTTTTACAGATTCGATTTTGTGTTGACTTTTTGACTTTCCACAAATTGAATTTACAACATTCCACAATGAAGATGAAGAACCTTTGCTTTTATCAATTTGATTTTTTACATATCTCCTTTTTGCAGTTTTAATCAAAATTCTCAATCTATTTTTGTAGTTGTTGTATTGACACTTTAAAACAATATTTGCTGGGCTCTGGACAACTCAAGTTTTGATACTTACTATACACAAATATGATTTTTTTGCTAGATGACACTATATACAAGGCATAAACTAAGTAAAATAACTATTTTCATAATTCGATCTAGTTATCACTTTGCCATCTATCGATGAGCTAGAAAGATTTCTTGGTTTTCAACCTTGAGGCTTGACTCCATTGATAGAAGTGGCACAAGAGGATTGAAGGTTTTGTTTGTTCCCAGTTTCTTTAGCTAAATTTTTTTTTCGTTGGATTGATTTTCTTTTTTAGTGTTGGTTACTTTATTGGAACTTTTGTCCCCTTGATCGTTATTGAGCATTACCTCGTCATCTAGAGTCTGGTCAACTTTAGGCGAGGGGGATGGAGGGGCGCTATTTGTGAGTCTTCTTGGAGGTTTAATTATGTATGCTACTTCCTCTAGCTATTTTAAAGTGTATTCCTTAAAGTCTATGTAGAGTTTATTACCCCTTAGGTAACTCTTTGTGTCATGTTCTGTTTCCCGAACGATTTTAAGATGCTTTCTGAGAACCTTATGCTCTTCTTGCAGTTTCTTCGTAAGATCAGCTGACACAAAGATCTCTGTACCCTTTAGGTTTTTTCCATTACCCAGGTTTAATTATGTATGCTACTTCCTCTAGCTATTTTAAGGTGTATTCCTTAAAGTCTATGTGGAGTTTATTACCCCTTAGGTAACTCTTTGTGTCAGGTTCTGTTTCCCGAACGATTTTAAGATGCTTTCTGAAAACCAGCGAATATTAACTAGGATAAGAAGATTCACTCTCCACGGCGGCACGTCAACGATATGTCTCCTTTCCCGCGCGAAAACTAGCATGATACTGACATGTGACCTTTGGACCCGGCGCACACTGGTCGAATTTCTAGGAAAGCTGGCCATAATAAGGTTTACCAGAAATAAGACATAAAAGTTATTAAGTATTACACGTTTAATATATCGTGTTTTAAACAAATAATTGTTGAGTTTTTTTGCTCATCATCTGTATTTATATATAGGGAGTATCAATTATCACTAACGATAAAAATCATGTATAAAAATCATTTGTATGTTCTTAAATCGTTTTAAAAAAGGATTTTGAAAATTAAGGGCTCCTTCGTTGTAAAAAAAAACGGTTTTAAATTTTTAATTCGATGATCGAAATTTTGTGTTTGCAACGGTTAATTCAGGAGTCTCACGAGCAAAATGAATGTTAAGCGGACGACAGAAACGCGTGGATGAGGGCCTGCAATTTTGCCATACATGTATTTCAGAGTTATCGCTATTTTTAAAAATTGATCTATTAGGGACGCAACTAGTAAAAAATATAGAAGCATCAGTGCAGCTGTTGTTCAAAAACACTTGCTTATATTCTGAATATCCAAAGCCATATTTACAAATTAAAACTAAATTATAAATTTTTATCTGCTGATTCAGCCAAAGTATTTATTACCTCTTTTTATAATAACATCAGTCTTGCATCAGCATGATTCTACCGAAATTTCACCTTCAGTTTCACTTACTACAATATTATGGGATTAGGGGTGGGCGACAATAATCGATTATTCGATTCACTTTTAAGAAATTACCGATTAATCGACTTATCGATTATTATTTCAGAAAATATCGATAATTGATTATTTCGATTAATCGATTATTCAGTTATTTGCTAAAATATTAAGAGTTTAATCGATTATTCAATTTCTTGCCCACCCGTACCGATGACTTTACAACAGATATAGCTTTTAAAATTCCAATTTAATAATGCGTTGCGTTAAGGGTAATTTAAACTTGAATTTAAATGACATTTGAAAATACTTTCAGTACAACATATGAAGCAAAAAAAACAGAGAAACGTAAATGCTCAAACAAGACAGCAGCAGGGAAAACTGCGCACGTTACAAATTTAGCCAATAAGGGATCTTGAACTTGAACTTGAAATATGGTCTCCCTTCAAGAAGGGAGCCGTTTGGCGCTGCTACGAGGCAATTTGCCAGTGCACCCTTCGCCCGGCGCTTAGGGAGCGGTAGAGCTACCCTTCTACATCCGTTACACGTTATTCCAGTTTGAAGGGCTTTGTATTCGGGGGCGATTGCAACGTTGTCGGGCTCTGGACCCTGTTACAACCACCGACTTTTCACACGGCACAAATAGAAACCCCTTACTGGGTATTTCCTTTGGCTAAAGACAAACACTTATACGATGAAGTGGCACAGACGACGCTGGCTATGACGTCCGCTTCTTTCTCGGGGGGACAAATCGGTCCCTGAACTATTGCCACGCGTTACCCCAAAATGGCCGACGAAAGAGCCGCTACTCAACAGCGATGTTATCCCGACCGAGAACCAAACGGAAGTGCAATAAGGGATCCTCATTTCGACGCGTCATTTTCTGATAATCTGGCTACAGTTGTTGCACAATTAGGTTTAACACCAACACATAACCGCAACGGAGTGTTAGCACGTTAGCAGTATAGTACATCAGTCTTTATCTTTTTATTATGTATTTGGGCAAAACTATATGATAAGAAGGATCACTCTCGACGGCGGCATGTCAACGGTGTGTCTCCTTCCCCGCGCGAATACTAGCAGAATATCGGCAGGCCATGATACAAATAAAACAATCATGTTGGCAGGCGACCTTTGACGCGGCGGCCATAGACCAGCTCATCCTTTTGTCAGATTAATTTTCAAGCCTAAATTCTATAGTCGAGTCAATATTCGATATAAGATAATAGCGCTATTTTTTAGTTGTATTGTATTACAAAATAGTAATGAAATATACAGTAAAATTGTGCGAAACCTTTAACCAATTTTAAAATCACCCAAAACGCCAAAATTTAATTATATATTAAAAGATGGGGCAAATTCGAGCAACATTTTCTTCTTGATGTCTTTTGTCAGAATATTAGTATTCGGAAATATGGTGAAATCGTTAACAAAAAATCAAAATCTTTTAAATATTAGTTATTACATACCTTGAATATTGTTATCAATATTAACTAATTAAAAACGTTAACTGATTTTTGAAACATCCAGTTGAATACAAACTTTATCAAAATATTTATTTGGTGATAATAATTAAAAAAAACCATAACGTAAGTTTGACATGGCGCTGCAAACAATTCAGAAGATATCAATTGTGTTTTTCCAATGCCAACTAGAGTATTAGAGTGCTATAAATAATTTTGTTATAAATTTGATTAAATATACCGCAAACGAAAATATCGTTTATGGCCAGCTTTTATTTAAATTCAACCTGTGTGCGGTGGAGTTTGCTGATCGTTACCAGGCAACGAAGAAAATCAACGACGATTCTTTTGTAGCGCTTTCTGGCCATTAAGTGGGCCTTCTTGTCGTAGTTAATATTCGCTGCTGAGAACCTTATGCTCTTCTTGCAGTTTCTTCGTAAGATCAGCTGACACAAAGATCTCTGTACCCTTTAGGTTTTTTCCATTACCCAAAATCTGCCTCCTTTTGAAGCAAGTCACCAACTCAAGCCTGATGGGACAATTTTCATTGTTTCCGACACAATACGCATCCCTTATATCTACTTCATTTTAGCACCTTGATTCATTCGATATCCAACACAATTACTGATCTTATTTTGATTGGGACTGCTTTATTACCAAAAATGATGTTAATACCAGTGTAACTAATTTGTATAATATTCTTAATGCATGTTTTGATTTATATGTACCTAGGTCGGTTGCAAAAAATAGGAAATTCCCTCACTGGTTTACTGTTGAGTTGAGTTGAGGACACTAATTTTTGAAAAGAAGCGGGCTCACAAAAACTTTAAAATTACAAATTCTCCTGAAGACTATTTAATGTTCTCTGACTTAAGGAGATCATGTAAAAAATTATATGAGGACACTTACTTTTCATATATTTCAAATATTAAGGGGACCATGTGTGAGGATGGTAGGACATTTTGGGGTTGTGTAAACACAAAGAAAAGAAAGGCCTGCTTTCTTAGCTCAATGTTCTATGGTACTGCTTCTTCTATAATCAACCAGATATTTTAGAGCTTTTTAAACTTTTTTCCAATCTGTTTATTCTGTAGATCACTATACTCCGCAACCACTCATCTATTCAAAGAGATCTGTTGATATTGGCTCTTTACAAGTAACCCCTTCTGATGTATTTGAGGCCATTTCCCATTAAACAATAAATTAGGGGTGGGACCAGATGGTATTCCACCCTCTTTTATTAAAAACTGCCAGTATATCATTTCATCCATTTTGTGTGATATCTTCAGTATTTCCCTTTCAACTGGAAAATTTCCAGAAGCTTGTAAGGAGACTTATATTACCCCCATTCACAAGAGTGGTGATAAATCTAATGTTGAGAATTATACGGGTATCTCAACATTTTCTATCTTTGGAAAAATATTCGAACAAATTGTCCATCAAAAGATTTACCCATTGTTTAACAATATTTTTTCTACAGCCCAACATGGCTTTGTTTTTGGGCGCTCTGCAGTGACAAATCTGTTGGTATATGAACAGCATCTGTTGGAGGCATTGGAGAGGAGGTGTCAGGCGGATGCTATTTACACCGACTTCTCCAAGGCCTTCGACAGGGTAAATCATGAGCTTCTTTTAAACAAGCTTAACTGTATGGGAGTCCATGGGGTTTTGCTTGAATGGATTGGCAGTTACCTCTTCAATCGAACTCAAAGAGATTGGGGGCATTGAGTCTACCGATATATTGGTCACGTCTGGTGTTCCTCAGGGTGCAAACCTCGCACCCATTCTATTTAACTGCTTCATAAATGACATTGAAGGTTCTATATAATCCAGTATGTGTCTTCTTTATGCTGACGACTTAAAGATATTCAAAGTTGTTAATGGGCTAGAGGACTGCAGGGTTTTGCAGTCTGACCTAAGTAATTTTACTCAATGGTGTGACAATAATCTCAAGCAGCTTAATTTATCGAAATGTTCAGTAATTACATTCACTCGAAAAAAAGATTCTATAAATCATACATATACTCTGGATAGCTCAGTACTAACCCGTTCAGATCACATACATGATCTTGGAGTGATCCTTGACCAAGGACTCTACTTTGATTTGCATGTAACTCATATAACGGGTAGGGGTTTGAATCTTGTTGGCTTTGCTAAGAGGATACTTGCTGATTTTAGTAACATGTACTGCTTTAAGTCTGTATATTGTTCGGTCGTTCGGTCTGTTATAGAATATGCCTCTTCAGTCTGGTCACCAAGATATGACATTTACAAGGATAAGATTGAGAGAGTGCAAACTTGCTTTCTAAGATTCACAGCTTTTAAGTGTAATGTTCCTATGGATGCAATGGTGGATTATATTAACTTGTCATCTTTATCGAGCAGGCGTGTTTATCTGGATTTGGTTCTATTCTACAAAGTGGTCAACTCATTGGTTGATGCTCCTGAACTTTTGGGCGCTGTGGGTATCTCTTTACCACAGAGGGTGCTTAGGAGTCATCGCCTCTTTTATGAACCGTATCATAGAACTAACTATGCCCATAACGCTCCATTAGCCAGAATGAGCAGGGAAGTGAATTCATTGCCAGGGAATATTGATATCTTTGGACTGTCTTTGCAGTCATATAAACGTGTTGTTAAGAGTTTTTGTGATTATTTGTGATTTATATATGTATTTGTACTCTTAATATTTTTTGTTAGTTTTAGTTTTCAATATTTCATGCCAAGTTTTGTTATAATGTAACCTTAAGAAATGGAATGTGTACAATTTTTTACTGCCGTTAATAAACCATAATATTTAATTGCAATTGAAATTTAAAAAACTGAACGTTGAACTGATGATATAATTTATATGCCAATTTTAAATATCAAAGATTTAGACACCTTTCAAAAAAATGATTTCAATTCAATAAAATGGATGTTACATTATTTGAAAGAATGTTAAAATTCATTTCTCACCTATGTAGTAATCCAAAAAAAAATAAAGGCCGCAATACCACTTTATCTTGTCTATGTACTCAGATTTCAATAACAAATGTAAAGGTAATAAGCACATTATACTTACATTGAATAAAACTCTTTTCGTGCACACTAGATGCATCTGTAGTAGTACTGATAAATTGTGTCAAATGGGCATCAGGTGGAGGAGAGGAAGGTCTGCTATTAGTCGATCGGGAAGAAGGAGCTCCACTATTTGTCGATTCTGATTGTCTTGTCAAAACTTCAGAGCTATAGTTCCAATCTGAATTAACGTTGGTATCTATTGACCCTAAAGTATTAGCTCTGTGCAGACCACCCCTACAAAATAACATCACGAATGAATGGATAAGAAAGTCCAGGACATCCACTTTAAATTGACTCTCTTAAAGGTGCCGCCAAGATATTTCTTGGCTATGAATTTTGTTCAAAATTGCAATTGTACTTAGTTCCAGCTATTTGTGATGAAAAAATGTGCTTTATATGTCGTAGAGGACTAAATTTTTAACAAAACCGTGCAATCCAAAACTAAAAAAAAAATCTTGCCAATTCAGTTTTAGAATAATTTCATATAGGTATGTATATTACTATTTAACTCCTATTCAACATAATATTATCTTTAATGTGTAGGATTGCTTGATGGCCAAGCACTTTAATCTGAAACACTAATAATACTTAATACAAGTGCTTATTATTGTTGTAAAAGATATGAATGTAACAAACAAAAATGAGACTATTTCCCTATGATGAAGTGCCATCCTACCTTACAAATTCACTCTTATGAGGATCACTAAATTGAAACACTCTGTTCCTTACGCCAGTGCTGAAACTAACGTCTGCTTTTCCATCATTTTGTTTAAACCTGGCATCGGCGCTACTTTTATGTTTGTGAATTTCCTTTAAATGATGACCCATTTTCAATAGATGCTCTTCCACTGTATCTGTCATTCCATTAGCTTCTACTCGTCGAAAGAGCTAAAAGAACATACAAAACCTCTTCACAATATCAAGGGATAATATATTTTGGCAACACTAAAATCTATGTGATCGCTGCAAGTAATGGTCTAGGACCGGCCCTGAATACCGTTGCTAGAAATCTTTACATATTTCATTTAATTTCAGTTATCTATTTTTGTTATGATATTCAAATTAAAATACAAAAAATATATAATATGAGAATACCTTGAGGCTATAACAATACTGTTCAAGCAGTTTTAAGACCTTAGCTTAGCGGAAAGAATAAATAGTACATTTAATTATATTACTATTATTAAGTAAATCACGTACACTTTGTAAATTAACACTCATATCGATATAAAAATCATAACTAGGCATATTTCCTGAATTAATGCAATCTCTTATATGTTTCCTCTCTTTTAAAACATCCATTAACTGATTTATATCCGAGTAGGCTATTACATTCTCGTAAACACTTCTTGGTATGGGCGGTACAAGAGAGTCCAACAAAAGTTCAGGTCTAAAAACAAACAAAAAATTATTAACACAAAATAAGGACGTTTTCCTATTTTTCTTCTTACTTTAAAAGACAAAGTTGGGTGGTTATCTAAATTTTGGTTATCAATAATAACCTGTCAGGAAACTTTAAACCGTACCAAGCAAAGGAATCTTTCGATTTTGTTGCTACTTATTGCTTTGAGATGCTGGTCAAAGCATAGAAATGTTATTTCTCAGATATTAACACATAGGTTGAATTCAGGCATATGAATAATATAGTGAGCTTCAAAAATACCCTAATATATGATTCTTGTAGTAATAATAACGAACGTTGACGACCCTAACTAACAATTGACTGACTAGATTATTTAAATATTAGAAGGTGACTTGAATATTTAATTTATGGTTACTGTGCAAAACTCTGTAATTTCATTTATTAATTTTGTGTAAGATTTTAGGAATATTTTTTGCTTGTTGACGAGAGGAATGAAATTTACTGTATCAATAACTTGAATAAATTTTGAATTTGAATTGAATAGCGCATTATGGCCTTTTTCTGTCCAGACTGCTCGGCTAGTGTTAAGAAATTGCTGCACATAGTAGATCGAGTCTCTTTCATGGAGAATGATATAGGCAGTTTAAAGAACGATATCGCGCAAATACCCGAGATCAATAACAAATTGACTGATGCTCAGCGACAGTATTGATTCCATAAATGATTCATTTCCTAACACCGACTTATACCTTATTGGCGACTTTAACCTTCCCAAGTTAATATGGATTGAGGATGAGTTTTGTTCCAGAGCCATTATTCGTGACGAAGTATACGTTCCCCCACAAACCTTGGATTCAATCACGGTTACAGAGATGTGCGCTTTTCTCAACCTTTTTCAATTAAATAATATTTTTAATAACAACAATGTTATTTTAGACCTAATATTAAGTAATGTAAAGTTTAGTGTAGACTCCTGTGATGCTTTGGTTCCTGTAGATAACCATCATCTACCCTTAGCGTTTAATATTTTAACTTATACAGAAAGGCATACTACTAGTAGACGAGCTGATGAATTTTATTACGACTATAAATCTGTTAATTATTCTTCAATTACCATTTATTTAAGCTCTTTTAATTGGGATACTCTTCTCTCTAACATGAATGTTAAAAACATGTTAAATGTTTTTTATGATATACTATATAATGCTCTGAATACTTATGTTCCCCTTAAAAGAGTTGCGAGTGGTAAATTTCCGCGTTGGTTTTCCAGAGAGTTGATTGGCTTGACAATTCAAAGGAAAGTGGCGCATAAAAGGTACAAATCAACCAAATCAATTCACTATTATCAATTGTTTTCAGACCTGCGGTCTCAATGTAGCACACTTTCAAGGAGATGTTATAGGGCATTTATTGGAAATGTTGAATCTTCACTCCAAAGTAATAGTAAATACTTTTGGGGTTTTGTCAATTCTAAACGCAAAACGAATGAGCTCCCCAATATACTACATTTGGATGATGTGGAGGCTGAGATGGGGCCGGATGCTGCTGACCTTTTTGCTGAATGTTTCAGCTGAGTATACTCACCTGATATTTCCGATACAATCGCAGAATCTTTTTCGATTAACAATATTAATATTACCAATCACTTTATCCTTATTTCTGATATTTTCGCGGAGCTAGAGAACTTAAATATTCATAAGGGACCTGGGCCAGATCATATTCATCCCCTCTTGCTTAAACACATTTGTGCTGTCTAGACATTTATTTATAATTTTTAATTAAGACAAGGTTACGTTCCTAATTTCTGGAAGACCAGTTTCGTTGTTCCTATTCACAAAAAGGGCGATAAGTCTGATGTTCGTAACTATAGGCTCATTTCTATCATTAACACCATTCCCAAGATTTTTGAAAAACTTGTGACCAAGTATCTCACTTCCTGCCTATCCCCAGAAATAATCACCGAACAGTTTGGATTCTGCACAGGTAAAAATACTGAAATCAACTTATTATCATACTCCCATTACGTGTGTGAGGCCCTGGAACAAGGTTCAGAGGTACATTCTGTTTACACTGATTTCACCAAGGCCTTCGATAGAGTTCCACATAAGTTTTTATTGTCCAAGCTTAATATACTGGACATCTCCAGTCCATTGTTGGGATGGATTGAGAGCTATTTGGTTAACCGAACGCAGATGATACGAGTTAACAGCTTTTTATCGCACTAACCCCAACTAACCCATACTTCAGGGCTCTCACATCGGCCCACTTTTATTTAATCTGTTAATGATGTCTCAAAATGTTTTACTTCTTCCAAGTTTCTTTTATTTGCTGACGACTTGAAATTGCTTAGATCAATAACCACCCCCTAAACCGGTGCAGAGGCATTCTAAAGACTTTTCCACTATCTCTTCCCTTAAATCCCTTTACTGTTGTCTTGTTCGACCATATCTAGAATATGCCTCATCAGTTTGGAATCCTCAATATGCTAATCATATTCACAGACTTGAAAGTGTACAACGCAAATTTCTTCATTACATGAACTTTAAATTTTTTAACGGCTGTGAGTTTAATTATGGAACTCTGTGTCAGAGATTAAATATTTTACCACTGTCTGTGAGAAGAAAACATAGAGACCTTAACAATTTTTTTAAAATTATTAATTCATTTGTCGAATGCCCATATTTGCTTGCAGAAATAGGTCTGAATGCTCCCACCAGACAGACCAGAAGTCGACAGACATTCCATATCCCAATTCACCGCACCAATTATGCCACACATTCATTTATGTCACGCTCGTCTAATCTCGCCAATAGTCAATCCGATTTAAACTTTTTTTGTAGTCCTAATATGTTTAAAAGACAATTAGCTCGTCTACCGGCATCTGATTATTTGTCTCTTTTTTGTTTTTCTGGCTAAATTAGCAGAATAATTATTATATAAAACTTAATTTCAATTTTGTATAATTTATCTTTTTTTAATATCACTAACCCAAACATAATTTATGTAATGTATTCACTTTGTAGGTAGATTAAGGTTCCGATTTAAACTTTTTTTGTAGTCCTAATATGTTTAAAAGACAATTAGCTCGTCTAACCGGCATCTGATTATTTGTTTTTTTTTTTGTTTTTCTGGCTTAATTAGCACAATAATTATTATATAAAACTTAATTTCAATTTTGTATAATTTATCTTTTTTTAATATCACTGTATTAAACATAATTTATGTAATGTATTCACTTTGTAGGTAGATTAAGGTAACTTAAGTAAGAATTGTAAAAATTGTTTTGTTTAATGGACAATGTTGTCCGGCAATAAATAAATAAATAATAATTAATATACAAAATCAGTGGCTGCTCGCCATATGAAATAAGTGATTCATTGATTCTCCTACATTTTTGGTTTAAATAATTGAGTTAGTAAAAGTCTTTAATTAGTTTGTGTTATTAATCTAACATCAAAAATTTATATTTTCTCTAATGTAACCGAAATTAGTAACATTTTACTTTCGCTACTTTTCATCCAACGACTTAAGCCGTCCCTGGCTAGCGAACGATACAGTGCAGTAACACGCGGTACACGCTTAATTTCATGAAAAAGAATTGAGTCAAAATCCCAGCTTTTTTCTGGGCGTCAACAACGTCATGGTCAAATCAATTTGTTGTGAATTTAGGAATTCTGTAAAGATGGTAATGCTCTTCTTGACATCTGGCAATCGGGCCATTAGTTGTAATGTTAGATAATAGCTGGCGCTACTAGTATTAAAAAAAATTGTTGCTATGTGAGGTTTTTGAACAATTAAGGTGAAATCTGAGAAGTGAAATAAGATGGCCGTTGAAAAGAGGTTGATTTGCAGATTCGTTGATTTATAATCGTTTCTTTGTCTCATTTAGATATAATAAAGTTTATGCAAGTATGCATGATAGTGTTTATTTAATGGCCATTAAAAGAAGAATTATTACAACACAATTCAATCCACGGAGGCTCTATTAACACAGAGGCAAAATGGCTGTAAGGCGAAGAAGAAAGAGAAAGAAAATTATTTATTAGGTTTTTAGTAAATGCAAAAATAAGTGAAAATAGAAAGTTACGGACAATTGACCTTTAGAAAAAGTATTAACGAGAAGGTGAAAACAATAATCATGATGAAAGTAAGATAGAAATGTATTTATAAGCTATAAGATTATTGTTGAAATGTGCTTAGCTAGTTATATATTTTTTCTTTGTATATCGAGGTAACTTTAGTTAGTATATTTACACTATCACATTATATGCATACGTATATTTTCCAAGGCAAGGCATCATCGTTCTATTTCAAAATGTATAATATATAACCATATTAATTATTCACACTTAATACTCAATCAAATATTTGCAGTAAAAACATCATTTCATCGAATCGAAGGGATAGTGCCTAGCCGATTATTTTTGAAAAGATCATTATTGAAAATTTCTGGAAAATAGTAGACATTTCGTATTTAAGTAGAGGCACAAAGTATAGTTTAACTAAAATTCTAAAATTACACAATGCGGTTGAAAATCATATATATAGATAGTTACTTAATCTCAAAAGAATATTTTTTTTTTGATTAGCTTTCCGTCATGGGAAGAATAAATAAGTGCCAATAAAACAAGCTATACGTAATTGAAAAGTATACTAAAATAAATAAGGTATTTCAACAACTAAACAGTAGCGAAAATTATTTAAGTATGATAAATCTTACAATTTTGTATATTTTCAAATCATATTGACACAATTTTATATGTCAGAGTATATAAACTACTTGCAAAGGATATAATAAAACAAAGGGTGGTTGCTGATTTCTTTTAAATAAGGAATATCCATATAATATTGGAATAAAATATATTAGAGTGAATTTCATGACTATTCTATTAACATGGGCCATCAACTCGTAGTTATTAATATCGCATAATTACGTCGAGATTGCAAATTTCGGTATAGCTGGCTTAAATAATAAAAATATCGCGATGTAAAGCGATATGTTGGTATGTTAGGAAATATTAGAGTATCAAAACTCGTGTAAGTGGAATTGAATTGAATTAAATGTTAGTTGTGTATTATTTAATTACCTTTAGGACGGAATATGATTAGTTTCCATATAAATGAAATAACTTCTATACATTATCATACCATTATAGCAGATATAAGCATTATCGAATACAAGTAAAGCTAAACATTTAAAGAATATTAATTCGGCTGATAAGCTGCATGCAATATTGTTTAAATATTTTAATTCGTTGTTGTTGCTATTTTCAACGGGTTGCATTAAATTTCGCTATACAGGTTATCTTTTCTGTACGGGGTTATTACAATTAATAATTGCAGTGGCCAATTTATTCATTTAATATGACATATTTTTATAGATGAAATAAGCCTTACATTATAAAATCGGATTTTTGTGGCAAATATTAACTTAGGGTTAATGTGAAAAACGGAATACAGACATGTTAAAAGTATTAATGCCAACTCAACAACAGTGGCTGGTTGTTGAAACGCAAAAATTTTAAAATACCAACAAATGATTATTATCTCAATCACTTACTCATTGAAGATAAAAGAAGACATTTTTTTTAGTAGAACAAAATCAATTGGCAGTAAAAGGTCAAAAGCTCTCCCATCCTTTTGAAAACATATAGGGTGTCTCATTAAAATAACGAAGTCAGTGTTCATTCACTAACGTCCAGAATCTCATTTGTTTATTTTTTGACAGTTGTTCGAGGTTGATAAATCAATAAAACTTTATGTTTCAATTTAGATATTTCTTCTCTTATCGGTTTCGGTTTAGATATTCAAGTATAAAATAACTTTTTTGGAAGGCTAGTATTAGGACACTAATACAATACGTTGGAAACTTACTTAGTCGGGAGGCTGAGAACGCACTAACACCAGAGACGAGCTACCACAGGGTAAGCAATCGCGATACAAAGCAGTGTTGGCGCTTGCAATTCAGGCAGATGACCGTAGCGCGATACAATGCCATAGCGGAATGGCCAATGCCACAATTGCAGTAGTGTAATTCTTACTGAGTAAACGGAATGATGTTAAATAAATTCGCAAAGTGAGTAAATTTGGACAATATTAAAATAAGGTAAACGCATGCATTTTTCAGCAGGAATGCTTTTATAGAACGTAGGTACACACTATGTAGAGAGCTTCCAGAAAGTTAGGGAAAGTATGAAAAAAAAGTAATGTGTTAAAGTAAACAAATAAAAAACAAGAGCGAGGTTGAACGTGAGAGTTCTGCAAATGTCTGGCTTGATCAACCAAATATTGCGGAAGTTCGCAAACAATAACAAAAATAGGTGTTACGTTATCAATAGAGGGTAGTAAGCTTTCTAAACAGACAACCTCACAAGCAAATAAGTTTTATTATTTCCCCCTAACATCTATTATTTTAATTTCGCTTTCTAAACTTTTAGTTTTTCGGTTGAAACGTTCTCGATTTCGATCTTTTGTTCGTTAGTTCTCATTTTCATGTTTTACATCTGTACAATTTTTGTTTGGTTTACTGATGTGACAATACACGGGAATAAACTTCTAACATGTTCGAAACACGACTTATTAATTATTTTACCCTAAATTCGACAATATATATGATATATAAGTCAAGTTCTCGATCAGCATTGGCGCGAGACAAAATGTTGAGATTTGATTGACATTAAAAGCCAGAGACAAGAAGAAGGACAAACTCCGTTAATACCTCAGTAATGAAAATGAATATTATGAAGTGATCACTAACCAGAAATATTGATCGGCGTAAGACTTAGATAAATCATCGAAAGATCTGGGAAAAATAAGGAAAAAATGGAATTAATATTAAATCGTGAACACGTAAAACAAAACTCCAAGAGGACCGGTCCACAATACAAATGGAGCAGTCTCTTATATGAGAATTGCAAACAATGTTCGCTAATGGCAGTATATCCTTTAGAGAAATACAAGTCTAGGCTAAAGGCCGGTGATCAGAGTTTGGCAAGAAAATAACGAAATTACGTTCCCTGAAGGCGGTAATTCGACAAAAAAATAAACTAATTAAATGTTATAAAATAATAAGATATACAAGTGCTGTTAAATATAATACAACTAATTAAACGTTTAAGTATAGTTAGTATAGTAAGTATAGTTCATTCAATAAAATTGTTCATAACTGTACTAAATATCAAAAGAAATATATAGATAACATTTTATTTCTTAATAAGACGCATTATTAGGCACAACTACTGGAAATTATAAACGCATCAAAGTACTGGTATTATTAATGCTAAATGAATTTTATTACCATAAAAATGTTTTATTTTAATTGTAATTAATACTAGTAAGTGATTCAAAATGCCTCTAGATGCATAATTATATGCCATTCCTATTTATGCAAAGAACGATGGATGCCTATGCATTGATAGACTTGATAGTTATTATAGAATGGAAAATTATGCTATATCATGTTTTATATTATTATATACGTTATATTGGTTATGTTACTTATTATTGATTGCATTAGGTTAAGATAAAATTTAGACACAAGCGGAGCTCCACTTTTGATATTTCCATATCTTTTATTCTGTAACAGTTCGATTTTGCCAATTTTAAAATTTCATTTATATGCCGCTGTATTTTGCACTCATCCGTTTATTAATTCTGAATTTAATAATTCGCTTGAAATTGCCGCTTTTCTTAATGTAAAATTAACCATATTTTAAGTATAGGTTAACGATATATTTGTATTAGCTTTCATAATCCGTTGTGACTATTTATTTTAGTTGATAAGCGATGTACATTATTGTTAAGATAGCTTGGCTTGATTTGTATTTTATTATCATGAACAGCCAGCGAATCGATTTATATTTTTCAGAATTTTGTTAATGAAGCGTGCAAAAAAAAAACGCTGCATTTGACTCGTTGATCCGTATGTTAGTAGCAGTTTTTGTGACCTCCGTCACGGAGTAATAGGAATGTACTACTTCTCGTAAAGTCAGCTGTCGATTTAAATTTTTAAAAGTCGTTATCGTTTTGTTAGGGAATATTCTCCTGATATTTCTGGAATCACTTGATTTCAATGAATTAATTGTGGTCTCCGCCGTCATGTTACCCCCGGTCGCTTATTATCTTGGAATTATTCCTTGTATCGAATCACTCGGCATGTTTCCGCCCATCACTACTTGTGACGCAGCATTTAATCTCGAAGGCAAATTGACGAAAACGTTGGAGAGTCCTTTTTCTAGTTTGCTCGTAAGGCGAACGTTTGCCAGTACAGTTAGAAACTTCACATTTAGTATTATGATATAGGACAACCCTTTTGCTAGAGGATTTATTGTGTTGTTTCTGTTTGTGTTTTAACACGGCCGATTTTTCGGGCTCTACATGCTGTATTAGGTAAGCATTTTCTCTCGATTTCTTTTTCTATGGCCTGTGAAGCGCGTGAACGCCATGATGCTAACGTTTTTATTGTTTCCATTATTTATAGCGGCTTCCACGTTCGTCATATAAGACCGAGAACGTCGAATCTCTCAGAGTAGCCCTCATATACACAAGATTGAGGTAAATATCGCTACCGTTTTGCCTAAATTAATGATTTGATTGCTTATCTGTTCCTTTTTTTTGTGCATATAACGCCATTTGCTTTTCCCATCGTTTATCTTATCTACTCTATTTTATCTAACCGAATTTTATTTTAATGTAACTTTAATTTTGATCATTTTGGGAAGTTTATACTTTCTTTTAGGAAGGATTCATACCTATCATTGTATATTCAAGTTGTCTGAACCTTAGTATCTCTTTTATTTGCTGATGGGCATTGCAAGTCCATGGTTTTTTTTGTCTGGGGAAATTTGTTTTATAAAGAAGATGTATTTATGCAAGAGGGGGGTCTATGATTTTCCTTAAAGTAAGGGGGCTTCGTTTAATGCGCACTGGATTATTTCAGGGTTCTTTCCGGAGGGGTACAAGCTTTCTAGGAGATCCACCGCGCATACCAGTAGGCCACTGCCTTTACCTACAGTTGGAACCACCTCTGTCCTAGAGAGTGCAGGCCTTGCCCGCAGCACATCTGTACATCTTGACACTGAGCACTCGAGATCTCGTCTAGATCTTCCCCTCAGGGCCAGCGAGAGGCAGTACCTGAGGTATTTTAAGGTGCCCGGCGCCTCCACCAGAGTTCGACGACTGGATTTGGGTATTGTACGGAAACATTATGTCATTTTCTTTCATTACCGCCGAGTTCTGAGGTAGCTCATTGACCTTATTTATATTTATTCACTGGTTTATTGGACCAGTTAATCTGATTGCTTTGAATCTTATTTCATTTTAATAAAAGTCAAGCGCTGGCTCGATACTTTCCTTCATTTCATTCATTAGTCTAGTGATATAACTGCTCTGAACTTTATCGTTTTATATTATGAATCAAGCGACAGCTACGCTATCAATAGTTTTATTCTAGTTCGGTTCTTTTACTAACTTGTCGAGTCATTTGATTTAATTACAGTAGCCGTTCGTTGCTACATACTATTATTGCTACATCTAAAATCAGTGCAGCTACTAGCGCACGCATACCTAGTTGTAAGAAGCTTAGTCAACGTCAAGTGATCACTTTGCTAAGTAGTATTTAGTGCATTTAGTGGTAAGGCATATAGAACCGAGTATTTCCAACTGAATTGGTCTCTGTACAATCTTCATATTGTACTCTGTTTATTTTATCAATTACTTTAATAGTCATTAAACATTCTTTTGTCTTTATTTAACCACATTTTAATTTAACCTTTTTCGCCAGATAGATTGTTACTGTGTTTCAAAAAAAAAAAGAACTTGGTAGCAAATATATTGTTCCTTAAATTTTTAAATTGTGTTTTCTTGATAGGTTAAGTTAGTTGATTATTGTGCCACAATTTTTCTAGTTTTCTGGATAGTTTGAAATTAAGTATCTGTTGATTTTTTTGAGCTGACCTAGTCACCCTGCACAACACCCGCAGAGCTTTTTCCGTTTAGTTGGCGAGAACGGGTGGCGCTCAAACGACCCCACGGCAAGGGTCGGGCTTTGCAATACAACTCTCCTGGGCTAGGTTCCTTTTTAATTAACAAAAAAAAATAATAAAAAAAAATAAAAAAAATCTCTACTTTGATTTTTAACTTCAATCAGAAAAACGTGTTGCAATTCTATCTTACTATGAATTGTTTCTTAATCTCTTTACTAACAAACACTTCCGTCTATTTCCATACCTTACAGTATAAGTATTGTATAGTCATAAGAACAGGTTTTTGGCGTGTTGAAAGTTATAAGATAAAGTAAATTGTTGTTATATAGGGTTACATATTCACAAATGTACTTTGAAATATTTTACTTGTTTATATACCACAAAAAGGAAGAAAAACTTCAGATCAAGAGAAAATTTTTGCTAAAAAAAAGGGGGGAGGTGTAACAGTATAAGTATATACCCTGTACATCGACAGGATATTGTAATTGCTAAATATTATAATAACATATTTTAAAAGCTGCATACGATTGCACACTTGTAATGTAACATGACTGTATATAATTGTTGTAATAACTACTATAGAATCAATATACATAAAGTTAAGTAAGCTCAAGACTATTATTGAGGCCTCGGAGGAACGAATCTGACTCAACCTAGTAACTCAAGGAACCACACTATGGAACCCCTTGGTTGATTTATTACATGTTTTATTATTTAAATTTGTTTCTACAAATAAACATCTAATTTATCTTATAACGCTAAACTTAAGCCCACAGTTCTCACATTTCACTACTACTGATTTAAACGTGTACTGTACTCTTTCTCGATCAGTCTCTTAGGCATTCACTTGCCCAAGATTTTCATGTCATTGATAACAAACATTAAACAGTCCAGTCAAAAGTGCGATCCGACCAAGGCTGAAGGATGCTGACGAGAAAAAACTGGAAGTAACAGAGAAGGATGCCTTGAGAAAATCACTGAAAACTCATGATTGGAAATAGAAAACAGAAAATTAGATAAAATAGAACGAAACCAGTTGAAATGGTATGGACGCGTACATACTACTACAATATTGACCACAAGACAGAAAAAGAACAGAAGACCATACATAATAAAAACGAGTAATCAGACTGTCTTTCATTCCATGCTCCTTGTATATCATTCGACATAATGTTCATTTCTGTATTTCTTCCAACTCACCAACTTCACCTCTATATCAGGAACTACATCTAGAATTACATGTATGAACTTCATGAAATTATTAAGGTATAAACGAATTAACGTACGCTGGTGTAGAAAAACGTACTTACTTCTCAATCTGAATAAGTTTATACTTCATATAACTGTCCAAATGAGGCATGACCTTACACTGTATATCTAGAACTGATAATATTTCTCCTGCTTTAGCTATGAAACCACAAACGGCTTCTCTAATCCACAAATTAGGATGGACCAAGAAGTATGAACACTCAATTAGCAGTTCACATAGAGAAGAGGTCGTTACTAAATTGTGTTCCGTTAATGCTGTCATCGCTATAATCGCTTTTCTTGTAACAAATTCTGAACTGTCTGTTAACCCCTAAAAAAGTGAAAATATTGCAATAACATACTTACAGCAATTGAAAATATATCAAAATGCTACTTTTCTATAATCATAATCAAATAAAATATTTAAAACGTATAGGTATCGTAGAGATATTAAATTAAGCATGTATCACCATATAAAATAGAAAACGTATATCTAAAGAGGAACTATTTAAATTATATGAGAAAACAAATACAAATTTCGAGTTCTAACCAAACAGATTTAGACAAGGCTTACAAGTCTAATTGTTCTTCTGATATCAATGTCCGTATTTCCATAACAAACTGTCTATATATAAATATAAAGGAACTAAAAGATACAACAAATACTCAAAGAAGCTTAACAATTATTAATCTTTAAGTCAGTTTAATGGGAGATATAATAAGTTTAGCAATAATTAAAACATTGCTTGACACTTAAATGTAAATATTAGTTTAATAAATTTAACAAACCAATATCTACAGTAACATTTCCCATTTGAATGTTTAATCTTCAAGAAGTTTAGTTAAATAACGCACTATTATAAAAACATTTACCTGCAACAACAAACGGGTAAGAATACTTGAACAGTGCCAACCAATGTAGGAAGCCACGCCCACAATGCAATCAAAAAAGGATTTTCTCAATTGCGTGTCTTCTTTGTCATTCAAAAAAGTAATCATATGTGATAAAATAACGTCATTTGCTGAAAAATAAATGGCATCAAAAGTATTTTGTATATGATGCAAATTATATACAGTAGTATAACATAAGACATTACACATAACGGATCCATTGAAAACGCAAACAATATAACGTTGACGTTAGAAACTCGAAGGTGAAAATGAAATGATCGCCATGATCAATGGGCATTAAAATTTATCTACTTACCCTTTATAATATTTTAAACTGAAGAAAACTGCTAAGAGGTGAATACTGTACTTGTAAGAATTTAAAATTAACCTTCTCAATTAATAGCATATTAGTACTTTACCGCGATATGCCCTACCCTTTATAGCATGAAAGTAGTGTACTTGTTATGATTGTATTCATTCGCGGTACAATTCTATAATTCAATCTGCTTGAGTTAATTAGTGAACGAATCCGGTAAATCACACCATACAAAGATTTTTAATATAAATTTAACCTGAAAACAGATGTTTCTTCCCGAAAAAAATCCGGTTTGAAGGTTATGTGTGTCCACGTTCGCGTATAAAAAGTAATTTACTTTAGGATATCTTAGATTCTCTCGTTATGAAAATAGTACGTACGATTTACATCATTCTTTTCCTCAATTTATAAATTCCGGTCGTGTGGCTTTATCATCTACAAGTAGAACCTTAGAAGAAGACAGTCTCTGAAGAACAAGACCCTGTAGAAGCAGGAATATATGATTCGGACAGCCATTGCGTCTTCTTGAACTATTTATCCCAGTTCGGTCACTCTTTAAGTGAACCTCTTTAAAAGTTCTACGCATAATTGTATTGCATGTTTATAATATCAACCTTTATCAGAATGATTTCTTCTCAACTGTCTACTGATTAAACTGCTATCAGCTTCAATACATGCACAATTTTTATAGGTTACTTAAATTTCAATAAAACCATAAAAATAAAAATGTTGCCATATCGCATTTAAGTAGTTTCTTGGTCGATGATTTATGAAGAATGAAAATGCAAATATATTTAATTTTTGCTAGTGTAGAAACGAACGACTGCATGCGACTTCTAAAGTTCTACCCAGATCATTACAAAGAAAGATTAGAGTTAACTACCAGCATTTTAATATTCTACAGTGTGAAATTATCAAACAATACAATTAAACAATTGCATTGTCATTATTCCTTACCTTTGGCTTTTCCGAAAAATACACATAACTTATTGATACCGTTATTTATAAGTGCTTGTTTCACAATACTATGTGTATCTGTAAGTAAAGCACTTACAGTTTGCTGAACCATTTCATGTAATGCTTGAAGTTCAAGTTCGTAATTAAAGGTGTGTTCATCATCTGATTTGTCTGTGCTATCTTCACCAAACCAAATATTTTGAATTTGGTCTAAATACCTAAAATCATTTCATAAGAAACAACTCTCTAGATGAATTTATAACTTATAACAAAAATGAAAAATTATAATTATTAGTGCATGGTAATCATATATTTCTGCTAAACCTTAATACACATTTAGGAGAGAAATAGACGCAATGCTTGTGCCTGAATAAGAAATTTCAGTATATTATGATATTGGAGCCAGCAATTAATTTAATTGATTAATCAAAGTGCAAATTCTGCGGTGGAAGATTTTTTGGGCGATTCCTATGTAGTTTTTAGTACCGAGTTCGAATTTGCAACTTAACTCCAATATTTCCGTCGACAAGCAACAGAAAAATTTACAAAAGAATTATGCATCGAGACACGCGTGGACCAAAAGTGACGCCACGAGGGGGCACTACGCCACATTGCATGATTAGAAGCCAAAAACGTACAATTTCCAGGGGGTCTTGTCTTGTCTTAAATGTATTATTGGCTTCTGTTCCTTTCAAGGACAACTTGCCAGCACATTCGGGGTGTGTTTGGGGTGGGTCTGACTCTAAGTCATATCCCAAACAATAACTGTTCACTCAAAAGTGCTGTGAGCTTGTCGTTTTTACACTATGGTTTTTCTTCTCTTCTCGGCACTTCGATGAGCCAGAAAATTAGTTCAACAACACAACAGAGGATTTATAACTCTTCTCGATCTCGGGGAACGGGAGATCTAGGACATAGGACACCTCAAAAAGGGAGTTGCCTCGAATGGATGGGGATGGGTATTCTGTTAGGCCTTACCCAATTATCATTCTGTTAGCGGCGGAAAAGGGAAATATCCGAAAGGTAAGCAAGATATATCAAAGTGTAATTTCAGTATATTTAAGGAATTTATTCATTTGTTTAATTATATTCGTATTTAAGTTAGACAAAACTGTCGGAATTTCCAAATGTGGAGTAATTCCCTCTCTTGTAATATTCTGATAAAGATCAAAGTTAGGAATCATGTTAATCGGACACTCAAAAAAGATGTGATTCAAATTTTCAACCTGCCCACATTCGCACGCTGTATCATTCTTAATCCCTATTTTATATAAATGCTCATTAGTAAGACAATGTCCTGTTCTCATTCTAATAATAGTCGTAATGTGTCTACGGTCTATGAAGGGATATTTCTTGTGCTATTTTGAAGTGGGGAAAGAGTCCTGAACCCTGGCATACCATATCCCTTTGTATTTCAGGGAGTCCTTCCAAGATTGATCATGCTCTCTCTTTATTTTATTTTTTATCATGATTAATATATGAGAAGTTTCTAAAGGCATATTCTTAGGAATGTTAAGCACTCTTTCAACATTGGCCAGTTTATCTGCTCTCTCATTGCCTTTAATTCTTGCATGTCCTGGTATCCAAGACAATTTTATATTGTTATCATTATTATTGGCCTCTATCAACAAACATTTTATGGCAAGAGTGGCGTTATCATTATCGGCATCTAAATAATTCTTATTTATTTTCTATATGGCACTCATTGAGTCCGTAAATATTATACTGGCTTTAATACCCTTCATCAGAGCATATCTGGGTCCGCCATTAATTGCCACGATCTCAGCGGTACATATGTCAACTTCATCAGGAAGTCTGGATGGTTCTTTCTAAGAAGTTAATGTGAGCATGGGGGTCACCCTTATCTAAATTGAAATTTAAGCAGTTTATATTTTGTATTTGTATTTCGAGTTCAGTATCATAGCATGGGAGTGTGTTCTTTTCATTTATTCTATTTAAGAATGGCCAGTGGTAATTATAGGCCAGAACCAAATATGGTACATCTTCTCCCCTCCAATAATTAACATTTTTTTGTTTATACTCTTTAATTTTTTTTAGCATTGGGATTAGTGGGTGAGTGTTGAGATTAATTATGGAAGATAAAATTTTGACAGCCAGCCAACGTCGTCTGTGTTCCAAGTTCATAACCTTAGACTATATTCTAAGTTCATAACCATAGCCTCAGCTCTCAAGGCGTTAGTTGGGGTAGATTTAATGCATCCTAGAATAATTCTAAGTCCTTGATTTTGTATCGCGTTCAATTTATTTATATTTCTTTTGCTAATTGGTTTTATAAGGAATGGCCCTTAGTCCAAATGCGACATAACCAGACCATTAAAAGCCATGTGTATGGTTAAGGGGTCAGCGCCCCACCATATCCTGCAAAAGCTTTTTATAATGTTAATTCCCATTCTTGCCTTCTGTAAACTTGCTTCCACTTGTGCATTCCAATTTAAGTCTCTATCCAGATTCATGCCCAAATATTTTACTTTATTCTTGTATGGAATTATCGTGCCATTTATTATTATGGATGGTGGGATCTATCTTATTTTGCCCTTTGTAAATATCATAGATTCGCATTTGTTGCTTGATAGAATAAGTTTGTGTTGATTTAACCAGTTATTAATTATTTCTAATGATCTGTTAATCTTTTCAATGGCCAGTTTTATGTTTCTGTCATTAGCAAACAGTACTAGATCGTCTGCATATCCCATGATTTGGACATCATTCTGTAAAATATCAAATATTTTCTTAGTGTAGGTGGGGGAGTCCATTGCAGGCTGTTACCGGCTGGTGTTTCTTATGAAAATTTTCCTTTTCTCCAGTATCTTATAAATCAGGTTGCACAATTCCATGGGTATTTTCAGTTGGTTCAATTTTTTGTAAAGTATGTTTATGTTGACATTATCATATGCAGACTTTATATCCCAAAAACATCACATGTAAGTTTTGATTAAAAGCCAATGTAATGTATGTTGTTAAGTAGGCCAGGTTGTTATGTACACGGTGATCATTTATAATGTCCCCCCCTCTTAACTTTTTTGTTTTTCGCATTAGACAAAAATGTTAAATACAAAAGTTGTGCAGAATAATGTAAGCTATTTGCAGAATACATTTATATATATACAAGGTGTTGTAGAAATGAGTGGCAAGTGAAAGTTATATTTTTTTAAATGAAACGCCCTGTATATTGTTAATTTTTTGGAATCTCCTAAGAATTCTGAATATTTTTTCTATAACATGTCCTATACCTAAATGTCATAGTTTTCGACATATTCGCATTTTAAATAGTGGTCTCGTATTGTAGTTGCCTAATTCACGGCCACCTAAGAACTGGAATCTAGAATATTTATTTTTGAATATAACTGCTTAGTTAAAATGCGAATATGTCGAAAACTATTACATTTAGGTATAGGACATGTTATAGAAAAAATATTCAGGATTTTTAGGAGATTCTAAAAAACTAATAATATACAGAGTATTTCATTTAAAAATATATAACTTTAACCTGTCACTCATTTCTGCAACACCTTGTATATATATAAATGAATTCTGCACATAGCTTACATTATTCTGCACAACTTTTGTATTTAACATTTTTGTCTAATGCGAAAAACAAAAAAGTTAAGAGGGGGGACATTATAAATGATCACCGTGTACACTCATCTTTTTTTCTGAACCCTGCTTGTAGAATGTGAAATGTGCTTTTGTTCTCTGTAAACCATTCAATCCTATTTTTAATCAAATTTCCAAGGTTTTGACATAACATGAAGCCCAAATTATAGGTCTAAAATTGTCTGCACAGTTTGGATCTTTTTTGGGTTTGCAGAATGCCAGCAATACATATTCCTTCCATGCCCCTGGAATTGGGTCACCTTTCATTAAGGTGTTATATATGTTTAATAAGCTCTGTTTGGCCTGGAAGGGCAAATTAATTATCATTGAATATGACCTCTCAAAGCCGCATTCAACTCTTCATTACAGTTAAGACAAGTGATTAAAATCTGAGTACCTGCATTTATAAAGTATACCCTAATTTACAAACGCACAGAGCCAATCAGAATCGCTGAAGGCGTGGCAAAATTTGAAATGCTTACCCATGTCTTTACGGTGCAATGAATTGTTTTCAAGTGCTCTGGTGGTCCAGTGGTCAGATGCTGTGCCTGTGATACAGCGGCTCGGGTTCGATTCCAGTCGGTGTTTTTTTTATTTTTTTGAGGTTATGTTTGTAAAAACTTTTTTTTTCTTCATTTTGGGAATGCCTTGGGTTAGTTTTTGTTGGTTGCGCCCCCGTAGCGAACGGAGGGCCATGCGTGAAGTATAATATTAGACATTCTAATATAGCAAACAAACGTTTCGATTCTGATTGGCTGTGTGCAGTTTGTAAATTAGGGTTTGCTCATTTATAATCGATGTCCGGTTTGCACTCAATGTCAGGAAAAGTTCAGCAAGTCAGGGCTGCTGGTCAATCCTTTGATAAACTTTTGTTTACCTTCGTCCGAATATGGCTGATGTGGTGTCGCAGTCACTAAATGCATGAATGAACAGAATGTTTAAGAATAAAATTTATACACAGGGCTTGTTGCCAAACTATATTTTGAAGAGGCATTTAATCGATAAAATGTTCAGTTTTATTTTCCAAAAGTTCCAGATATCTAAACTTATTTAAGGTGCCACGGATAAAAACCATACCTCCCGATAATATTCTGGCAGCAAGAGACTTTCTTCATAAATGATAAATAGATATGGAGCAATCAACAGACCCGCGAAATTTCCAGACCGAACACCCCCTTCTACGGGGCCATTTGAAAAATACGGTCTATAGAGGTAGAAGTAACAATATTGAAGAAATTCAGATACAAATTTCGAAAAAATGAGAACGAAACAGTCATAAATGCACTGGAACGACAGAAAGTAATTTACGAGAGATCTGACCAGGTTAATGAGGAACATGCAGAGCATTTAATTTACGCTAGAAATTATACATTTTATTTATTTTCTTGTTTATGGTTGATTATTAGTTTTCCTTGTCTAGTATGTATTTCCAAATTTAGTAAACAGAACTAATGCAAACTATATATTATAGCCCATATTCTAAAATATTAGCAGAAAATAAAGATGAATCAGTAATTCAGACATCAAATCAATACATCAATCCATGACATTTGACATTTACTTCCAGGAAGCAACAGGTATCTAAATAGGTAAGCAATTATATCGAAAAAGTCATAGTGTTTCGTAATTCTAAAACCTTCAATATTCCGAAAACCGTTAAGTTTTGATACATGACATATTATACAAAGAATATGCAGAATTTAATAAAAAAAATAAAATCACAAAAAAATGTGGCATATAACATTAAAAAAAATAAAGCTGGCATGTGCCTTGTTTTTTTCAAACATCATGTATACATTCAAACGAAAGTAGGTGAAATCAAACGACTTTTGTTTGAAATATTTTTTCTGTTTTCAAAAATAATAAGAGATAATTCCATTTACAGATTTGTCTGGATCACCATGTGCAATGTTTAACAATATAAGCAGGATTCCAAAATGGATAAGCCAATAACTAACCGCTGAAAATTATATAAAATAAGCAGCAAAAGCTTAATCGTTAAGAATAATAAAATGGCAATCATTTTAGTATCTGAATACATGTTGATATTTACATTAACAACTTGTCCCTCAGTTCCATAGCATATCCAACAAGACGTATTTTTGAAAAAAATATGATACATGACGTTTTAGGAAATACCATACTGCTATCCACAAAAACAGCACTGGCGGCAGTATAGTTACACTGGTGGCTGTGTGGAATGTTACGATGAAAACCATATATATACTTTATTTCTTCTATAAGTACTTAATTCACTTCATTATGCGCGTGCCCTATCTCTGAAGAGATTTTAAATCAGACTTACCTTAGCGAAATTTCCGCCAAGCAACTAATATTCCTTGCATATGCAGCTCTAACACAAGCATTTGGATCAGTAGCCAATTGTGCTAACTCAGGCAAGATATATTCTGGAAAAATATTAGCGTCCGATCTAGGCAGTCTTTGAACCAGATTTAGACATTTGGTGATGGTATTTATAGCAGAAATTTTCACTCTAGAGCTATTGTCATGTGCTAAAAACATCTGAGGAGAAAAATTACACAGATTCCTATTAATCACAAGATAGCTCCACTAATACTTATTAATTTATACATATTATAGCAAATACACAGGTTTTTTTCTTATGTTTTAAAGCACCCCTAGAGAGATGAGATATTAAAAACTTTAAATGCAAAAGTTGTAGGGTATTTCATGAACCGCCAGGATTTTTTTTTAGAACAAATAAATGTGCATCGCAGCTGTTAAAAAATATGATCTTGTATTTTTTAAACTGATTGTCCTGTATATAGTTCGGTAATCGAATGGTACATTCGTTACTTATTCCGAATATACCAGATTTATACCTCTGTTATTAAAACTACCTGAAGAAAATTACCAAAACCGTTCCATAACATAAATGTGTAGAAAGTCAAATACATTGATTTCAAAAACATCAATTTAATATTTTTAAACAAACTTATGATGTTTATTTGTTTTCTCCGAAGTCAAATTCAGTTCAGTTCTGGCTCTTAAAATAAAAGCTCTAAGGGTGCTCCAAAACATATGAAAACAACTCTGTACGTTTCTGATATAATTATTTCACACAGTTTTGAAGTGTCTGGAGTTTTAAATAAATAAGTAAATGTGACTGGTAACAATTAATTGGAGATAATTTCTTTGGCAACTTCAGAAACTTAAAAGTAGATTAAATGCTCTTATTACAAAACTACTTCCCATAGCTGAATAACAAACACAATTAGAAACTTGCATTGTTAATGATTGTTTTTACTAAGTCAGACTAATTCCATTACAACAGCAATCTACATTATGACATTATCGGTAGCTACACTACCAATTAGAACCAATTGGCGTGTTACAAAATTAGGTACGCCGAATCAATAGCTTTTTCCAGATCAATTTTAATATAGGTTATGCCTTTAAAAAATATCAGAATCTACTCAGACGACGTTCGAGGGAAATTTAACACAAAACCAGAAACTTTTAAACCTTACTTTTACTGTGTAGTTTAGATTAACAATACTTACAAGACAAGGCAATATCCTGTCTAAAATAGTTTCATCACTGGCATGGTATGCCAGCTCAAGTAAAATCTCCAGGCTAAACAGTTTTGAAGGACACTCATACAAGCCTCTGATACATGATGTTACTAGTGAGGTAATTATAACCAAGCCTTCACATTCTCCTCTTTGTTCATATTTTTCAGGATCCTTTTTCTCATCTTCTAACTCTTGATCTTCTACATCCTCATCATAAGATTTCCTTACTGGACCAAGAAACTAAACAAAAACTCACGGTTTTTATAAAATGCAAATTGACTTTTGAGTAGAATTAAATTTTCAAATGCTCAAAAGACCGGGTCAAGGAAATAAATAATCAATACTGTAGGGTACTACAAATATCCATAACATTACTTACCTTAAAAATATTTCCAATATCACTTTTTAACCTAGTAATTTTTTCGTCAGGAGACATGATTGGATTGGCCGAAAAAATCAACATATATGATTGCAGAAAAGTATAAAAATATTCTGGAAATAATGTCCCTTTATGCTGATCTAAGTAATCTTCAGCAGATAATCGATTTGCGGGTTCCTAAAAATAATATTTATTATTAAATATAAATTATAAACATCTTAAAAGTTATATTTCCAGAACAAAGCCCACGTTCCATCTAAATACTAAGTAATGTTCCAAATAGAGAGCCCAACTATTCAGGCTTAAACATTTAAATTATTAATGTTATAAAACTCTCCTAGATCTTACTTCAAATTTTAGTCGAATGAGTTTTGGCAGATGCTAAATAAGAGTCTGGAGTAGAAGCATTAGAACAAGGCACTTAAACATCTCTGAAGGCTAATACATTGAAAATACCTTATAGCAAAATTAAGTTAAATAAAGGAGCAAACCTAAAGCAAAACACGTTTTATATTGGTTTAGTCATTAATATTGTTACGTTTTTCCCGTGGGTTCTGATAAAATCACAACTTTTGCTATTTTAAACTAATACTCTCTTTATTCTCTACCACTGTATACAATTAAACACACTAAACTACTCCTATAACTTTACAATAGCTCTTTACAATTCAGCACTCAATGATTAACTAACTCAACACGCTTTAGGTCTGCTATACAATCTCAAATCTATCACGAATACTCGGGAAGAAGCGAGGCCACTCTATATGATTCTCGACCAGGGCATCGAAATAATTCCAGCGTTCCTGAATCTTGGCGGCCGGCGATGACTCAGACATAGACGCGGCAAGGCCTATAGGGTAGCACAAAAACATTCGGATGGTTGCCAGCCGTGACGAATATGTATTTTATGATGAAATACGATTCACGTGTATAATATATTTGTATGCATACATTTTAAATAGTAAGTACTTTAAAAACAATGTAAAAACTGAGCTTTTCTAGGAATTTAAGGAATGGAGAAATTAATATATTTCTTATATATCAACTACTTACTCTATCAATCATGCTGGATATTAGACATCTTAAGTTTGAATCCTCCAATTTGTCTAAATGCTTTTGAGGCGAATATTTTCCAACGCGGTATGCCAATAATTGAGAATAATCAAATGGGAAATGTAGTTCATTCCACAGTTCCAGCAGAGCACATCTGTACAATAATAAAAATAATAACACATACAATATTTACTTGGGAAAGCGCCACCTAAAAACACTCAATGACCATAAATTAAAAAGGCAACTGTGGGGATATTTTTTTTTTGGCGTGAGACAAGAAGCTGGGAATTTATCATTGTCAAAAGTTTGGCTGTGTTTCTGGAAGGAAAATATCCAATAATTATGTATTTATTTATTTTTTATAAAATTTCATCCAACTACTTATGGTTCTTTAACGAGAATGAGTCTACACATGATAACTAAATAAACTAATGATAACTATAGTGAGATGGATTTTTTTAATATGACACTGCCTAACTTTAGACAAGTTGTTAGTAATCTCTCCTTGTAAATTTTAGTTAAGTGATGCTAGCGCTTTGTTTCTGTGCTTAATACCTGTTTCATATTCCCACTTTAATTTTTAATGTAAAAATTTTCTGATTTTGTAACTGATTTTATTGTAAAATTGGGAACTCGCTAATATACCATTTATTTATTTATTTAATAACTCCTTATTGAAATATTCCTAACAATACCGCATTTAAAAGCCGGATTTATTAAGATAATATTAGCAAATATTATTAAATCAAGACATATTTAATACAATTAAATTCAAAATAAGAAAATGCAGCTAGTTCAAATACAACACACAATACAACAATTTAACCAAACTTATTGTTTTCGGTTAGGGTTAATTCCGATTGTATAAATAATTAGATAAGTTGTACCCTATATAAGCCATATAAAAACGGTATCCACAGTTATTATGACCAACAAATATATCAATTTGGTCGCAACTTTCATAATAATTTTAAACAGTTCGGCCCTTAATTTCAGCCTGTTCAAATTCAGATTGTAAAAGTTTATTGAACGAGGATGTCGGAAATAATAAGGCATTTCAAACAGGGTATAAGTAGAGGCCAGTTTTCATTAAAAAATGTAAATGAAACCCCTCTAGCCCGTTTGAATTTGGTACCATCAAACGTATTATTTTATTATTTATTTCTTTATAAATGACCCAAAAACAGTGAATTTGACTTCACTGGTATTAACAGTACTATAATATATGTATTAACAAAACACAATCATTTTTCTTATACGTTTCTTATGCGAAAGTAGGTTCTTAATAATATGTTATCTTATACATCAATTCAAATATAACTTAAGGTTATGACACAGTTTTTATATAGTTTTAACTTTAACAACGTTGTATGGAATTCCATTATAGGTCTGTATACTTCTATATACTGGGGAGTTTTGAGCCTTTAGAGTCCTGGAGTATTCATTTCTAAGATTTAATGTATTCCTCACATTATAGTTATGACACTGGTTAACTTGTCTCGTGATTAAACTTGATTTTAATAAATGGTTGTTTATGGAGTAAATAAACTTGACTTGTTCATATATGCTTATTTTATTTCGGTTCCAAATTTGTGTTTGTAGGTATATTTGATCAGTTGGAGTGGAGTATAGTAATTAATTTAATAGATTATTTTTATTGCTTTATTCTGTATTCTTGGCAGTTTATTTGAAACATTTTTTGGTAAGTTTCCCCAATAAGGGATAAGATACCTCAAATGTGGGACAACAAAGGAGTTATATAACACATCCCTTGTGTTTTTATTCAAGTATGCAGCGCACCTTTTTACGGCACCAACAAAAGGAACAATCCTCTTAATAATATTATCAACATGTGCATTTCAACTTAGATTCCTTCAGTTCTACGCTATTCAGGTAGAGATTGAGATCACAATTGGGTTTATTTTTTTGTTTTTTTACCATATAAATGTAATATTTACAGATAGTTTATTTTTGCACAGTATGATATGATATTTAGCGCAAATCATTGTCCCTTATTTTGAAACAAAATACGAGTGGTTTCGGGCGGCTCCCTTTCAAATAACATTACTGTTAGTAATCTAAATTACACGAAAAATATGCATACTGTTAAATTAAACTTACCCCGCTGAAAAAATATCCATTGCAGGAGTAAGATCTCCAGAATCGCACACGGTTTCAGATATTACAGCAAAGCTCTCATTTGAACTTAGATTTGTAGAGCTTGAAAACCTCTCTGGCGCTATATAGCATGTTCTTCGTCTTGATGTGTCAAAAAAATAGGAATAGTCCCCTAAAAAATCATTAAGTGAAATTCTTTAGATACCTACCTCATAAAAAATGTAATATATTTGTTTACTTCATAAAGATAATTATTCACCCCATCTATAATAC
>MU182526.1:101269-132375 GCA_016904865.1 Pissodes strobi | reverse complement strand
AAGTGAAGTAGACTGCAGCGAAATTGGGACGCCACAGGGGACAGACATTATGTATTTTCGTAGTTTCACAGCTATAAACAGTTGAAAATCGGTACTTTGGCTACTTTTCAGCTTGGTGGCAAGAAAACCATTAGAAATGGAGTAAAATGAATTTCACATTCCTATCTTAACTTTTGAAGAGCTATCTGACGGCACTAACTGACAGGTGGTACCATGGGTATCAAATCTGGTGCTTCGGTAGGTACCATCAGTTAGCACCATCACATAGCTCTTCGAAAGTGAAGTGATGCTCCATCTTTAATGGTCTTCTTGCTACCAAGGTGGAAAGTAGCCAAAGTACCGATTTTCAACTGCTTATAATTGGGAAACTACTAACTCTATAGAGGTATAACATCATATATCAAATATGCTTAGAATTTTAACTAGAATCAAAAAATGTAATAAAATATAGGGTTTCATTTCAAAAACTTAACTTTGTTATATAAAATATATGTATGTGTGTATGTATGTATGGATATAAAAAGTGACGATTCAAAAAATGCAAAAATATAAAAGATCAGGAACAACTTTTATATTAAATTATTTTTTCAATCCCCATAGCTTTCGAGATAAGGTATAGGCACAGATCTACTTCCTAGATCCCCTCTTAAACGGGCCACCCTGTGCAACATTTCTAAAACGATTCGAGTGTTTGAGTGATATATATATATATACCTACATATTTTTCCTTTAGAGCTGCCATTGAAAAAAAAATAGTTAAAAGAATACACAAAAAGTTTGTCAAAAGGAATCTATAAAATCCAAATCTGCAAGCAATTGAGAGGTGATGCATTCAAAGAAAAAGAATAACGATATCTCAGAAGATTAAGTAATTGGTCCCTATAGTCAAATGCAGGTAGTGATGGCAATAGGTTTATTTGCCAAATGGAAGCAGCCATTTATATTGGATTTGACCAGGGCATGACTAAACAAATATTGCTTGAAACTAAAAAATATATTAATTAAGGCAAATTTGAACCACTATTATACCCACACACTGTATGTCAGGGGCAGGGGTGTAATTACTCCGCGTACTTGTGTCACGTAATTTGTTCTAAAATCTTGGAAAATCCAATAAAATTTTGGGAAACCCCGTAAATTGCGTCAAATCAAGTAAAAATTTGCGAAATCATATCAGAAACGTCATATTTGCGCAATTTTGTGATATTTTTTACTAAGTGATTACAACCCTGATGCATGTATTGTTACTTATGTTTAGTTTTATTTTTTTAATTTCATGTGATATTTATAATGATCCAAATCCAAGTAATAATTTATTTTTTAAATTTAACGTAAGTGTCTAAAACATTTTGATGAGACATGTTCATTTCATGTTGTTCCAAATTCCTATAGTTATATTATTCTATAAATTTAATGCAAAACATTATCAAAATTTACTGGGTAAAAGGCAAATAAACATAATCAAAAGGCTAAACCATATAATCTTCTTACACAAATAACGCATTAACCTATTCCCAGTGGGGTCAGGTGACGTCACTGATAGACAATGGTTTAACGTTTTTGGAAAATGCCTATTAACCCAGCATAGCCAACGCTTTAACAAAAGTTGCTTATGCTTAGGGATATTTAAAAATTTAGGTTGGCATAATATCCCCCGGTCGCGAACCGAAAAGGAAATGTCGTCAATTTACACATGTGTAAATTTTTCCTAATAAATCATGGATTTAATTTCAAAAATTGCTTAATATCATTAAATTTGTTACATTTTGATCCGATAAACTGTGTTGTGTGTGTTGATAATTTGTACTACTGATTGACTTGCTAGAAAAAAAATATTGAATAAGTTAACACCCTCTTGAGGAACTAGGTGCCCATCGATTTTGTTGAATCATTCTTCCTGAAAATGTTTAGGAAAAGGGAAATTGGCCAAAAAATTACCTTAAATGTATCTTTATAGACTTAAGTAAGTACCAGGTGGTTTAGTGGCAAAGAGCCAACATTTTTAAGATCTTTACTAGACACCTGCAAATGCTATTGAATTACATTTGTTTATAGTGATCTTTTTTGCAATAACAGGTGTAGTTTATTTATTTAATATAGACAAAATAATGTTCTTTAATCTGTTTATATAAAATTGTTTGCACTACAAATGAATCAAGGCCAATAATGCAGAAGTAGAATCAAAATTTTTTCAATTAATGTTTTAATCTCCAGATATAAAGAATAAATACTGCATTTTTTATTTATATAAATTAAATATAACTTTTCTTCACAATAACAAATATTTGCTAATTAAGTACTTTAGTTTCACTCAATGTTAACAAAGTATCTGTTAACAGTCATGTAGGTGCCAATTTAAATAGTTACACTTTACTTCTATGTATTATTAAAATATTGAATCTGTGACATAATTAATTAAGTAAAGAAAGAGATATTTACTGTAAACATTAATCATGGATCTCCTTGATATTAACCACAGATTTTATTTATTGATTTTTTACCATAGTTAACATTTTATATAATATTTAAAAACAATAAAGCTCTTAAATATTCATTGATACAGCTTTGCAGGTACTCATATTCTCACTCAACATGTTTTTTAAATTGAAACTAAATTAAGAATAACCAAATCACAGCGTCAATAATCTAGATTTTAAATTGTTTTATAGATATACTGAAAAATAGGTCGAACTCACTAGATTCTCAATTTCTGAATATACAATAGAAGCTCACGCGTACTCTCTGAAACACAAGAAATAAAACATGTTGGATGAACCAATATTTTTCCATAAAATGGCCAATTTAAGAAAAAATTCACAGGTCTTGCAACACTCGCAAGGATCTTGGGCTTATTGAAAATACCATGCAGACAGAACTATTATGACTTCTGATCTGATTACTGCTACATAGATGTATATTGTTACGTTTTTCCCATGGGTTCTTAACAGAATTACAACTTTGCTATTTTCAACTAATACTCTCTTTATTCACTCCCACTGTATACAATTTAACACTCTATACTACTCTTATAACTTTACCACTAATATCTATTCAACACTCAATGATTAACCGAACTGAACTCTACTGACTACCCGACTGACTAACATTGGCCTTAGCTCTGCTTATATATAATCTCCAATCCATCACGAATATTCGGGAAGTGTTCCGAGGCCACTCTATATGATCTCGACGAGGCCATCAAGACAATTCCAGCGATCCTGAAACTTCGCGACCGGCCGGGCGATGAGTCATACAGACAGGGAAGAGAGCGGCACGGCGGCGGCTAGTTTTATAGGGTAGCACAAAAACGTTCGGATGGTTGTTAGGCTAGCCGTAACAATATTATACTGTTTTTCTTTTAATTGCGTAAATTTAGCATGTGTCAAAGTTTTAAATGCTTCCAGCCACCATACAGTTCTTTTTTGAGATGTTCTGATGATAAAAATTGGTTAAACCTAGTTTAAATAAGCATTGACGAAATTTCCCAGGTATGAATCTTGGGAATACAAAAAGAGATTTAAAATTTGACACGGGCTAAATTTTTGCATTAAAACAAACAGGGTTTAATCAGTAATATGATTTGTGCTATAGCATTAGCAATTTATGTGAAAGAAATCAGAAAGACAAAGAAGTAGCGTTATTATAAATTGCTTAAATTATGTACCTAAACATTCCGTTGATATTATTCCTTAGTCAGCCCGCATCTTACACAATAATCAAGATCATAAACCCCTGTCAGGCCCCATTAAAATTTAGGATATTTCGATATGAAATTCGTGGGAAAGCAGTGAATATACTAAACCTCCAATATTTCCATACATGTTCCTATATCCATCTCCCACTGTTTTTTAAATACGAGCAATATATTAATTCCCTGTTTTCAAATACCATCCCCCTATAAAAGCACCTTCTTAACGATTAACGATTTGAAAACTATTAGAAGCTCAAACTATAAGTGTTTATTTATTAGACAAATTTGTAAACAATTTAATAATAAATACACATACCCCCCCATGTCCCATATAAGAATGCACACTACAGAGATCTCGGAAACCAGAATAGGTACAAAGATGATTTAGAGAAAAGTTGCACCTTGCTGAATCCGACAACGTCATGTTTCCAAATCTAAAAAAATCCGATCACTTCCACAGATATTTGGGAAAAAACGAATTTTCCCGATTTTGTTTTTATTTTTTTCTGACTTTATTTGAAAAGATATGACAATGCAAATTTCACATTCCCATTGCTACTTTTCCTGCTCTTCAAGCTGATGTTATTAGATTTTCAATCTGACGTTTCGTTGCTTAGCAACCATCATCAACTTTGTTTTTTTCAAATAGTCGCAGAAATTTGTTTTGTTCCTAAAACACTCTAATTTCAATCCTAAATCCAACGACATAGCGCTCTTTACATTTATCCGACGTTTTGGATGAAAAAAACCATCATCAATGTTATTTGATGATGATTACGAAGGAACGAAACGTCGTATCAAAAATCTAATTGCGCCATTAGATAGAGAACAAAATTGGCATAGGAATGTGAATTTTATAGTGATCTATCCTTTTTATTAAAATCTGAAAACAATTAATTATGTTTAAAATTTCAAAAATTTGTAGATTGCAATTGATCTTTTTTTCAGGCTTTAATAAAGAAAATTGATCAAAATGAAATTCACGTTCGTATGCCATTTTGCCTCCTCTACATGATGACGTAATTAGATTTTTGATCCGACGTTTCATTCCTTCGCAATCATCATCAAATAGCATTGATGATGTTTTTTTATCCGAAACGTCGGATAAATGTAAAGAACGTTATGTTGTTGGATTTATGATTGAAATTAGAGTTTTTTAGGAGTAGAAGAAATTTTTTCGACTATTTAAAAAAACGAAGTTAATGATGGTTGCTAAGAAACGAAACGTCAGGTTGAAAATGTAATAACATCAACGTGAAGAGCAGGAAAAGTGGCAATGGGAATGTGAAATTTGTATTATCATATCTTTTCAAATAAAGTCAGAAAAAAATAAGAACGAAATCGAGAAAATTCGGATTTTCTCAAATATCTTCGGAAACAATCGGATTTTTTTAGATTTCGATGCATGACGTTGTAGGGTTCAGCAAGGCGCAACTTTTCTCTAATTTAATCATCTTTGTACCTCTTCTGGTTTGCGAGATCCCTGTACTGTGCATTCTTATATGGGTATGAGACACCTTGTATAACACTAGCAGTCTGGACCCCGTGCCCTGTGCTGCTTTTGTTGCCACTGCCTGATCGACCTCACCGCGCGCCGATAACTCGACTGGATAGCATGTCACATATTGAATGTCGCTCTTGTCTTTTATTCCCATATAAATGCGCCCAGTAGTATTTTCAATACTAAAAAATTGAAAAGTAGGTCTTATTTGTATACAAACCTATGTAGCAGGCGGTAAACATGACATAATATAATATTTTCCTGGCTTTTTAGCAAGTCTTGAAGTCTTTGGTTAGTTTTGACGCAGACCAATAAAAATAAATATGTATTTGTTTATTTATTATTAATCACAATATGGTAGCAACAGTTTAAAATATACCAATCCAATAGTAATGTGATAACAGTTTTATTATTATCACACTCATGTCAAGTTACACAGGTGTGAATGCAATATTTCCAGCACTGCTGCAAAACGGTCTGAAGGCAATAACACCTTTCTTAATTAAACTTTTTAGAGCCGGCCTAGTGTGTAATTATATATCTAGCAATTCGACTAAAATCAAGCTGGGATATATGGAATCAACGCCTAGCATAATGTTCAAATGCATGGAAATAAAATTTTGCTCTGGAAGCTCGACTGCTATAGTTTCAGGGGAGTGCATCTCTCTTGGTTTGAGTTTTATTTAACAGGATGGGATCAGAAGGTTTCTGTTGGTTCTGATTCCTCTGCATCCCAGACCGTCATTTGGTGTGACAGGGTAGTATTTTGGGCCCTGTCCTTTTCCTCTTGTACATAAACACCCTAGCCAGTCTGGATATCAGTAGTCAATTTACAATTTTCGTGGATGACATGACAATTTTATGGCACTGTGGCAAGTCCAAATTTTGGGCAAGGTAGTGGCATGTGACTTGGGACAAGTCAACAAATATTGTGACTCAAATCTGAATATAGAAAAAACCAGCTTGGAGTGTGGTGTTGAGGGTTTGGCAATTGGCAGTGCCCCTCTCGTAATGAAGTGTGAATCCAAGTTTCTCAGTTTGATTATTAATATAATTTTTGTCAGCCAAAAACGGGCAGTTTTGGATATATGTTGCTAAGGCGCAACCACATGATTCATGCAGGCCTCTCTCTAAACTTCAGAATATAGATGCTCTTGTCCAGTAACAGAAAAACCAACAGTATTTGAAGACCCTCAAATAATACTTTTGGATTTGAATTGGACTTGTGGATTTGAATATTATCCACCCCAGGAAGCTAATTGATTTCCTGGAGGAATTCAAGCTTCTGGATTGCGAAACCACTATTGTGAGCCATAATAGACCATCTACTGGTCTATTGTAGATGATCCCTCTGGGTCCACTCACGTATACGAAATACGGAAGTACATATGTAAAAAAAACCTACTTTCCATACAACAGTTCCACTTTTTCAAAGAAAATGCATAAAATACTTGGGTTAAACGCCAAGTGTTTAACTGCTTAGCATGTATTTGTCACTCTCAATAATCTTGCATAAGTACTTACTTATTTACAGATAAGTCATTTTATCACTGAGGTATAGACTCTCATAAGGTCAACAAAGAGACAACATACAAAGCAAATATTTATTATAAACATGTAACATTGGTTATTTTCATATTAGATGTATCAAATCAGTTTTCAGATTTGATAAATTGATTTCTTTAACATTACAGACTATGGACGGTGTGGGCGGGGGGAGACGACGAGTCGCGGCCAAATCGTCAGCAGAAGACCAGGCTCTTGACCAGATAGCTAAAGAGGTAAGTTGAGACATGTGGTAATAAGTTCGGTAATACCGTACTTTTAAAATAAGATTATGAAATTTATTTTGCTTTTACTAGATATCATTAATTAATACTGACTTTCTACCCATCTTAAGAGGTACTAAGGGCCACTACTTTGAACTCTGATTAGTCACTGCTAAATTAATCAGTGCCATCAGTATCACACATCTATTAATAGACAAGTAGCAGCCCTTAAACTTTAGACGAAAGTTGAATAGGAAACCAAATACTAAAGTATTGAAATAAAACATCATTAAGTTTTTGGAATGAAGCTTATGAAGTATCCTACATTATTGGAAATATAGGTATTTGATGTGACACACCCTATCCCTAGATTTTACACGGTTAACAAGCTGTAGAATCTGAAGTACATTGCACTTTCATATCTTAGTTTTTGATAATCCATCTCTATATGTCCTTCTAGTTTAGCTGGAAACTTCATCCCCACAGAACAGAAATGGAGAGTGGCCTACAGGCTTACACAGTGTATTAGGTTTACGACGCATAATTTTCTCTCTCTTCTTCTGTCTTTACTAACTCTATGTCTCCCTCTCTATTTCCGTTCGCTTTGCCGTATCACCCTTTGTTTCGTCGTTGGCCAATCTTTTTTCCAGGGAAACCAACCGTAGTTACAGATTATTCTTGGTACATTTGAAAACTTTTTTTTAGTGAATCCATATCATCGTCGTCAATACTTCTTATTTTGCCAGAGTCATGTGTCCTTTTTTTCTAGGATTAAGTACTATATCCTTTGCTGGAGATAAAGAGCACGTTAAAGGTACGTTTGGACTAAAGCGTCACTTGCATTACAACCCATTTTGAGCAACATTTGGTACACATTCTTAAGTGTTTGTTTAGCATCCGCTAGCCTATGGACGCCACATTCTAACGCTAATACGATCACTTGCCGAAAACTAATAAGAACTAAAAATTAAAATTTTGATTTACTATTTATAGCCTACTTAAAATGGCATAGAGTTGCAGGTAATAAATGAAACTTGGCTCCCTGGCTCTGCCTGAGAAGGTGATACATTTGGGACCTTTTATGGCCAGGTAAATAATCAGAGTTTTATTGCAGTCATATTTTGTCCCAAACTTTAATGCATCACACATTTCGTAACGTTTGCCCCGTTCCACGCATTCCTAACGCATTCACCATATACAGCGTGCGTAAATAAGTTTCACTTCAATAATATCTTTTAAAATCATTGTTATATATTCAATGTCTATCCTAAGTTGGGGTTTGGAACCTTCAGAAAAATGCACTACATACGGTTTTATCCACAATAGCGCAAATTTTTGTACTCGACGCGCTTTTCTCTAACCATGTTGACATCATCAGGAGATGATTAAAACTAAACTTACAATCTACCTAACTCTAGCGAAATCAACAACCAATCCTGGAATCCTACTAGTCAACCAATACAATGTACTAGGTATATGGAATAGGCCTTCTATCTCTATTACATTTAATATTTCCATACTTTCGTATGCATCAATCTCCTGTTAGATATACTATGAACTAATTTTTGAATTTTAATTATTATTATGTTATTATTTTCAAAAGCATGCTCAGCAACACTTGATTTTTCTCATACTTTAAGTGAGCTATGTGTTCTTTGAATTTCTTCTAGTTTGCCCAAGATATTTTTGATTACAGTGCATGCATCCAACATCATAATTCCACTTTTTTCCAATGTTTCAATTTTGTCCTTTGGGCCAATTTCTTAACGCTAAACTGAGTTTGGTAGTATACTCAGGATTATATGGTATCTAAAGAAGTAGAATCACAAATGGTCTTTCTAAACGGTCTATTAATTAATTTATCGGTTAAGTTAGTATTGAAATCATGAACTTTCGCTCTATTCTTAATTATCTTCTTTTCGTTATTAAATCGTTCTATTCTTAGAGGAAAATTAACCATACAGTGAAGTTGGCCATTTTGTGTTCGTTGCAGTGGAAGGAGGAATATATCAGTTAGGGCAATATGTTTTCTATAAATATCACATTCTAGTATGTTATTATTGTTCCTAATTACTAAAGCGTCCAACAACAGTAGTTAGCCATTGTTCTCGACTTCATAAACATGAAATTTCCTTGGTGAATTCTTCATGAGAAGAATGTTTTTTTCGACTAAGTTAATCAACGTCAACTTGGTTTTGTTGTTATTCGTTCATTAATGTCATTTTTAAACGTAAAAATGGGCTAAAGCTTTTTTAATGCCCTACGAAATAGCCAAATATAGAAGCATATTTCTGAAAACATCTAAAATTACTTCCAAGTTAAATTGCATGTGCCAAGCATATCTTTTGGTGTGAAGCAACATTTTTCTTCTATTTTGGTCGTTCCTTTTAGAATCCCGAGATTAAATGAATTAATCCTAAGATTCCAGTTTCAGAAAAAAAGGAAATGTATGAGCAATCTTGGTATTGAGTACTCAGGGATTACGGGATCCCGGGTTTGTAATCCATAACACACAGTTTTATAGAACTGACTAAAAATGCGACAAACAATTTTCCGAGCAATAACCAAGGCCTATACCATGGCTTACGACAAGACCCTAAGATTTGAAAAAATATATTTTTCTGTATATTTCTTTTCGTCAGACTTACAAATGATATATTTCCTGTAATGGCATCTGTATTTGTGAAATACAGTCGGGTTGCAAATTTTAATAGTATTAGTAAGTTAGTTATTTCCAAGTAAACTGTAACCCTCTATTATGAGCGCTCTGTAGTAAGTTGTCTCTATTATAACGCGCCGTTCACTGCTCAAGTTTTAAACTTTAATTTTTCAGTATTTGAGAGGGGTGAGTCTTCTTAATTGGTTTTACTATGTATTTACGATCTATCATAACCATTAATAATTTTAGACGTATCTAGGTACTCCGGATATTCAAAATAGGAAGTGCTTAAGCATTTACATATTTCGGAAGTTCCTGTGATATTTGTGAACTTCCGTAAGGTATTAAATGACTGACGCTCTACATATCTGCTTTTTTCTATCATCGAAGAAATTAAAACGGGTCGCTTTGCAGCGTCGCGACGTCGCTCAAGCAAACGAGTTCTGACGTATGGAGGTTTGCTCTCTGGCATGAAAAAGCAAAAGACAAAATCTTACACACTTCTTAATTTTACAGTTTGTGTCACATCCAACTGTAGATATTTTTTAGAATTGCGTTGAATAGAATACATTAGCGTTTTTCCATTTTTTTCAGGCTAATATAAAGGTATAACATTTTTGATGAACGATTTGTATGAATCGCGAAGGGCACATCGAAAAACAAAAGCACTCCTATTTAAAAGCCTCTACCATAGGGGTCAAATTTTCGATGCGATACCGTGCATGCGTAATATGGCCGAAATATCGGAATTATCCATGTCTTTACGTTCTAGCGAAACTCCTTCAACGTCTCGGTGGTGTAGTAGGCAGAGTGTTTGCCTGTCATTTCTGGGCTGCGGGTTCGATTCCCGTCGGTTGCGACAGATGTTTTGTTTACCTTTTTTAAGGTTATGTTTGTCTTTTATTAATTTATTTTTTTTCCTAATTTGGTTAGTTCTTGTTCATTGCGCCCACATAGCGAGCGGAGGGCCATGCAAAGCCATAAGAATACATATTATTCTTGTTTCGCCATTGCGCATGCACGGTATCGCACCGAAAATTTGGCCCCTATGGCTAGACGCTTGTCTCTTAAGTCACCTAAACTGGATTCCTATCTACTATCTATATAAGCTCTGCATTCATCATAATTAAACTAATTTTCATGGTATACTATAAGCTAAGAAATATTACACCATAAAAATGTAAAATATCTAATTTGTAAATAAAAAAGACATGCATTGATATAGGCCCAAATAAATTTATGTCACAACTACCAAACGAAAATGTCGACGATAAAAATATATGATATAATAATTATAATTAAAGGGATGGCTGAAAAACTAAAATAAGACACAAGTTATATATCTTCTGGTGGTAAATATTTGCCTTTTACGCGACTTGAATTTCAAATGATCAGGACTTTTTCGGCCCTGTGCCCGGACATCCGTTGGGACTTCGTCCAATTACTGACACCAACGACGTTAAAATACCTAAAAAGACCATATTTCGAAGGCAGATCTGCACTCAAAACACTTACTTACTCGATGGACCTCGCCAAGTTTACAATTTGACAAATTAGTTAAATATCTTTAGTTGATTGATGACCTGTTGAGGTGTTTCTGGGTAAACAATAGTTTGTTGCATTGTTTTTAGGTTTTGTAAATTGTATAGATTTATAATTATTTTGAATTATCTATTAATCAATTTGAAAATAGTTAATAATATCCGTGTAATTTTTTCATAGGGTTATGAATTAAAATTAGGTTTATTTTTTTAATATTTATGAAGCATTCAATTTTATTCAGTGATTGTTATCAAATGCATGTTGGCAATATTTGAAAAGCTGGTTAAAAAGAAGGATCTAGAATTATTTACAATCATTTAACTTTATAACTGCTAAACAGTTTGTTTTCCAAGAAGCCAAGGGTACTAATGATGCTCTCTACGGTTTTCTTGAAGATATCTATGTGGGGTTGAATCAGGGAGGCGTTCTGGTTTTGATTCTTTCTTGGGTGTCGATATCGGACTTCTATCTTGGTATCGTACCGGATAGGACTGGCTGGTGTACCCAGAAAGTGCACTGCGTTTATTCTCTTCGCGATTTTCGGATCAAAACTACTATTGATAGGCTTGCTTCTCACATATCTAGTGATTAGTAAAGGCCGCTTAGCGCTTTTTAGCTACAATTTCTCAGTTTCCGGGGACGGACCCCCGGCTCTTTTCACGCTAAAAATGGACCAGGACGACGATTGTTCGTCTTTACAGTCGGAAGACTTCCGGTCTAATGTGCCGAATGAAAAGGTGCTTACTAAATGCAAATACATACACAATAAGCTAGCCAAAAACACCGCAAGTTGCACAGATTGTGCAAAAAGCCACACAGAGCTCCAAAGCATCTCAGGCAAGAGCACGCAAACCGTAATTATTCAACTAAACAAAGCAATTGACCACTTAATCGCCTTACATCAATTAAAACCATCGTCCTCCCAAGCCAGGAAAGACGTAAAACCCAGAATAGACACCGGCAGAGCTGGTGTAAAGAAAAGCCGGAAAGAAGAGCCAAAACCAATGGAAATATCAAGCGAAGAGAGCAGAAAGAGGGCTGCAAACAGCCCCCTTGACACCAGTGCCATAGCCAGCGACGCGGAGAGCAGAAAATCCGCCGATTTTTCTGCTCCCCTGGTAAGCGACGCGGACAAAATCCCATTTAAAACGCCCTACAAAACGCTAGGGCTCAAGAAAAACATAAGGGTTGTAAACCTGGACTTTGGGGCGTCCACTAGCGTCCCTACACATAACCGTTACGACGCCCTCTCCGATTTAGAGGACGATAGTAGTACAATCTCAACTTCAGCCCCGGAAAAAAGCACCACAAATCGCACTAGTGCAAGACTAAAGAAGAAAGCCCAGGTTTCCCTTAAAATTAAACCGGGCCCACCACCCCCCATAGTACTCCAGGGTAAATTCGCGAGTCACAAGAAACTCCAGGAGGATATGCAGAAAATGCATATCACAAAATTTTCAATCAAATATGCTAAGAACAGCACTATAATATACATCGATACCGAAAAAGACTGGCAAGTGTTCAAGCGAAATTGTGACAATGAAAATCTCCGCTATCACTCATATGCGGAGAAAAACCAGAAAACTTGAGCCTATGTACTCCGCGGACTCGACGGCGACATCCCAATAGCTGAAATAAAAAGACAGCTACAAGAAGAATATGAATACGCAGCCAAAAACGTCTTCGAGATGCGAAAAACGCAAGTGCCTCTATATCTTGTCGTACTTGACGCGTCTGTAACGCTTAGAAAACTACAACACGACATCAAGACGCTTATGAACATTAAAGTGTCATGGGAAAATAGGAGAAGCACCAAGCCCATAATGCAGTGTCGAAGGTGCCAAGGACACGGTCATTCTATGACATACTGTCGACGAGACTTTAAGTGCTCGAAATGTGGCATGGGGCACGAGATCACATCTTGTACCTCAGATGTGGTCAAATGCGCCAATTGCGGAGGCCCACACCGGGCAATCAACCCCGAATGCCCAGTTTACACTTTTAAATTAAATCAACTACAAGCCTCTACTGCCGCAAAAACAACTACTAACAAAAATAGTCTTGTTCCCGCACCCTTGCCCGCCACGCCGGCCTGGCAGGGGCAAGGTCAACAGAGTCAAGGCCGGGGTATAAAATCAAGAGCCCCACCCTCGCAGAAACAGCAGGAGAGACGCCCGCCCGCCCAACCCCCTCAGCAAGCCAGCTATGAAGCCAACTTTCCGAATACCCTCAGAGCCGCCCCCCCGCAGGCACAGGCTAATACTAGCGATCAGCACCGGCAAAACAGGGTAGGTACCACCCCAAGTAATATAGCAGATCATGTTTGCAATCTACAAAATGTAGTAAGCGAGATTAACTCCTTAGTTAATATATCGGAATTGTTCTTTGCATTGGACGAATTCTGTTCGATGCTGAAATCATGCGACGGCGACAGAGTTCGGATAATGCAGGGAACTATTCAATTTTTCTCGCATGAGATCAACAAGTATAACATTTAATTGTTAATTATTTTCCAATGTATGTGATAAATGTATTATCCTGGAATTGTAACGGTATCAGGCAAAAACTCGGCGAATTTAAGCATTTTTTGTATCATTCCAACTTTCAGGTTGTTTTTCTGCTTGAGACTTTTTTGTCCCCGGACTTTTTGTTGAAGGTCCGTGGGTATACCGTCGAGCGCTTCGATAGGCGTAACCGCGGAGGGGGAGTGGCATGCTTAGTGCATAGGTCGCTGCGATATAAAAGAAAAACTCGAATAAATTCGCTCATTGAATATGTATCCATCGAACTAGACGGCGGCCTATGCATTACCGGCGGCTACGCTCCGCCATCGACTCGACTTACACAAGACGATTTCAATGTATTTTTGCAGCCCGGCAACAAGTCATTGTTGATTGGCGACTTCAACGCTAAACACGTTGAATTCGGTGACGCTCAAACAACAAGAAAGGGCACTACTCTACGCAATCTCTTAGAAAGCAACCTGGAAATCCAATACCACCGTACCAGATTTCCTACCTTCTACCGTGGAAACATGTCTTCATTCCTGGACGTAGCGTTAACCAGGGGAATGGCAGGAGTAGCGTCACCCAAGGTTATCGATAACTTCAACTCGGACCATTTGCCAATCAAGATGAGCCTGGCTAATACTAGGCGGCCGGAAGCCTATGGGAAATATATTTCCTATAAGAATCTTGATTGGCGGGTGTTTCGGGGGAGGTTAAACGAGGCCACTGTCATCCCCAGGCAAATCGAAACTATCCAGGAACTAGAGACCGCTGTCGACACTATAACCCGCAACATCCAGCGCGTCCGTGACGCTTTATGTCCGGTAGTCAGGAAGAGGCCATTCGTGGAAACTCTTCCTGACGAAATCCTAGATCTCATCAGCTTCCGGAATCGAATTCGACGCAGATGGCAGAGGAACCGCGCCGCAGTCGACAAGCTCAGGGTAAATGCTCTGTCTGATCAGATTAGGGTGAACATCCGCAAACACAGAGAGGAGGCATGGATGAAGTTTGTGAATGAGCTCGGCACGGAGGACGGATCCCTGTGGAAACTAGCGAGGCAGGTTAGGGGAGGCCCAGTCGACATTCCCGCCATTTCACATAATGGCGAGGTTATCCTAAACGACCGTGGGAAGACTGAGGCCTTCGCTGACTTCCTCGAGAGCGTACACAGGGAAGAACCTGATACCGTGCCATTGCACGCTCAAATCACAGAGGAAATAAGGCCCTTTTTAAAACGTTATCCTATCCCGCCCTCTGTGATGGATAAAATCCTGGTCACCCCCTCAGAGCTTCGCGGTGCCCTCGGTCGTCTGCCTAAGAATAAGGCTCCGGGACCGGACACGATCCCTAACATACTCCTGAAAAACATCCCTAACAAAACCCTGATACAATTAATGCATATAGTGAACGCTATACTTCGCCTGCAACACTTTCCCAGTTCCTGGAAGATCGCGCACGTGGTACTGTTCCCTAAGCCCGGGAAAGACCTCAAGCTCGCCAGCTCTTACCGCCCTATCTCCTTGCTAAATACCATGAGCAAACTCACTGAGAAACTCTTATTGTCTAGGATGAACGAGATAGCCCTGAACCGTCATGTACTCCCTAGGGAGCAGTTCGGTTTTCGCGGCGGACATGGCACTAGCATGCTCGCTGCGAAAATCGTACAGGACATATATGACGGATTCAATATAGGGCATTGCACATCCCTATTACTCCTAGACATCGAGAGAGCATTCGACCGGGTATGGCACAATGGCTTGCTGCATAAGCTTTTCATTAAGCATAATTTTCCACTGCACTTCGCAGCGCTAATTGCGTCATATCTGGTCGGGCGCGCTTTCTCGGTGAAAATTGGCGGATCCCTCTCATCGCAGAGAGAGATCAAGGCGGGGGTACCTCAGGGAACAGTACTGTCGCCACAGCTATTCAGCTATTACATAGCAGATCTTCCCTCCCACCCTGAAACGTCCCTTGCGTTCTACGCGGACGACACTGCACTGTATTCCCACTCCAACACAGCGCAGGAGGCGACAAACAAATTGAGTGCTCACATGGAACTCATAACGCAGTACTATGAGGGCTGGAAAATACGGCTTAACCCTAATAAAACTGAGTTGGCCGTATTTGCCAGGAAAATAAAAAACATCGAATCCGCCCCAATCATAGTAAACAACACCCCCATCCCTCCTAAACTTTCCGTCAAGTACCTGGGAATCATTCTTGACTCGAAGCTTAACTTTGGCAGGCATATTACGCATGTGCAAGTGAAAAATAGAGACATACTCCAGAAGTTAAGGCCTCTGATCAGGAATGGTTCCTGCCTCAGCCCCTCCAATAAGCTCATCCTGTATAGGTCCATTATTCGGCCAAACCTGACGTATGGGGCGCCGGTTTGGTGCTCGGTGGCCGACACACATCTCAAGAAACTGCAGATCCTGCAGAATAGGCACTTAAGGGCTGCTTTCTCGGCGAGCTACTATACCAGGATTCGGGACTTGCACGCCTGGGCTGGTATCGAATATATAAACGAATACATCGATAAATTGGCGTGCAAGTTCTACACGTCTGGAATACGCGGCTCGCCGAGGACTGCCCATATTGCAGACTTGAGGTATGAGTCGGCCAACAGACCTAAGCACGGTCCCATACACCGTCGCACGACAATGTACTTTCTGGAGCCTCGGCCGCCAGAATAATGGACTTCCCGTCAACCCTCATCCCTTAAACCTATCCCTCTCTACCCCTTCGGCGCCCTTGGGGTCGCCAAGAAATTGACGATTACCAGGAGCGCAGAAGTTGCTTCAAATCCATCGTCACACGGTTGCCCAAGGCAGGCCCCCCTCCACCACGTTAACAACGTGGTGGGCGGGGCTTGTTAAGGGACTTTGTCGAGCTATAAAAGCTAACCGTCAACAGTAGATTAAAGCAGTTGAACACTGCTCTCGACGTCGCCGCCTGCTTCCCTGCTCCAGCAGACGAAGTATGGCTAAGCGTGCCGAGCATATGTCTGATGTTACAATTCTCACCTCACTGAAGCTAGTATTAGCTTCCCACTCTTTTACCCTATGTGTATAAATGTGTGTGATTGTCCTGTATACGTGTATGAGTGACCAAAGAATCGTGAAATGGGGTTTTTCCTTCTGTTTTCCCCATGTTTCTAACCCTCACCCATCCCCACCCTGGAAAATAAGAATACAGTTCTATTGCCATCCGTGTTGTACTTGTTGAACTCAAAACTTCTGAAAGGCGTTGCCTAAGTAGAAAAGTTATATTACTTGAGATGGTACCTAACATCTAGTCGAAACATGACTAGGGCATTACATCGGCCTATTATTTTTAGTGGTGCGTGCCGGGGGGACCTCAGAGGCGCTCATATGGGCGTTCGTAGCCTCACTAAACGCGCTACTATTAAAAATGTAGTTATGTTAGTTGTTAGGTGTATATATCAATGTTCAATTACCTTTTAATAAATGATGATGATGGGTGTCGATATCAGTCTGTGATGTGCTCAGGAGTGAGTCCGCATCGTTAAGGGCTAGCCGTGGTCTTCCACAGGGCTCGGTTATGAGGCCTATTTTGTTCTTGCTATATATTAATGACCTTGTTCAATTAAAAATCTCTGGACACCTCACCCTTTTTTCCGCTGATACTACAATTTTATGGCGGGACATTGAGATTGATGACTTGACCATCATTAGGGAGTGGTTCGATTGTAATCGCCGGTGTTTGAATCTAAGGAAAACACACATGGTAAAACAAACTTAAATGTGATCTCACAGATTTACTTTTTGATGGGGGCCTTCTTCCAAGAATATACCTGAAACTAGGTTCCTGGGAGTCATGATTGATGGCGCTTTGCACTTTGAGGACCATATACTGGCCTTAAGCAGGAAACTGTCATCGGGTGCTTTGCTGTGAGAGCGGTTAGGGAAGAATTGGGTGAGCAACTAGCAAGGATTGTCTATTTTTTGTTTGAGTCACATCTTCGGTATGGTATTCCATTCTGGGGAGTGGCTAATCGGGCCTTTTGATCGTTCTCTGCGTTCTTCAGAAAAAACCAGTGAGATATTGTAAATACGTCCCAAGGACAGTCCTGTGGACTGCACTTCGTGGCTCAGAAGATCTTGACTCTGACATCTCTTTTCATTTTGGAGACATCTACAATTTTTATATTGGTGTGATTTAGATAACTGTTTTGAAAATTCTATTATATTCTCCAGTTTGCTTAGAAAATGTTGTCAAGTCGATAAATTAAGAAAAAAACTATCATTAAACGAAATTTATGTTGATAATTTTTAGCAAAATTGAATTCCAGATTTTTCTTATCCATGATAGGGGTGGTAGAAAAAGGCCAATAATATATAACCTTACTGGCCCAACCCCAAATATCAAATACTATGTGGATTTGTCCGGTATTCTCTAGATTATACGAACTCGCTTCCTAACCTAATGTTATTTTTAGACAAAAATGAACTCGCTTCAGTTTTACATACTATCCTCATATCTTGGCTACTAACTCATTTACAGGGTGCTTTAACTTTGCAAGTTGTTTTACTTACGAAAGTTCAAACACCTATTCGTATTTTTGGTGAATGATTTTGTCTGACCGAGATTCTTACAAGTAAATTGTTATTAATTTTATTACCGTGCAAGCCGAGAGTCCGTTTCTCCTGCTTGCCTAGTTAATGGGTCTGGAAACGTCCGTCTGATTGATGGCGATTTGAACACACAAAATATTAAACTTCATAATTTGAACATATCAAAAAAGATTTGCATAATTTTGAAACAAAACTATTCAGAAAACCTACAAACATAAACAGTCTCTATTTTAAACCAAATCACATTAATGGATTGTAAAGGCTATATGATAGAATGACTTGTAATCAAAATTTCAACACGAAATAATATTTAAAAAAATGCTTTGATTAATAATAATTATGATTTATAGATATTGAACAACCAAATTTAATACAAATTCAAGATAGACCTTTTAAAATTTTCCAGGTCTCTCAGACCGAATTAAATAAATAGGTAACAAATTTAACATTTGCTTGACAACGTTAATCTCAAAACGCAATACAAATTTTAGAAACTTGATTGGTCATTTTATAGGGCTTGGTATAAGGTTTGTCGTTTAGATATCAGGTAACACTAAAAACGTATGTATGACTGACTGATCCACAATGTTGATGATGGAGAGTGACATTTTGACATTTACTTTAATCAACAGATTGAGGGAAGTTGTGCAGTAACTGCGAAATAAAATTTTCGAAAATTATGAAGTATATAATTGCGAAATAATATTGCAATCGCTTCAGTTCAAGATCTCCCTTCTAAAAATGTGTTTGTTTATCTATCTTTATTAACCATGAAACAGAGTTTTTCGTAAAAGTGACAATGTTTGGATAACAATGCATTATTTGTTTTTTTTTAATTAAAGCTCTTGGATACGTGGGCTGATTTTTCATGTGTGATAATATCAGTACCCTTCTTAGTATATACATCGAAAATGCACCATCCTGTACATCCATACACCCCTTCTGGCTGTATTTCTGGCATGGAACGCGCTCTCTGTAAATTATGAATAGTCTCGTATCGGTCTCGTGAAAACGAGCACCATCAACTGCTTTCTGTTGGCATATTGGCGGCTGTCTAGCCGGCTCTTCTTCGGAGGTTAGTGCACCTCGTGAAGTTATCGATTTCGTCTGGAAAGGGGAATACGTGTTAATAGTCGTGAAGTATCAATTTATATGTGATATATATTTTCTACGTGTCTAAGTGTATTTTAGTCGTTCGGAATAATCATTATGTTACTATTTTAATCGCCCAATTTATTGTAATTATAACATATTTAGCTCGATATTTGGTGTATAAACGTACTCACTGGGTAGTTAAAGTAAAACAGTTATTTTTAAAAAATTTTCTTAAAAAGTGGTAGCGATAAATACTTAAATTGACACTATGTATGCCTCTCGGGCCCCCGTTTTCGTCTTTTTAACAACTATATGTATTTTGCATACAAAAACACCAAAAAATATGTTTCAATGTTTTTGAGCTTGATATGTCTTTGAAACCACATTTTTGGCAAAAAGGTTGTTTGTGTTTGTGTAGATGAGTGTGTATTAATTAATATTTTGGTCGATTAGCTAGAAACTTTAAAATTTAATCTTGGTAATGTGTGAATGCGGAACCGGATGCTAGTTAAAGATTCCACTGTGGTTGTGTTTGATAAGGCAGGTTGTGAGTGATGATAAAACATTACCATGTTTTATTATTAATTTCATAGAAACTAATTTTGCCAATTTGGGTCCTGATAAAACGTTAATTATCAGCTTTGAAAAACAACGATTTTAACTAACCCTAAAAGTTTTAAAACATATGTGGTAAGGCTAAATTTGCCAATTTGGGCCCCGACAAAGCATTAATTTGTCAAAAAAAAAAATCGCTTTAGCTAATCCTAAACATTTTAAAACTATTTTGCGTGATAGCGCTGTGCGTGATTGATTTCTTCGAACTCATGAGGCGCAAAGTGAAACACATCTGGAACGAGAAATATATAGGTATATACCGAGGTATATACAAATTCTGCATGAATATAAATAATCATACTCTGTAAAGTGGATTCGTGCTATAGTTACTGGAGTTGAAAGTGAATGTGCTCAAATTGTTTTAAATGTATTTATTATTGTTTCAGTTTTAATTTTAAAATCTGGCTTAGTTTATACTTTAATTAAGTATTTTATTTTCCAGTATTTCTTTGTCGTACGTTTCTGTGTCCTTTGTTGTACTTTTCTTTGTCCTTTATTTACGTAGACAATTTGTTATTTCCTACAGTATTTCGTATATTTTCCAAAAAAATAAAACAAAGTTGCTGCCATATGTTCTCAAATACAGCACACTCAGACCGACTTAAGCTCCTTATCACCGTAATCCATAGCTCTGTTCCAACTGAGCAAGAAACCGTACATGGGACGGTAATTTCCAGTAGCATAATTCGTTTATCAACATGACAGGTATTTATCACCTTCAAAAATGAAATTGACAACTAGAAATGACGGTCCCTCGTACGGTTTTCTAGTCGGTTGGAACAAAGCTCATATAATTGCAGGTTTTAAAATATTAATATATTTTTATAAATAATATCAAGCTTTTCTTCTGTGATCGTTCGAAAATGTGAATATTATCGGCCCGTTGACAGAACGTAGAACTCGCTAATCGTATTCTGGTATTGTTAAGGGTTGCTAGGGAAATTGCATATACCAGTCCCCGAACATTGCTTTTCTACGAGCGTGTGCAAAGTTAAATTTTGCGTGCACAGAAAAAATAGTATGTATACTTCGGAGAAAAAGCATTCCCAGTCTCGTTGCTTGTTCAAAATTCACCTGTGGCCGAGAATGTGTAGTTTTTACTCCTAAGTAAAGTATGTTCGCAAATATTAGAAACCGACTAAAAATTCCAAAGTGATAAAAAAAAAACAATCCAATAACTTATAACAATATATGGACTTATATCGCTACTATCATCTATTCTGTTTCAGATCTTTGCTCCCTGCGGTACTGCTTTATACTTCTCAAGTATTTTATTATAAACATATGCCCAGATGTAGCAAAAACGGGAAGTAACTCTCATACTTCGCAATGTTCACGCTCTCTTTATTTATGGCCAATTGACCAAGTGATGGAAGTACAGAATGTGATACACAATTTAAAAAGCAAAAAATCCTTGGGGGTTGACGAAATACCTATGAGTTTATTTAAACATGTAGCTACCAATATCTCACCTGTGTTGTCCTATCTAATAAATTTATCTTTGAGTGGTGGAATTTTTCCTGACAGGTTAAAGGTGGCACAGATAAGTCCCATTTTCAAAAAGCGTGACAAAAGTCAATTATAGATCCATATTCCATAGCTCTTAACCTATCAGCAAAATATTTGAAAAAATAATATATAAACGGAAACGCCTTATCTCATTCCTTGAAGGAAATATGCTCATTTCAATGTACCACTACGGTTTCAGGCCATTTAAATAGAAATACAATTACATTTGCTTTCTTTCTGGATCTATCACGTGCTTGTGATAGTGTTAAACATGACATATTAATCAATAAGCTGGGTAATTATGGCATCAGGGGAATTGCCTTGCAATTAATAAAATCTTATCTTGAAAATCGTAAGCAGGGTGTCATTGGTATTGATGAGGGTGGGGATATGCTGGTGTCTGGGATGCAGTTCGTAAAGAGAGGGGTTCCACAAGGGTCAATTCTAGGCCCTTTATTGTACATTCTATACAGCAACGAATTGCCGGGGATAGTTGGCCGCCACACTGTACAATATGCCGATGACATGACTCTTGTTTTTAGTCTCGAAAACACATCAACTGGAGAGGCTGAGATCGATGAAGCCCTTAGTACACTAAAAGCATGGTTTGATTCAAGCAATCTTACTCTAAATATCAATAAAACTCAAATTCTCATATCAAAATAATGGCGAAACACAAAATTATATCTTTGCTAATGCGCCCTTGCAGTCAATGAACTCCGCTCTTTTCGTAGGGGTGACAATTGACTGTGGAGAAGCACATGGATACACTGGCTGGAAAAAAATCCCAGACTTCTTTTGCACTTAGTGTACTCACAAAACTATTGGGATGGAGACAGCACTTGTCGCATATCATGCCTATGTTCATTCGAGAATAAGATATGGTATTGTGTTATGGGGTGGCCGCTCCGACATATCCAGGATCATGATTCTAAAAAATTCCTGTTGTCCAGTGCTTCAGGGGTTTGGTATCTTCTCTGTTGTTGGGACCTACATATATGAATGTATGTATCAGGATTTATTGTCTCCCACCAATAGAGCCCACTACTATAATACAAGACACAAATCAGATCTCTCAATATCTTTGTATAACTTTTCTTATTTGCAAGGGAATTTCTCAATTATAGAGATCCATAATAAACTTCCCAATAACATAAAAAGTAAATAGCTTAAGGGCTTTAAAGAAATCCTTGTATCGAGAGCCTATTACACGAGGGAGGCATTTTTTAGTGAACAACTGTTTTAATCAATTTAAATTTAAAAAATTGTTAATTTTATGTTATATGTATTTTAATCAGTTGTATGTATTTAAATTAATATTGTATGCATTTTATTTAGATAGTAACTTTTATGTATTTTAATTTTGTATATTACCTGCTTAGTAGAATGTGACATGTTCCATGCTTTTATGTGAGAACAGAACTAATAAAAATGATGATGATGATGATGTATATACGGTAGCAAATCAGCAACTGAAATATGAAGTAACCACATGTAAAATGCTATTACTAAAGACACAATTTGAAGTTGCAAAGTAAGGCGGGCCTCTGCGGACAAATGTCATCATGTTATTGGGTTGTTTTTTTATCTTTTTGAAGTTTTTAGTCGGTTTCTAATATTTGTGAATATAATGTACACAACATACAACTGCTAATATTGTCAAAATTAGTTTTTAATGATTTTATTTTTATTATTTGGCGAATTAAAACTTTTTTAAATCTGAAATTAGAAAGTTACTTTTTTGTATTACTGGAAGTCGTCCAGTTATATATTAAATATAAAGAGTTATGTATTAAATTTTAGATTGCTATGATAGGAGGTCTCATTTTCATGGTTAAAGGGGATTTATTAATTTGCCTTAACGCTAACTTCTAAATAGATGAAAGTCAAACATAACAATATGAACAGGTTAAGTTTTAACGATTTTGCGTTGTTTACCTCGCGTCATATATTTTATTATTCTATTTATACAAACTGAGTCAGTGCTTTTTAGTGGCTCTCGAAACCGTTAATCAACCAAAAGTCCACATACCTACCTACCTGCTGAGATGTATGCGTCATTTATTCACCAATTAAAGAAAAAAACATTTTCCAAGTAACCAATATGTAGGTTCCACTATCGCATTTCATCTGTGTATTTTATCTGTGTGTATTAATTCATGTAGCAAATGCGGAGCTGTAATATGGATAAGTTAACTGTGAATTTGGCCTTGAAGAAATATGTGAATATATTCATAAAATAGAACCTGTTCTAATTTTTGTGTATTTTTCGATAATAATTTCAACTTCTGTCGAAAACTTGTTACATGGTTATCGAAACCCTTTTAGCGTTTTTATTTGCTTCTTGTGCTTGAAAGTTGAGGCGGTTTGCTTTTTCTAACTTAATATCTGATTCGTTCATTAACTGAGTAATCGATATGATATATCATTTCAATATAAGTTTTGCTTTTTTTTTCATTAAATAATGTCAAGAAAAAAAGACAAGCCGCATTTTGAAGTTATGTAATGTATAAGTTTTTGTTTTTTAAAATTAGTAGTATATTTAAGAGGATATTCTATGAAGAAGAATATATGAATATAAAACAATTGTTCTCATCAAGAACATCAGAAATAAATACGTGAATTATTACATGGAGAATAAATATGCGGATAAATACATATATGTAAAAATTGCCTCAAAATATTCCCCCAGCTGTGTTTTCTACTTTGTACATAAATTGCAATGGATTCCTCTGCCTGAAAAACAACACCGTTGTTTCAATATATGCCCATCCGCAGCTTGTCCTTCCCCTCCCTGGAGACCCCTCTTATTGCTTTTATGATATGTTAGATAGGGATATTCCTAACTTAGATGCCTAACCAGTGCTATTTTTTCTATTTCAAAAATTGAATCAAGAAAACCCATAATGAAGTAAATAATTTCGACCCTTGATGATCCTAGATTATGAAATATAAACTGGCAAAAATCTCACTCATTGTCATTACATTTTTGAGCAAATATTATGGTTGGTCGTTTCTTCAGAGATTTTGGCATTGCTGAACTTTAATGTACCGTATCTGGTTTTTAGGAATCCCAGACTTTCCAGTGAAAACTTTCTTAGAACAAACTATGGTCATTGCTCGGTAGTCGACAGGTTGATGAGGATATATAATGAAACTGATATTGAAATAGATTTGTTTAATATAACTGAGAGTTCGCTCAGGGCTAGATTGAGATATTCCAACTAGATCCTTTTATAATCTTTCTTTTTTTTGTCTTTGTTGTTTGTTACCTTGTAATAGGATGAAGTTAAAACGGACTATAATTCTGCAGGCATGTTTATGTTTATTTTTATATTGTTTGTGATGCATTATTGATGTAATAAACTTTGTTCTTTTGAATGGGCGTAAATACATAAATAAATAAAAAGTACTTCATCCAGCTTCAGTGATTCATAAAGGCAAGTAGCCTGGATAGTTCGATGGACGGAAGATCCTCCTGTTCGACGATGCAGCACCCGAAGCAGGCCGTTTGTCTGTTCGCGACCGCCTCGGACTACGTGAGAAGTTGTTCCGAGGTTTCCTCCCCCATCTCACAGAACCGGCAACTGTCCTCGATTTCAATTTTTATTCTCCCCAGGTGACTTCTGAACTGACAGTGTCCCGTAAGAAAGCCGGTGAGGATGCGGATATTGTTCTTACTCAGTGATAAGGTTTTTATCTTTATTGGTGAGGGGGCCCTAGAAACATCTTCGATTGCCTTAACCCGGGAACACGTTCCCATATACTGATCCATTTGGTTCGCTCTTCTTTCCTGAGCTCTTCCTTGTAGGTGTGCATCCCCATGCCAAAGCGGAGTTTGTGCTCCTACTTTTGCCAATTGGTCTGCTTTTTCGTTATCTTCTATCCCAGCGTATCCTGCTAACCACTGAAGGGATGGCTTGTTATTCTTGCCTAGTTCGTTTAGCCTGTCTAGGCATTCCCATGCCATTCTGGAGCTGATTGTTGGTGAGCTCAGCGCTTTGATAGCTCCTTGACTGTCTGAGAACATGACAATCTTTTTCTTCCTATAGTTACTGTCAAGGTTGAACCGCGCACATATTATGGCGTTAATTTCCTCCTGAACTATGACCGGGTGTTTTCCCATTGCTTCGGAGAATTTGGTTCCTGGCCCAAATACTCCGGCTCCGGTCTTCTATTCAGTTCTTGACCTATCTGTGTACCATTTTATGGCACTTTGTTGCAATGTGAGAATGCAAGTGGTGTTCTTTTTCCATCGTTCTCTACTTTTTGTCACAACCGTAAAGTATTTTTTTTAAATTGTATATTTTGACTATATCGTCCTTGAGGAGCCCAATAAGTGGTATATGCTTTGTCAGGGATGTCAATTCACTCTTTCTAAGCCATCTTGCCTGCCTGTTCGCCCGAATTAAGCAGATCTAGTTTTTTCCCATTTTTTGTTTGCTTATGGCTCTGCCCTTCGTTGCGAATTGACGAAATTCATTATAAGATCTTTGCGTTCATTACAGATTCATATTAATATGCATCATAATGAATGTCCTCATCGTCCATGTGACAGTCCTTTTCCTATCTTTTCTTCTTTTTCAATGATAACATTGATAACACTTTTAGAGTTAATATTTTTATGAAAAGTAGATTTCGGGTAATGGTAACGGAAGATTTTCAAATTCGGTTTGATTATTTTGATGATCCCATTGAAGCTAAAAAGGTTTCTAAGCCAAATATTAAACATATTCAGTTTCCAGTAGATAGGAGTAAATGAGTAAATTACAGTTTTTTATTTATTTATCTGCTGAGTAACGCATGACACTATTCCCTAGGTATACAGCGATGGCATACAATTTTTGACAAGAGGATATACAATTTTTGTATTTTAGATTTCCTAGAAAACGGCCCTGTCGTAAGTTGGTGCAAATTTGTGTGGAATTATATATTTGCAAAATTAAAAATGTTTGGAACTAAATAAACATTTATGATTAATAGGTTTTTAGATACCTATATGCATCCACCATAACAACTTATCTATGTAAATTTTATGTTTCATCCTTTTCTTAATTGGCGTCGATAGTATAGGATTAGCTGTAAAATTGCGAGTAAGTGAACTCTTACTGTAATTTTAGACAATCTCCCGTATATTATGTAAACTTGAATTTAATGAACCACAACTATGGCATACTTTACTACTTAACTAACATGTGATAACGTTGCCAATAGATAGGTATCTTCACTACGTGTTAGAAACCAGATTTTCATAGTAAATATACAAAGTGAGATAAATATTAGACAGTATGATAATTTTGGGCGTGAGCTTCTGCGGCACGCGCGTGCAAAATGTATTATCTCCCAGTGCGGAAAATAGTGAGGGATTGGACAAAATGACTAAAAAAACGTTAAAAATTGGAGAAAAGAAGGAGAATGTTTTATGTTGTTTTAATGCCTTGATGAGAAATCCATCGTTGACCGATTGTTTGGAGAAAAATTGCGACTTGGAGGCAAGGAGTGGTGTTTTACTAGTAACTACAGTCTCGGCAATGAAGAAAAATGTAAGTACCATTCAGTAGGCGTATTATCATTGGCAATTTAGATATTCGTTATTTAATTTATTTATATTTGAGCGTAAGAAATTCTTCCAGGAGAAATATCTCAGTTTTTATTTTTTTATTAGATATTCCTGCATACAAAATAATTTGTATGTCCTATTTCAGCAAGCATTCTTTAAAATGTATAGTAGCGCCCTTGAAACCTTGATTTTAAAAGTACAGAAAATATTGTTGCATTGGCATATTATGTAATTTTTCTTAATCAGGCATATCTTTACATTTTTCCCTTCTGTTTAGGCCCGGTTGTTCAGGCCATCTTAACTCTCTTGCTACTCTTGACGAGTATATTCGCATTGCGGTAGAGACTACTCTAGTCGAACATATTCGCATTTACCAAATAAATAGATTTAGGCTATTGAAGACGGATATAATGGCTCAGGTTGTTTTCACTTGTATAAGGAAGCGTGCTATGCCAAACTAGGAAAAAAAATCAGGTCAGTCTTTAGGTCATGTTTTGTTTTTGTAAAACCGGCCGAATTAAAACTAATTTGTTCTTTAATAATATGAATTTTCTTCCTTATAACACAATACCTCTATAAGAATACTAAACAACAAAACAATTCGTTCCTGAATGGGGTCACCGTAGCGAAAAGGTTGCTCATTCTACTTAACCTTGGTAGATGAACCCTTCCATATAATATGCATTGCCGTCAAAATGACAATTAATTTAACTGCAATACGTTTTTATTTGGAAAAGTTCAACATAGAACACTCATATATTATCACAAGGTCTTGATGATTTGGCTCAATTTAGTTATCCAAGTAATTTTCTTAATTTTCTGTTTCATCCCTTTATAAATTATTCATTTTGTTTTAAATTTCCTTATATGCTAGTCACTATTTGCCCGGTACATATATAATTACGATTGCAATTTCATATGGGGCTGCCTATTCCTATTTTAGTACCTATTTCCAGCTGGAGTTGCTCAGAACTTAAGAAGCCCTTATTAATAGTTTTAGTATTAATAACTGGTCGTTTCAATAATTTATTAGTGTTGCCTTTATTTAAATTTTACTTGTTTGTTTGCTTGTTAGAAAGCCCTTATCTATAATATAGGGCTTTCTATAGGGCGAGACCAATCGGGAGAAAAACTTCGTAACGGTGCGTCGGATCGCTCTGAAACTTATACCAATCGATTTGTAATCGAAAAAAAAAATTTCGATTTTTTGTCTGTATGTGTGTGTGTGTGTGTGTGTGTGCGTGTGTGTGTGTGTATGTGATGAAATCGATTACAGGTCGCAATTTTGAAGATAGCGACTTGAAATTTGGCATAGAGGTAGAGGTCCACGAACCCTCGGAACCTATTGATTTTGGTTACGATCGGTTAATATACAGGGTGTGAAAACAGGACAAGTTAACGTTTTTTAGCGTTTTTTGGCATTTTTGTCCGTGTAAACAAGGACCAACTTTTCTATTTTTTGATGTCAAATGAAAGTATTCGGTAAGACACGTATTTTTGTTCCTTTGCTGTTTTGCTCTAATTGTTATACAGGGTGTGAAAACAGGACAAGTTAACGTTTTTTGGCATTTACTGGTCGCAATTTTGAAGATGGCGACTTGAAATTTGGCATAAAGTTAGAAGTTCACAAACCCTCGAAGCCTATTCATTTTGGTTACGATCTGTTAATATACAGGGTGTGAAAACAGGACAAGTCACCGTTTTTTTCTATTTTTGTCCGTGTAAACAAGGATAATATCCTTTTTTTATGTCAAATGAAAGTATTCGGTAAAACACGTATTTTTTGTTCCTTTGCTCTTTTGATCTAATTGATATACAGGGTGTGAAAACAGGACAAGTTACCGTTTTTTGGCATTTAGTGTCGCAATTTTGAAGATAGCGACTAGAAATTTGGCATAAAGTTAGAAGTCCACAAACCCTCGAAGCCTATTGATTTTGGTTACGATCGTTTAATATACAGGGTGTGAAAACAGGACAAGTTACCGTTTTTTAGCATTTACAGGTCGCAATTTTGAAGATAGCGACTTGAAATTTTGCATAGAGGTAGAGGTCCACAGACCCTCGAAGCCTGTTGATTTTGGTTCCGATCGGTTAACATACAGGGTGTGAAAACAAGACAAGTTGCCGTTTTTTGGCCATTAGAGGTCGCAATTTTGAAGATAGCGACTTGAAATGTGGCATAGAGGTAGAGGTCCACAAACCGTCGAAGCCTATTGATTTTGGTTACGATCTGCTAATATACAGGGTGTGAAAACAGGACAAGTTACCATTTTTTGGCATTTTTGTTCGTGTAAACAAGGACCAACTTTTCCTTTTTTCGGTGTCAATTTATAAGTAGAGGTGAAAGTATGTTAGCATTTTTTGTTGACAAAATTGTTACCATAGCAACCAATTAATAATATGTAAATCACTAAAAAAAGATATGATATGGTACTTAGGATTGTTTATGAAGCCTAATTTGATACTAAAAAATTGGTTGCTATGGTAACCAAAAAAAGTAAAAAATCGACATAATTCGTCAATCTTACGACTTAGAGATTTGATATTTGGTATTTAGGTAAAGATTTAAAAAAATAACGATTGACGTTGACAAGTCGGTTACCATGGCAACCAATTAGTAATATGTATATCACTAATAAAAAATTTAGTATGGTACTTAGGATTGTTTACGAAGCCTAATTTGATACTAAAAAATTGGTTGCTATGGTAACCAAAAAAAGTAAAAAATCGACATAATTCGTCAATCGTACGACTTAGAGATTTGATATTTGGTATTTAGGTAAAGATTAAAAAAAATAACGATTGACGTTGACAAGTCGGTTACCATGGCAACCAATTAGTAATATGTATATCACTAATAAAATATATAGTATGGTACTTAGGATTGTTTATGAAGCCTAATTTGATACTAAAAAATTGGTCGCTATGGTAACCAAAAAGAAGCAAAAAATCGTCATAATTCGTCAATTGTACGACTTAGAGATTTCATATTTGGTATTTAGGTAAATACTAAAAAAAAAAATAACGATTGACGTTGACAAGTTGGTTTCCATGGCAACCAATTAATAATATGTATATCACTAATAAAAGATATAGTATGGTACTTAGGATTGTTTGTGAAGCCTAATTTGATAATAAAAAATTGGTTGCTATGGTAACCAAAAAAAGTTAAAAATCGTCTTAATTCGTCAATCGTACGACTTAGATATTTGATATATGGTATTTAGGTAAAGATTAAAAAACAATTAATTAACAATTGACGTTGACAAGTCGGTTACCATGGCAACCAATTAATAATATGTATATCACTAATAAAACATATAGTATGGTACTTAGGATTGTTTGTGAAGCCTAATTTGATACTAAGAAATTGGTTGCTATGGTAACGAAAAAAAAAGCAAAAAAATCGTCATAATTCGTCAATCGTACGACTTAGAGATTTGATATATGGTATTTAGGTAAAGATTAAAAAACAATTGACGTTGACAAGTCGGTTACCATAGCAACCAATTAATAATATGTATATCATTAATAAAATATATAGTATGGTACTTAGGATTGTTTATGAAGCATAATTTCATACTAAAAAGTTGGTTGCTATGGTAACCAAAAAAAAAGTAAAAAATCGTCATAATTCGTCAATCGTACGACTTAGAGATTTGATATTTGGTATTTAGGTAAAGATAAAAAAAATTTAACGATTGACGTTGACAAGTCGGTTACCATGGCAACCAGTTACAAATTTATCACGGTAAAATTAGACTAGCGATTGGTAACTCTAATTATAAGGGCTTTCTAATTATAGGCCACGGTACGGATAGGAGCGTGGCAATAATGTGTGACCGAAGGTCATACAAACGAGGCCCGAAGGGCCTCGCGCGTGCCGCAGGCACGAGTGGCCACGCCACTTGTTAGAAAGCCCTTATCTATAATATAGGGCTTTCTATAGGGCGAGACCAATCGGGAGAAAAACTTCGTAACGGTACGTCGGATCGCTCTGAAACTTATACCTATCGATTTGTAATCGAAAAAAAAAAATTTGATTTTTTGTCTGTAT
>MU182526.1:87812-99650 GCA_016904865.1 Pissodes strobi | reverse complement strand
TATTTAGGTAAAGATTAAAAAAATTAGCGATTGACGTTGACAAGTCGGTTACCATGGCAACCAATTAATAATATGTATATCACTAATAAAAGATATAGTATGGTACTTAGGATTCTTTATGAAGCATAATTTTATACTAAAAAATTGGTTGCTATGGTAACCAAAAAAAAGGTAAAAAATCATCATAATTCCTCAATCGTACGACTTAGAGAATTGATATTTGGTATTTAGATAAAGAAAAAATTAACATTTGACGTTGACAAGTCGGTTACCATGGCAACTAATTAGAAAATTATCATGGTAAAATTAGACTAGCGCTTGGTAATTCTAATTATAAGGGCTTTCTAATTATAGGCCACGGTACGGATACGAGCGTGGCAATAATGTGTGACCGAAGGTCACACAAACGAGGCCCGAAGGGCCTCGCGCGTGCCGCAGGCACGAGTGGCCACGCCACTTGTTTAATGGCTGTGCTACTAGACAATTGTTAGCACACCCCTCTTCCGGCGCTTAGACAGAGGCAGAGCTATCCTTCTGCTTGTATTACACGTTATCCCAGTTTGAGGGGCCTATTACTTGGGAACCTCTAGTATGACTGGCCTGTGCCCCTGCTGATTCCCCGCTCTATAAGCTATGGACGGCACAGACAAAAATGGTCCCCATGGGAACATGCTTCACCCAAAATGGCGACGAAGAGCCGCTACCTGACACGTGTTGATTCAACCAAGAACGAAGCCGAGATGATTTAAAATTTAGTGGTAGAAATTATGCGGATCTATAAAACAATTTATCAAAAAAGAATGAATAACATTTAATACAAATATGTAATGGGAATGAAGGGGAATGTGTGAATTTTGCTAAAGGTTAAGTGGTCGCGACGCCTAAATGGTAGCGACATCCGATATCGCCCGTTATGTGATATGGTTTGGGAACTGGTTTCTATTATTCTTCTGAACCGCCTAATAAAAGGCCATGATATGTCATAGTTATTGTTTTTTCTAAAAACATCAATTAATTAATTTGACTTGTTTCCTACCTAAAACACTTATTTTATTAGACATCATAACACAGGGAGATACTTTACTCGCTCCCGGGCAACGGAGGAGCACACCCTGCAGTATTGCCTCGAATGTAGAACTCTGGGAATAAAGAGGATTATTTAAAATTTGTTTAAATCACTTAGAAGTTTATTAGATTTGATACTGATTTTATTATAGCTTTGTACCGTTGGGAGAAAATACCTCATAATGTTATAATAGAATTGCCTATATCCTATATTAGACAAAATAGAATAAATAGATATAGGACTGGCTATACCATTCCTATACAGATCTGTATCCAAGATAGGACAATAAAATGGAATGTGCGTCAGATCCGCAACTTCGGTATTGCAATCACAATTTGAATCATTGATTAGATCAATTCTGTACAAGTGCGCCTGACAAAGACAGTGTCCAGTTCTCACTCATACTTATAATAGTGGTGATATGTGTCCTGTCGACATATGGGAATCTTTTGAACCAATTGGTAAAATGGAAATCACTCTGTATGGATGCATACTACATCTTAGTTTGAGTGGATGAAATTGAAACAAATTTATCTGTTCTAGCCACACTTATAAACTAATTAAACTTATAACTACTTAGATATATAGGTGTGGCTAGAACATTATCAAATCTCTCAGATTGTTGCCAATATTTGCCAACTGATCCACCACTTCATTCTTCATTGCCATGAATGCCCGATTGTCCGGGAATCCATGAGATCAAATATAGTGGCGTTTGCAAGCAAGATCATCTGTTTGGTAGAAAAAGAACTATGAGCTAATTTGACCGAGGTACCCAATCTATTGATCTTTTGAATCGCACTACTGGGGTCTGTGCATATAACAGCCTTCCTAATGAAACGAGCTTTATCAATTGCAAAAGTCTCAGCGGAACAAATTTGAATTTCATTCTTGGCTGGGCAAAGGTACCATATACACTATTAGAATTAAGATCCTTGGATGCATCAGTATAAATCCAAGTATGCCCGTTCTCTTTTCCAAAAACACGGTATTGCTTTGCATGTCATATTGGGTCAGATTCAGATTTAAAATGGGAACTGATTGAGAACCTTATATCTGAAACATGGATTTTAATGGCATTCAGATTCTCTTGAAGGTCCTTGTAAGCTTGGAGGTACGGGGATTGCTTTCTTCGTCAGTATTTCTTATCTCCATTATCAGTGGCTGTCATCAATTCTTGAAAGAGGATCAGATTCTGGTAGAATGATTTTTCATTATGAATTTTTGAGACAAGTATTTTCTTCTTATTTCCAAAGATATTTCACTGCATTTACCTTGTAAAACATTTGTGGGGGTTTATTTCATGCTTTAGACGTAGGCGTGAAAAATTGAGTTGAGTATTCAATGTGAGATCCCCAACACACTCGACTGAACATTGTTCCAGTTCAAGTGGTCATTCATTGCCACATCCAAGTATTTAGATTTCAAGTTGGTTGGACTACGTCCAGGACGAAAAAGAGTGGCTTTAGATTCATGTGTAGATAAATAGTGGCAAGGTATGAACCAGAAACCACTGCTGTAGCTCTGTCACTGAGAAGTTAATTTTACTTATGATATACGGAATATCCCTATCTATAAAGTCGTGTACAGTAATCTGTTTAGACAAAATATTGCATAGCTTTCTTGTGTAAATTAAAGATGAGGGAACTGAGCGGTGAACCTTGAGTAAGACTCATGGATGTTTCACGAGGTCCATGAACCTTATCAACATATCTGTCCCTAACATATATGCTTTTGAAGGCTAAAAGGAAATCACTCTGTCTGGAGGCATACCATCTTGGTTTAAGTAGATAGTATTAAATCAAATTTATCCAATCTCAGGTCCATGGGAACTCTCAGATTCCTGCAGATATGTGCCAATTGATCCGCCACTTCATTGCCATAAGTGCCCGATTGTCCAGGAATCGATGAATGAGAAGTTGATATCAATTATAGTGGCGTTTGCGACGCCATCGCCTATTTGGTAGAAAAAGAAATATGATTTAATTTGACCGAGATTCCCGATCTATTGACCTTTAAAGTGCACTACTATAACAGCCTTCTTAATATCATGTGCAATAAAAAAAACGAGCTTTATTAATTGCAAAAATCTCAGCTGAACAAATTTGGATTTCATTAGGCAACCATTACGAAAATTGTATCTTCTTGACTGGGTAAAGGACACCATATGCAGTATTAGCATTAAGATTCTGGGATGCATCAGTATATATCCAAGTATGCCATTTCCTCTTTCCAAATTTGGACAGATTTCAATTTAAAATGGGCACTGATTTTAACTGATTGAGAACATTATATTCAGATACTCTTGAAGCTCCTTGTAAGCTTGGGTTAGGTACGGGGATGGTTTTTTCGTCAGTAGTTGTTATCTCCACTATCAGTGGCTGTCATCAGAGGTTTTGTCATTATGGATTTTTCTAAGGATATTTCACTACATTCACTTCGTGAAGAATTTGTGGGGGGTTGATTTCATGCATCCTATCATCACGTTTAATGCTTCAAATTGAATTCTGTCGAGTTTAAGCAATAATAAAACCGTAGGCGTGAAAATTTGAGATGAGTATTCATTGTGAGATCTGACACTGACAATACCATTATACATATGCAACGTTAGCCGATCCGCTTCCCAACACACTCGACTGACCACTATCAGAACATTGATAATCTTCCAGTTCAAGTGGCCATTCATTGTCATATCAAGGTATTTAGTTTTCTTTGCCGAAGGAATAAAATGTATTATCATAAATCATTGGATCCAAGTTGGTTAAAATACGTACAAGACGAAAAAGAATGGCTTTAGATTTCTGTGCGAATAGTGGCAAGTTATGGACCAGGAACCACTGCTGTAGCTCCGTCATTGCAATGTTAATTTGACTTAGGAGATACGGATTATCTCTACTGATCGGTGAACCTTGGGTAAGACCCATGGATAATTGACAAGGTCCATGAGCTTTACGATATCTGTTTCTAACATATAATATGCTTTTGAAGCCATGCAAGTTGAAGATTAAGTTTAACGTATGTGTAAAGATTTCCTAAGCTCTAAGCTTTTGATATAAAACATGTATGTCCATATATATCCAAAAAAACGGCCAAGGTAAACTCATCTTCTGAGGAACCACTACTAATCTTAGATGAGAGAAACGTTAAACAGTCAGAACATCCCTTTCCAAGTCTAAATCTCGTATTGAGTTTTAGGCAACCTACCCTCATTCTCTAAATCCCATTCTATACGATATTATTTAAAAGTCAGTTGCAGGGCGTGAACTAAGTGCTATAGGTCTATAATTATTTGCTACATTTCTATCCTTATCGGCTTTTAGAATAGGGTGCATCAGAACGAATGTTCACTCCCAGGAATGGTTCTTCTCTCGAAACAAGTCATTACAAATTTTAAGCATCAAACTTTTACCTTTAGTCTGAGTTACCTGGGTTGATTTCCGACTTTAGGCAACAGCTTGACAAACTCAGCGAACTTTGTACTTGGCGTTTGCGTGGGTGCTCAAAAACAGTTCGAACTTAGCCCCGTTAAGTACAAGGCCTATGACTTGTGTCAAACGTGTGAAGTCAATATCTGAAGAGTGAAAACAGTTTGAACTTTAGCGCGCAGCCATCAGATGTTACACATGCCATAGTCGATTTTTTTTAGGATTACAGAAATTCCACTATATAAACAGTAACAGCAGATGCGTCTTGTATGTATATCGACAGAAAGTACACCTTTATTTGTCACCCCATATCAATAACAGAAGTGTAGGAATTCAACACGTGTTTTAAAGCATCTCCAGTTAAGGCACAGTTTATCGGTATAAACTGTGGTTAAGATTTATTAAATTAACACACCACAAACACATCAGCGATAAAAGTTAATGTTTATTATACTCGATATTTTCACCATGTACCATACATAGGTATTTTTAGTTTGTGACTTCACGGTTATGAGTGATAAACGAAATACAGGCGGCCTTCGGCCAGCTAAGAACTAGAATAATATCAAAACGTTCGTTAAGAAGTGTTGTTTAATTAATATTGTGTTGTAATAGTTTGAAGTGTAATGTTTCCTATTTATTATGCGTTTTGGAGTTAATTAATAACAGTAAACCTATCATCTAGTCGCCTGATAACAACTTACTACAGGAAAATTAATATTTGATTATTAAAATCAATTCAAATAAAAGCGTTATATTTATTTAAAAAAAGAATTTGTTTGTTAATTAGCTTGTGCTTGTAGTATGTTGTAATACCAGCAGGGAAACCACTAGAAATTAAATTTAGCAATAAAATGTTTTAAATTAACTTTGGATTTGAAATGATATATTTTATTTATATTAAGTCTTATTAAATTATAACGTGAATATTTTCTGCCGTTACATGCCATTTTTTAACCTGGGTTTGTACTAGATAATTTTGAGTTAGTTGGGGTCCGTATTTTTCAAATTAATACTTTTCGAAGCAATTTTAAGCAAGTAGTTTTAAAGTTAATTTTTTTATTTAAAATTTGACTATTTTATGATAATTATCGATGTATCAATTGTAACAATTCCATTGTCTTACTCTAATATTTCCATATTTGATACCTGATATTATTATGCAATTGCGACAACTGTTGACTGTTGCAATTTTCATTGAATCACCCAGAAATGAATCCGAACATATATTATTTGCTAATCAAGGTATTTCCAGCATACCTGTTAGTTCGGTAATATTAATTTTTAAGTTTGCAAATGTAATATTATTTAACGTTTGGATCCGTATGGACAAAAATTGAGTATGGTTTAATAGACAATATTTACAAAAATATGTTCGCCTTTTTTAGTCCTGTAAACATCAAAAGTTTTTCCTTTTACAAGTCAATAGTATTTTAATAATATATGAATTTGTCAAATTTTTTGAACCACATTTCACAACACGGACTCATGCGCTCTTTTCTGTATCGAAACAGCTCTTATTATTTTATTTATATTTGTTCAGTTCATATGCTTTGCCATAAATATCTAATTGTCATTACGATAAGCAACAATACCTTATCTTTTTAAAGGTTAAAAAAAAAGCTTTGATAAGGAATTCTAGAGATAAAGCCGCGCGCCGCAGTTTTTAGTATTTTCGATGTTAGTATTCTCCGAGGTATTCTCTTAAATATGTTTCATGGGCCCTCGCCCTCCTGATATTTTTACAATTTTGCAAATTATAGGAACTGAAATAAATGGTCAGCACACTTTCCGCTCCCGACTGTTCAAGGTACTTTATATGTGAAACTTTGTGTGTGTAAAAAATTGGTTTTATTGACTAAGTATTATTCAAAATGTCGAATAGTGAGCCGCAGTCACTAAATCATAGTGCTAATGAGGAATTAAACAATAATGTGTTAAAAGTGGATGGTATAACCGAAGATGAAACATCGGATTTTATTGATCATCTAAATTTTCTTAATGGTGATTTGTCTCCGGATATTAACGAAGGTTATGGAGACGAAAGTGACGTTATCAATAGTTTTATGCAATCATCAAGTGACGAAGTAAGTTGTTATTCATATTCAATGGCAGGTTAATTTCTAATCACAAATGATTAATATTACTTATGAACCGATAGCAAGTTCATATTTATATTATTTAGGTAATAGGTACTAGATCCAGGGTTTAGTTTGGGTTCTTTTAAAATCTGCTTATTTTATGTCGAACATCAGACGTTTGTTTGTATGAGTTACCAGTAAGCACCAGCATGAACCAGAGCGAGGATCAGAGCAAACTAATAATGCAGGTTAATTTCCTCAAATTAAGTACCATGTAAAAATATGAAAAATGCTAGGTAAAAAATGTCGTTTGAAGTGTGAATAATTCGAATGTGTTATATTATGTTGTAAAAAATATTAAATTAGAATTAGATAAATAAGTCTCGTGGTTAATCATGTAATTAAATTTCAAAATATATTCTGTAGATACTAAAACATCATATTATTATTAAATTATTTAATTTCAAATATTTTGAGAACCAGATCAATTGCCAATACACGACCGGTACAAAATTCTGTCTATAAAAGTATTTTAGTTCATACTGGCCTCAACCAGACCGGATAGACGTTCAAGTTCACACAAACAGACAGAGAATTGGGAATGGTTGAGGCAACTAGAGGCGGAGTTATGTTAGGCGTCAGTCAGCAGCAAAATCCGCTCAGAACCTGCCGATATAATTATTAGGTTGTAAGCTCACTATTAACCCTTCTTTAATGTGTTTGTCTTGTATGTATGTACCTTCCCAGGTGAATGACCATCAAATCGAAACATTCCTCAAACATCTTTCAGACATCCATATTATGTTCAGCAGTAATATCATTATTTTGGGAGATTTTAATATTCCTTCTTTCAATACGGATAAAAGAAAAAACAATCTTACGAGGTCATTTGTTGAGATTTGGATCTTAAGCAATTTAACAATGTGCCCAACTGTCTTCACAGATACTTTGACTTGGTGTTGACCAATTTGTCCATCGAAGTCTCCAGGAACCATGTTCCACTTGTTTTGTAGGATAATTAACATCCATCTTTTCTAATCGATATCGTGGCTAGATTCTCTTCACTATACAATCTTCCAGTACTTGAAGAGAGGGGTGTACACACGGCATGCCAGTCATTCTATGAAATACTCAACAATGATTTTTGCTCCTGTGTTCCATTAAAACAGACTAGAAGTATAAGATTCCCTCCCTGGTTCGCTAAGAATATTATAAATAATATTTTTAAGCAGGATAAGGTACTCTAGAATTATAGAGAATATAAACCTGCTCATTATCTGCACCGATTTAGATTTAGGTGGAGAGTTATGTTGGTCGTCAGCAGCTGAATCGGCTCAGAACCTCTGGATCTTTAAAGAGTCAGCAAGGAGAATCCTATCATCGTTTGTTTGTCATATATGTATATGTACCTCCCCAGGTGAATGATCATCAGATCGAAACTTTCCTCGAGCATCTTTCAGACATGCATGTTATGTTCAGAAGTGATACTATTTTGGGAGATTTTAATATTTCTTCATTCAATATGGATGGAAGAAAAAAACATATATTATGAAGTAATTTGTGTCCAACTATCTTCACAGATACCTTGACTTGGTGTTGGTCATTATGTCCATTGAAGTCTCCGGGAACGATGTTCCACTGTCATCCATCTTTACTAATCGATATTGAGGCTAGGTCGGTCTCCTGACTGCTACAATCTTCCCGTAGCGAATTACTGTCTTTTGAATGCAAACTGGTGTCTGTACCTGAAGATAGGGATGTACACAACGACATGCCAGTCATTCTATGAAATACTCAACAATAACTTAAGATCTTGTGTGACCATTTAAAAAATGCTAGACTTAGAATGTTCTCTCCCTGGTTCGCTAAGGATATCATAAATGCAATTTTTGAGAAGGAGAAGGCATCCATACTTACATAGAATATAAATCTCTGTTCATTATCTGCACCGATTTAGATCACTTCATCAGAAAGTTAATAATCAGTCCTTTACAAAGTCAATAAATGCTTTATAATCATAGAATATTTTACAATTCTGTTACAAAGCTGAAATTATAAAGTAAATGAACAAATACCCACTTAATTAAAAGAGAATGTTAAAATGTAATTAAATCATATATAAAAATGTGGTGTTCAATTGAACGTTAAAAAGGAGAAAAAAGCATTAAAAGTGTTACACAGTTATAGGACATATACCACCTACATACACCAGCATACGGGCTCCATATAGAGTATACAGAGAGAAATATATCACAGGATCCATCGCGTTTCTGTTAAGAAGTGTTGTTTAATATTGTAGGTACTAAAAATATATTTTTAAAGTTGGTTGCGGTCTCTGAATCATGGCTTCAACCAGATGTTTCAGGTTCCGAACTCCTATAGGATCCATCGCTCAATCAGAGAATTGGGAATGGTTAAGGCAACTAAAGGTGGAGAGTTGTTGATCGTCAGCAGCAGAATCGGCTCAGAACCTCTGGATCTTTAAAGAGTCAGTAGTACGCTCACTATTAATCTGTTTGTCTTTAAAGTGTTTGTCTTATATGTATCTCACCAGTTGAATGACCATCAGATGGAAATTTTCCTCGAGCATCTGTCAGACATGCATATTATGTTCAGAAGTAATATCATTATTTTGGGAGGTTTTAATATTCCTTTTTTCAATGCGGATGGAAGAAAAAAATCTCTCCAGGAACGATGTTCCACTTGTTTTGGATGATAATTATCAGCCATCTTTACTAATCGATATTGAGGTTAGATTTCCTCATTACTACAATATTCCCGTAACTATGCTCAGAAGTGATATCATTATTTTGGGAGATTTTAATATTCCTTCTTTCAATACGGATGGAAGAAAAAACATAATCTTGTGAGGTCATTTGTTGAGATTTGGATCTTAAGCAATTTAACAATGTGCCCAACTGTCTTCACAGAGACTTTGACTTGGTGTTGGCCAATTTGTCCATTGAAGCCTCTAGGAACAATGCTCCACTTGTTTTGAAGATTAATTATCATCCTTCTTTTCTAATCGATATTGGACCTCTTCACTGTTACAATCTTCTCGTAACTAATTACTGTCCTTTAAATTCAAACTGGTATCCAATGCTTAAAGATAGGCATGTCAGAAATTCTATGAAATAATCAACAATAACTTAAGCTCATGTGTCCCATTAAAATAGACTAGACGTAGAAGGTTCCCTTCCATCGCGTTTCGGGATTTTTCACTGGTTGTTTGCTGACTCACTAAGGATAAAATAAATAACATTTTTAAGGAGGAGAATGCCCTCCAGAATTACAGAGAATATAAATCTGCTCATCTGCACCGATTTAGAATTCTTCGTCAGGAAATTAAGAATCAGCCCTCTACAGCATACAAGCTTCATACAGAGTATTCAGAGAGAAATATATCACAGGAATCATCGCGTTTCTGCTCTTTTGTTCAAGGGAAAATATGTCAATCGCGTATTCCAAATGCCATAAGGGATAGTACGGATATTTTTTTCCGATGTCTATCTGAAGTAGTGAACATTTTCTGTACTTTCTTTCAGGGTGTATATAGTCTTTTCATTATAATCCATCGAGCGAAGCCTATAGTCTTGTATTTGAATGCTTTCACTTTTCATCAATATCTCGCCAATACATAATAGAAGCTAGCAAATCGTTGAAAAATAAAATGACCTCCGGCTCCGATGGTTTACCTAGTTTTCTCGTTAACTGCATTGTTAACTTAATAGATCCACTTCTACATATATACAATTTAATCCTCGAGTCCAATCTATTCCCGAAAAGCTGGAAGCTGGCTAAAATTTGCCTTGTCTTAAAAAATATGATTCATGTCTCGTAAACAACTATCGTCTCATATCAATACTGTGTAATTTTTCTAAAATATTTTAAGTAAACTTGTACCCCTTTATTTTCCCACAAATAAAAAAATACGCTGTCTTCTGAAACACCTTGTTTTAATAGCTGGAAGATCCTGTACTACGAATCTCTTCTCTCTAGCTCAATTTATTTTTGAATATATTAATGAAAGAAGCCAATTAGATGACTTTTGATTAAATTGATCACCACATCTTGATATACAAAATCCAGCAGCATTTTGGGATCTTTGACGCTGTTACAGTGTTGATTGGTCCGTACCTTCTGGACAGAAGAAGTTGAGGGGTTGGGTTGCTGATACCCAGTTCTAGTGTGCCTCAAGGCTCCAATATTAGGGGTACTCTCTCGTTTAATATGTTCTTCAATGATCTTATCTATAATATTAACTACCCAAAATTGGCTTATGCTGATGATCTAAAGATGGGTCATTTTTGATTACATAACAGTTTGATCCGATTTGGCTAGGTATTTTTCTGTCACGGATCTGGGGGTTGAAATTCAATTATTATAAATGTACGTTCATATCCCATTACGAGCGTATTATTTCAACTTGAACCAGGACTTTGGCCTTTCTGGTTATTACTTGAAAATACTTAGCAGCATTCAAGTTCTGAGAGCACTCTACTTCCTTCTGGTTAGATTCAGGCTTGATTATTGTTCCGTGTGTGGTCCTCAGTTCCTCAGTATATCTGTGTGATATTACTATACAAGGCAGTTTTTATAAATACTTAATCTTTAAGATTGACAGCTTCTACCCTGAGAGAGGTTTCAGGTAAGGTTTGGCGATAGTCCCCTTGTAAAATGAAGACAAATTCAATCAGTCAAATTCCTATACGGTTTAATATACCAGAGTGTTGACTGCCCTTATCTTCATGGCAAGATTTTATTTATCAGAATCAAGGTATCATCCCACATTTCATCTTGGTGGTACAGGATCAAACGTCCTGGTTCACAACGGACAAGGTATTTAATCAAGTTAGTGATAGGTATACATGTGATATACACTATTTCAGTCTTGTGTCTAAAATTGTCGAATCACTGTTAATTAGCCGTTTACTGTCATGTCACTAATGTCACATTTTATTAGATTTTCTGTTATATTGCTCTAATTTCTTCTTTAAGTTGTATGTTTAGATAAATAATACAGTAATTATTATTTACCTACCTAAACATATAGTAGTATTCATAGTAACTAAGTCGCAATCAGTAAACTTGCTTCTTTATTAGTTACTGTTATTCTTTTTATATTTATTTAGGCAAATGAATACCAACAAAAATAATTTTTATTTACATAATAAGTTTTGATAATGATGTCCCCTTCTGTGAAGCACTAGAAGGCCCTTGTGATTGTTCTCGGTAGAATTTCATTTTTTTTTTCATGTATCGGATA
>MU182526.1:73099-87031 GCA_016904865.1 Pissodes strobi | reverse complement strand
GGAAAAACTTTTTTATTTGTGGGTTTACGAAAAAAAGGTATTCTTTACAAAAACTCCTGCTTATCCTGAAACACCAGTAAATCATATTATTTTCCTTAATTTGTATACAGGGTGCTCAAGATTTGCGAAAATATTAGGAACGACCAAGAATAAAGTACTTTAATTTCCGGAAATATGTCAAGAGAGTGTTATGAAAAGTTGTTCCAAAGGAAATTTAGAAACCAAACATAGTCAAATTTCCCTTAGAATAACTTTTCTTAATACTCTCTTGACCGAAAATTAAAGTAATTTATTCTTGGTCGTTCCTATTATTTTCGCAAATTTTGAGCACCCTGTATATAAAATAAGGAAAATAATATAATTTACTGATGTCTCATGATAAACAGGCGTTTTTATGAAGAATACCTTTTTTTCATAAATCCACAAATAAAAAAGTTTTTCCTCTTTCGAACTCAATCCGTCGACACACCAGTGTGTCCACGGATTGAGTTCGGAAGAGGAAAACCTTTTTTATTTGTGGGTATATGAAAAAAAGTATTATTATTATCCTGAGACACCAGAAAATTATATTATTTTCCTTACTTTATGTACAGGGTGCTCAATATTTGCGAAAATATTAGGAACGACCAAGAATAAATTACCCTACGTAGGAGGCCATGACTTTATATTTGGATGATAAATTTCCTTTGGAACAACTTTCCTTAATAATCTTTTGACGTACTTCCGAAAATTAAGGTACTTTTTTCTTGGTCGTTCGTAATGTTTTTGCAAATTTTGAGCACCCTGTATACAAATTAAGGAAAATGATTAAATTTACTGATGTTTCAGGATAAGCAGGAGTTTTGATCAAGAATACCTTTTTTTCATAAACCCACAAATAAAAAAGTTTTTCCTCTTGCGAACTCAATCCGTGGTCACACTGTATATGTATCGGATATCTGGGTCCTGTCAATCTTGATTTTAATATGTTCTTTTTTTCAGGCCGAGGCACGTTTATGGGCCAAGAGGCAAGCACGCGCAGAAGCGCGAGAGATACGCATGCGCGAATTAGAGCGCATGCAACGGGAGCAAGAAGAAAACGCCGATCGACAATTTGACATGCTCGTGGCATCTACTGAACCGGTGTGGGGCCCCAGGGGTCGTGGAACCTCCACGACAAAGCATCGCCCCGCTAGCCGGAGAAATTCCGAGGACTCGCTTGAAGATGGCGGTAGTTTGCGAGATATACGAGTAAGTAATCAATGTATTTATTCAACATTTTCAAATGTGATAATCTTGGCGGATGCTCTTTCCTCTATATATAAATGTTAAACCTATTCAGGTGTGTTTAAGTTTTAAAAGCTTGACAATATCAAATGTATATAAAGATAGAAACTCTATACAGACAAACTTTCCCGTTTTGTATTGATAAAAATTTATAATCTGAAAAACCATAGAGAAGTAACACCGTGAAAGGCCCAGAGCCGAAGGATTTTAAACCTAGACAGTTGAAGACAACAAAATGCTTGTTACCGAATCTCTACCAAGTTGCTGGGTCGTGTACATATTATTGTGGACTACTTTACTCTGTTGACCATATACCATCACACATATAATAACTCATGATCAAAAACAGGTTGCCTAGAGAAGGTAGATTTCCCTAAAAGTGAAGTAGAAGAGGCTTTTAATACCAAAACAATAACTGCTGACAGGGGGTAAAGATGACAATTTCTGGAACTAGTGGAGGGATAGGAAGCAAGGGGAAAGGCTTACAAATGAATACATTCAAAACCAAAAATATAGTCGTCAACAGAAGGTACAACAATGAACCAAACAGAAACCGAAGCAGATAATACAGGGAGCGACAACTATCTAAAGTAGCAATGAAAGTGAAAGGTTAGACTGCCTAATATTTCTAATTTTACATGTCACGACCGTTGAGACAAACTATTAGAAGAATTGCTGTTACCGAAACATTTTGCTGGAGAAGAATGCTGCAGGATTCGTCGACCGACACCGGACAGCTGAGTCAGTTATGAACGAAATTGGCATTAGATGACGTCTTCAGCGAAATACAGCTTAAGACTGAAAAATTGTGGCTATGGAAAACGAGAAAATAATGACGATACAATGACATTGAAAATGCCAGAACGGAGAAAAGTGGACTCCGACTAATACAGCGACCACAATAGCAGTAATCATCTCTGTCTAGAGTCTAGAGTTTAACAAAAAATAACAGAACGAGAAGGATTCAATATCCGATTCTTCAGCAATCAACTTGCTGATTATACTGCATCTCTATGCTTAGATTATAAAGCATTGTAAGATAGCATCATGCCATTTGATATACTGTTCGTCAATTTATGTTTGAAATGTCTCCGAATACCGTTGCACGAATTACTCGGATGTCACATTACATGCAGGAAGTTTATCAATATGCTATTGACGCACATTTAAAAATATTTAAATTAACTAATATATATCTAATGCAAAAGCACGCGCTGTATTTATACGAACGTTAAAAAAGAGTAGTGAATATGAAGGGCTGACTGAAATTTGCGGATCGCATATTGGAGATATTTTAAATCTAAGAGTAAGTACGGGCTTTTCTTCGGTAAGTCACCACGCACTGCAACGATTGATTAAACAGGAAAACAATTCATCTGTATAAATATTTATTAGTGACTACATCCGAATGAAAATACCACCAAACGTGTCCAAGCCTTTGCTCGGCTTTTGAAGACCGACATACCAATTATGTCATGAGATATAACTGGCTCAATAATTATGAAGATAATTAGGCATTAGGTAAATTGAAAAGTACAATGAACATTCATTCTTCTGACTTCCTGAATCTTGGCGGTATTCCATTTGTTTCTTTGAGATGGTTATGAGGTACTTCAAAATCATTCTTTTTTCGTTTTTATGTTGCCAACAAAGTTTTGCTTTTTAATTGTGACCATGTTTTAATATACTTTTTGAACATTCTTATTTCCTTTTAATCGTATATTTGCATTTTCGTTATGGTTATTTTTAGTTAAAAAAAAATACGTAAGTGGATCGAAATTATCATAACGTCGAGTAACAAAGGCCGAAAAATTCGCCGGCGGAATGTTTACTATAATATTCTTATAAATGCCCAAATTTTCTAACTAGCGTTGTAAAACTATCATATCGTATTAGATTTAGCATTTCCTAAAATTATAGTACACAAACTTAACATTTTGTCTTTAAGTTAGCCATAAAAACAATTTAAACCAAACCTTGAATTGCTTAAAGCTGTCCCGAACATGCAGTCTCTTCAGAATAAAAATATTCTGCCGGTGTGGACCAATAATTATTCTTAAGTTTTAATACGTACAAAAAATATCGCTGCAAGCTGCTATGGTGGTCATCTGGTCGTTCCATATCAAATTACAAATACATTGGTATATATTTCATAGATTCATTCTGTTTAATTGTATTTCGTAACTGGCTAGTAGTACATTTGTAGTGGGTATAGTTTTTATTTTTAATTAAACATAGCAATATCCTGAAACATATTTGTCAACGATCCAACTCTAATGTAACTTCATCAATGATTGCATACTATTTTAAACAGTAGTAAATATTTTTTTTGACGGCATAGACTGTTCAGAAATCATTTTTATATTTATTTATAATTATTGACGATTAACCATGCAGAATAATACAATAATAAATCAACTTAATTTTCAGGCGGAGCTTAAAGAAGTGGAGGAAAGATTTCGAAAAGCGATGATAGCGAATGCTCAGCTAGATAACGATAAAGCTGCTCAGACATACCAATTAGAACTTCTTAAAGATAGGTAAGGGTAAGAGTCGTTTTGAATGTCTTTAATTTAAATGCTAATTAGTAGGCCAGTGCACCATTCACCATTGATAGTATTAATAAAACAATTTAGTGGTAGGCAACTGGCTGATCATGATAATATTTGACCAAACTAAGCTTGATGCTGTGAAAGTTATTACAGAGATGAACCATTCTTTTTAAATAACAAGGGCAATTGTTATTGAAAACTGCCTTTGATTTTGGCACTTTATTTGTTTTTACTCAAGTTTCTAGTTCTTCTTACTTTTATTATAGATTAGAAGAATTAGAAGAGGAAAATTCCCAATTAAAAAGGGAACATAGGGACAAGTGCAGGGAGCATGACCAACTGAAAAGGCTTTGTCAGCAGCTTAAAGATGATCTGCGTGTTTATAAATATGAGTTAGAAGAAAGGGATAGGTTAATAGAAGAAAAAGGGCTAGTAATAGTCTGTGGAGAACCGAGCGAAGAGGGAGAAGTCCCAAAAAAAGCTTTGATTCAAGCAGAGAATGCCCGGTTATTAGAAGGAGGAGATGGTAGTTTAGGTAAGACGTGCTTGCAGGTCATCTGATTGATGGCCCTTTTTTAATTTGCATTTTATATGTAAAATATCATATTTGAAAAATAGTATAAGTAAGTACTGGTATTTAGATTGTTTCTATAGACCGGAAAAGACTAAAGCACTTTCTCTCAGTGTAGATTTCCGAAAAATCAATCTAAATATATTTTCCTTAAAATATTTCTGGCGATATGTTTCATATTTTTGTAAACTGTAGTTAGAAAGTATAACACCATATGGGAAGTGATAATAAGTTTCGTCCACAGTACAATATGTTTAGGTTGAAGGGAATCTCAGCTTACTTGGACAATATTTATTAAATATTCAAATCAAAACGCCAACGTTTCGACACTGATCAGTGTCATCCTCAGGGCTAAAAATCAAAGGACGATCATTAGAATACATATATAAACGTAATTTTCTACACAACTAGAATTTAAAATAATTATCTGTCTAACAGGATAAAGTTGAAAAATTTACAAACAATTATGCATAACCATATAATAACCATACCATACATGTCATCCCTTACATCAAAATATAAATATTATTAAACAGTTCCGAGATAAAATTTTCAAACTGAGCAATAAAGATTTTTGGAAGGCTAACTTAAATAATCTCCACCATACTTTGAAGGCTAATAATTATCCAAGGGGTTTAATTAATCGCATTTTAAATCAACGCCCACCAAATCTAATAATAGGACCAGTTGTGGATATTAACATAGCAACTAATACTAAATATTATAAAATTCCCTACATACCCAATCTGTCTGAAGCCATATCAAAAAAACTAAAAACCCCAAATACTCAAATTGCTATGTATAATACTAAAACAGTAAACAATCTATTTGCTAAAACTAAAGACCGTACGAAAAATGAATTGAAGAGTGGGGTCATCTATAAAATACCCTGTGGTGCTTGTCACTACAGTTATATTGGACAAACGAAACAATATCTAAAGAAAAGGACCTCGGAACATAAACGCGATTGTAATGTTACCAACATGAATAATCCCAGAACTGGATTGGCTAAGCATCATTTTCAAGAAGGGCATAAGTTTAACTTCAATGCAATTAAAGTGGTGGACTCAGAGACAAATTTTAAAAAGAGAATTTTTTTAGAAATGTGCCATATTCACAATACTAAATACAATGTGAACTTAAATAACAGATACACAAAATCTTAACATCATTTACCATAACATAATTAGTAATTTTCAATATACTGGATAGTGTGATTTTGGTGAATGGGTGGGGATACAATTTAGATCTGTACTCCTAATGTACGACACTGCGATTTAGTAAGTACCGAAACCGAAACAGCATTGTGACGGCATGAGATTCATTCTTAATGATCGCTCGTCTTAATTGTGATTCGTAGTAATCTAGGTACGTTTTGTTTAGTTTTCTCTGTTTGTGTGTTCTTACGTCCCATTTACATCGTTCAGTTAGTTTTTATAAAATTTTATAATACTTCAGATTGTTCAACTTCCTATCAGTGTAATTGCATAATTGTTTGTAAATTTTTCAACTTTATCCTGTTAGACAGATAATTATTTTAAATTCTAGTTGTGTAGAAAATTACGTTTATATATGTATTCTAATGATCGTCCTTTGATTTTTAGCCCTGAGGATGACACTGATCAGTGTCGAAACGTTGGCGTTTTGATTTGAATATTTAATAAATATTGCCCAAGTAAGCTGAGATTTCCTTCAACCTAACCATATGGGAACTTATTCCATCATTTATTTTAAGTATGCCCCGGGTACCAGGCCCTTTTATATTAACCAGTCCAGTACCCAGCTGAGTAATCTATTTGTCTTTGAATTTAATGTATTCGAGGAATAAAAACAATATCGAGAAATATAAATTCAAGATACCATTTGCAACAGAATGAAGCTAATCTTTAAAATATGAAATGTTTATTATAAGAATATGAATAAGTATATGAGAAAACATTGTATTAGAATAATTAATAGTAAACATCAAGAATTGGCAGGTTAACATGAAGAAATATCATACGTTCTTCATTTTCTAGTAATGAGATGTTTCAAAGATATTTCCCGCTATAGAAAATACACTAACTAAATTTGTTGATGCTAGTTAGTAGGGATAGTTAGTACATTCTGCGCCCTCCGCCGCGGAACACACCAACTATCCCTACTCGAGGGCAACAGGAATTATTTTTTATTTCTTTCCCACCAAGTAAATAAGCACACTCATTGACAAAGCTAAATATAAAAAGATATGGTCTAGTTTACAATAGATTTTGCCAAACAATACAAAAATATTATTAGTACAGAGTATCGTGAGTAAAACAATCTCTGGATGTCAAACAAAGTAGGAGGTAGGATACAGTTAAAAGTAAAATATTATACAAAATATTGAAATGAAATGAAATCTCTTTATTTAGCACTTGGCTAGTTAACATCAAAAATGTACTTACATACACTTACAGTACGTTAATTTCTAAAATATGAAAACAAACATGATTTGAACACTCCCAAACTAGGTGCATTCTTAATGGTATCCGGCAGTTCATTATAATAGCGCAATCCATCATAAAAAAAGGTTTTTTTGCAGATCAGTCTTTGTAACTTAAGATATATTGTAGTGGTGACTATTTCTTATATTATGCCCGGGATATTTAGACCGATTTTCCAAATTAAACTTAAGATATATAATAAATCAAAAGTAAATTGGCTCTTCTAATAAACTGCGAACATCAAGCCAGTTTAAACAGTCCAACATAACTACAATTGGTGTGTATCTATTACAATTTAATAACACACGCATTATCTTGTTCTGTAGAACTTGTAATCTCTGTAGATTTTCGTCGGTACACGCAATCAATAATGAGCAAGCATACGAGAAATGAGGCAGAATAATCGTATTGTACACTAACATTTTAGTCCACGGAGATAAACAACCTGACACACGTTTAAAAAATCCAATTTTTTTACCAATTTTTTTACACATAAAGTCTACATGATTACCAAAATTCAGTTGGGAATCTGAAACTACTCCTAAATACTTGATCTCCTTAACAAATTGTATATTATCTCCGTTTATGTTTAATGCCAAATTTAAGTCAATATATTTTTTACAATTTGCCTTGGAACCAATAACCATACATTTTGTCTTTGAACTATTTAACTTTAATTTATTTTCGCACACCAAATATACAGGGTTTTTAACTCATCATTTAATATTGTTGTTACTTCTTGAAAATCTTTCCCTGAAACTGAAATTAGGGTATCGTCCGCAAATAAATTTACAAAAGAATTATTCAACTTTAATTAAACATCATTTATATATACAATGAACAGGAGTGGCCCCAGAACACTCTCCTGAGGCACACCCCAAACACTAATTCTTTTACTGGAAATATTATCTCCAATTTTAGTCTGATGATACCTATTGTCCAAAAAATTTGTTATCCAATCTAAAGCACTTCCTCTTATGCCGTATAAACCTAACTTTTTTACTAGAATATCTCTATCTATTGTCTCAAAAGCACGCTTTAAATCTACAAAAACACAATGTAATTTTTGGCTCACTCATATTTTTCCTCCAGTCAGAACACACATATTGTAACGCAGACTCACAAGAATGTTTGCTTCTAAATCCTGATTGTCAATATAATAAAAAGTTACTTTCCAAATACTGTCAAAGATGGGGAAAATATAATAATAATATCTCAGTCAATAAAATAATAGAAAATAAAAACAACACTATTAAAAGCAAAAATAAAACTACAATAAAAACTATACAAAATAAAAAGAATGCCTTTCTGTGAATATCATTCAAATAAATATCAATTTATTTTGAACATCAACTTTTATTTACTGTTGATGATGCCAATATATCTGAAAATATATCTCAAAGGAGACTTTGTAAATTGGATTTTGCCTTTTTTGAGGTGGATAAACCAAAAGATTTAAAGGTCTTCATGAGAATTGGAACTTTCGCTTTCGTTCGTAGTTCTCAAATTTGTAGTTACTACACCTGAACAACTCAGAATGGCATTGATGGTTTCAGTCTCAATTTCTGTATTATGTACTTTATTTTATAACAAGGTGCTTAAAATATTCTGTTGGAGTAAAAAAGTATAACAGATTTTTTTTTTTTGGGGTTACTTACTCGATATTCGGGTACCTGTTACCCGGCTTACTTTTACGACCGAGTAACCGGCTATTAAAAAAAAAAGGATTTCCTGGTGCATCCTTACTTTATATGAATACTAGTTATTTTTTTCTAATTGTGTTTAAAAGACTCCTCTATTCTAGATTCTGCTATAAATAGTCTTTTGTGATTTTCAGATGTACGATTAACAAATTTCGCAAAAGAAAAATGCGAGCTTCAAGATCAAATTAGTAGTTTAAAATTAGAATTAGAAGAAGAACGAAGTAGGCGAAGGAAATCTGGATCGAGTAGTCTGATGAATGGACCGTCATCGGATTATGACCCCGATGACCTGCAACGTAAGTAACAAAATGTAATAAATAATTAAATAAAATGCCAATTCGAAAAGTATATTTCATAATGTTACCAATTCATCGAAGTACTGATTGTGCTATTTATAGGACTTATAGGCGGTGTCATTTCATTTTGAGGTCCTAAAAGTCAACATAATTTTTCAGGTTATTCCAACAACATTCAGTGTATGGACCAAACTTCCCACAAGGAAAATGATAAAATAATAGATGCATACACAGAAATACGATTTTAACAAATATACAGCAAGATCTTTTAGACCTGATACACTTTCTTCATTCTCCTCGCATTTCTCTAATTATTGTGCTCAGACGTGGTTTTAACACAGCCTGAGATATGTCGGTTGTTTTAAGCTCTTCCACAGATATGTATCGGCTAAATTAAGGTCACGGATTCTTGGAGACCATAAAACTGGGTAGTTTTTTCCTTGATTTGTGGTTGAGCCATTCTGCTACCTCGCGGGCACGACATGCGCCTATTGAAAATAGAATAGAATTCATTAATGATAAAAAGTTGCAAGACCTATCATACGTCAATAATACAATTTTTGAAAGAAAATAGTTTTAAAAATAACCGTTACATACAAAAAATACATACATACTATACAGGGTGTTCCTTAATGACATACTAATATTTAAGGGGGTGAGTCTTGGACTTATTTTAAGAAAAAACTTCATATGAATGTATGCCCTAACTTTGGATTTGGAGGGTGGTAAAGTTATCAGAGAAAAACCTGTTTTATAGAATAACTGATATTATTGCAGGTAGCTTTATGAAATTTGGTACAAACCTTCTATGCATCAAAATCCATTTTCTGATGGACAAACAATTTGATTATATCTACCAGTGGTGTCCATGCGGGTTTTGCATTGAATATTTTTGCAGAAAAAAATGGTACGCCACTGCTTTTTCTTCAAGTAAAAATTAGTTTTGAAATTCTCATTAATTTATGAGCAAATTTTATCTCTTGATTATCTTTCGGCCGATGCATGGTTTTCGCTTAAAAAATAAAAATCGAGTTTGTGCAAGCTGAAATGCTCGCTGAAATTCTAATATGGTAAGTAATTATTGGCACTTGAAAGTTCTGTTTATTTTTTTTTCTCTACAGTAAAATCGGTTACTTATTTCTGAATTAATTAACAATTGATATTAAACGAACTCAATAGCTAGAAAAAAAAAAGATTTCCACACAACAATCACCGCATCAGATTTTCGGACGAAAGAAAATCAAGAGATCAAATTTGCTCAGAAATAAATGAGAATTTCAAATTAAAATTTTATTTTAAGAGAAAGCAGTGGTATAGCATTTTTGTTATCAAAAATATTCAATGCAAAACCCGTACGGACGCCACTGGGTAAAAATAATAAAATTGTTTGTACATCGGAAAATTCATCTTGATGCATAGGAAGACATGTACCAAATTTCATAAAGATATCTACTATAGGATTACAGTTATTCTACAAAGCATTTTTTTTCTGAAAATTTTACCACCCTGTATCTCAAAAGATAGGACGACATCCGTTCATATGAAGTTTTTGTCTTGATCCAAGAATTCCCCCCTTAAATATTAGCATGTCATTAAGGAACACCCTGTATATATCAAACACTTGTAGTCTTAATAAACAAATACATACGTATATTTAAATCACTGAAATGAAGTGTAGACATAACAACATTGCACAAAAAAGAGAAGGCCTCAAACATTCCCTCACACGAGAATAAAGCGTTCCTTTAAAAGGACATGCTTTAATAAAGATTTCAAATTTGTTGGCGACGTATCCCTTACATCTCGCAGCAAACTATAAAATTTAACTCCATAGAAATTTGTACTGGTCTGTCTCATTATAAGTCTTACGTATGTTGCCATAATATTAAGATCATATCTGATATCATGATTGTACAGTTCAGTGTGCCTGTTGTACTACAGACACCCAACTGCATAGGAGGCTTAAATGCCTTGGACTGTATAATGTATGTAAATAAGCAACACGGCTTTTTACATGCATATCAAGGCCATGATAGATATACCCAAGCTGACCAGTACATCCTAGCTTTCATCCCGGCAATTCCAAACACTGACGACCCTTATAGCCCCATGCTGAACACCAAACAAGTGGTGCCGGATAGCGGAATGATCCAAGGGAATGAAAGAGCGCAGCCAGCCTTAAATATGGGCTTAGATACCTTTTCAGCCAACCGCCGACAGGCAAAGACGCTCCCACAAAGTGAACCCCTTAGCGCATCTCCATGTTTATCCAATTTTAGTTCGTTACCCCAAATGCTTCACAGACACTGGGTTGAACTCCTGGTTGTCTAAGTCGCGAATGGAAGAGACCATTATTTCGATGTTTGGGTTGAGTTGCAAAACCTTCCTGTGCGCGACCGCACCCTCCCACCCCCTTCGACCGAGTCGTCAGCCCAGACGTACAAAACCGTGTCATACTGTTCTTGACATCTGCAAGATAAGACTCGATGTGCCAAGGAAAATAAAGAAGGGAACAGGACTCAAAATAGATCCTTAAAGTACCCCATACCAAGCCCCAGCACCTCAGATCTCTTAAAGCCGATTTTGAAGGTATTGGTTCGACACCAGATACTAATTTGTATATCTGGCTGAGGAGCGGATCGTGATGAGCGCAATCGAACGCCTTACTCAGGTCTCGGAAAACAGCCGCCGAGTAAAATCCTCCCTCGAATCGTCGTTTCATGTATTTAAGAATATCATCGATCGTACTCATCTTCTGGAAACCAAATTGCTTTTTATTTATAATTTTGTTTTTACCTAAATATTTACACTGTCCGATTTTTCAAATACTTTAGAAATCACAGGCGGAATGGAGTTGGGTCGATTTTTAGATAAGTTTTCTTTATCCCCTTGTTTAAAAATTGGGACAATCAGTGATACTTTCCGAGAGTCTGGAAAAATGCGTTCCCTCGGACATTCGTTAATGATCTTAGTGATAGACTATAGATGTCTGCTATTGTTGTTCTTTAGTGGACGAATTATGCCACGAACTTCAATATTACATTATTTCTTTTTTGCCTGTTGATTTTTACGTGCCGAGTCTAGCATCGACCTTGGTCAATAATGAAGGTACACTTTTGACATGAGGTAAAGCAAACAACTTCTCAAATTAAAAAATCGGTCAATAATGGTTGATATTAAAGTTAATATATATGTTTCTGTTATTCCGAGTTAATCCGAAAGGTCACTACATATTAGAGAATATATTTTTTTTAATCCTTTTTTGGCCTTCACCATTAACAGCCAGGACTAGTTTCTGCGTGAACGGGCTGCGAACCAAATCGCGTCGGGGTGTGCCCTCTGTCTAGTCTTAAAAATCGAAAGGGTTAGAATTAGTAAAACAAATAGCACAACACAGGACTTAACCTCTTCTCGCTCCCGGGCATCCGAGGAGCTTTACACATTGAAACAACGATGCCTCGGATAAAAAGGATGATGATTAAAAGTAGGAGAGATAATTATCAACCTAGAGTCAGATCTTTATGTTATTTTCTTTTAGATACTTCACGATTATTTTAATAACTGAATTCTTTGGGTTGTACAGTATTGAACACAATGATATAGGCGTTTGAATACCGCTTTCTGCAAGAATCTGATACAGGTTAGGGTTTATGTTATTACACTCGAAAAGTATATGTTGCAGACTACCCAGCTTCCCGCATTCACACTCTGGGGAGTCTTTGACCCCCAGTCTGTGCAATTGCTGAGGACTCGAGCAGTGTCCGGTTCGCATTCTTATGATCACTGTTATCTGTCTCCTGTCTATGCCTCAAATTGTGAAGCTTTTTACCGCCAGTGTAAAACAGGAACATTTGGGACCCTCAAACATAGAAAATATTAGTAAAGTAACTTCGCAAGATGTAGGAAATGCCGTAATGGAAGCTGCTGCTAAGGGCACACTGGACAAGTATATTAACTTGACTAATGATATATCGGTGCTATCTCGACCAAGTGATCAACTGTTCATGCCAAAAGAATCATCAAAAAAAGTGATAAAGGGTTCAAATAAAAATATTACAACGTTATCAGCTGCGGAGGGATGTAAGGTATTTTACATAGGTAACCTAAACCTGGAGTCAACTGCAGAGAAATTAAAATCATACTTGCTTGAACGCAAAATTCCAGTTCTATCCTGTGACAAGATTGTGCCGAGGCAGGGGACTACACCAACTCGTTTGGCCTATAAGGTCTCTGTAAATCCACAGCTTGAAGAAAATATCCTTAACTCCGACATGTGGCCAGAAAATGTTACGGTAAAACCTTTTACTTTTCCGAGGCAGCAGGGAAGATATGAAGGAAAAAATTTTCATCGGCGCGGACCACGGGCATGGTCTCGCCGATAGTGTCCCAACAGCAGAATGTTTCACGAAGTAGCCCAACGACAGCCGGGAAAATGGTTACGGATGACTCCATTGCAATACCGTTTATCCCTCAGAAGCCTCAATCTAAGATTAAGACACTTTAAATATAATTCATATAAATCCCTAGTCCATATGTAATAAGTATTCGGATATTCAGTTTTTTATTGAGAATTCCAATTATGACATAATCTCAATATCTGAAACATGGCTTAACAGCAATCTGCTGTCCGAGCCTTATGCTGTTAAAAATTTTAAATTATATAGAAAAGATAGGGATGGCAGAGGGGGAGGAGTTGCAATGTATGTAAGTAGTAAACTAAAAATAAAACTTATTGATATACCAGCTTTTGATAGCAGAATTGACCAGCTATGGCTGAGTTTTAGATATAATAAGCAATCCATAACGGTGGGAGGAGTTTATAGGCCACCCTCAGTGGCATACACCGAGCTAAAATGCTTATACGACGTCATTCCGGAAGTCATTTGTACCTGTGGTTGTTTGTACAGGAGATTTTAATGTAAATATCTTAAACAGTAGCTCCGTAGAATGTAAATTTTTAAATGATATTTTTAATTGTTTTAACTTAACTCAAATAAGTGAAGAGTGGTGGCTGTGTGCATGTATGAATCATACCAAATGAAACACTTTGTATTCCATGCAAAATTTAATCCAAAAGGA
>MU182526.1:20275-68099 GCA_016904865.1 Pissodes strobi | reverse complement strand
TCCTTTTGGATTAAATTTTGCATGGAATACAAAGTGTTTCATTTGGTTTAACTCAAATAGTTGATAAGCCTACCAGAATCACACCATACAATGAATCCTTAATTGATCTCATTATTGTAAATAACATAAGTCTAGTCGTAGATCATGGTGTTTTGCCATGTGATCCAATACAAACGGATCATGAGGCTGTTTTTTGTAGAATAGAATGTGATAAGTCAAAAACCACAACGGTGTATATATATATCTTTAAAAACACCACCTAGCAGAGAATATTACATTGAATTAAAAAACTACGTAACTATGGCCTTGAAATCAGAAAAGAGGGCATATTTTACAAGTGAAACAAATAAAGGCAAAGGTTCAACTAAAGAATTTTGGAAAAAATATCAAATTGGAGAATTATTAACAATGAGCCTGTTGAAATTCCGCATAGCATCAAAGAACCAAATATTATTAATGATCATTTCATAGACAATGTGCCCCAGGTACAAGTTGACCCAATGGTTGTAAATGACTTTCTCAGTTCATCAATTGACTGTGAACCCTTTGCATTTGGGCTTGTAACTGAATGTGAGGTGCTAAGAGTTCTGAACGGTATCAAAAGCAATGCAGTTGGTATCGACGAAATATCTATAAGAATGTTAAAAGCTTGCATTCCATATTGCCTAAAGCCATTAGTAAACATCATAAATTCGTCGCTTACAGCTGGTATTGTGCCTGATATTTGGAAGAAGGCTCTCATAACGCCTGTCCCTAAAGTGAACAATCCTGCCACTGTCGGCGAGCTGAGACCAATTAGTATTTTGCCAACGGCATCTAAGGTGTTGGAAAAAATTGGAAAAGCTCAGGTACTAGATTATCACTTGCCCAAATCAATTATACCAAAATATCAGTCAGGCTTCAGGGCCAATCATAGCTGTGCAACTGTACTGTTAAAGATTACCACTGATATTGCAGTGTCTTTTGATAGGGGTTACTGTTGTCCAATGGTACTAATAGACATGACTAAAGCTTTCGATACTCTGAATACCGATCTATTGTTGGCAAAGCTAACTTATTACAACATGACAGCAAACGGTTGGTTAGGCAGTTATCTTCATGATAGGAAACAGGCGGTTAGACTTACTGATGATAATGGTGTTGTGGGGATGTCTGACTGGAGATCTGTGAGCAGGGGTGTGCCTCAGGGTTCTGTCCTTGGGCCGCTTCTGTTCACGGTTTTCACGTCGGATTTAGTACGGCACATAGGACATTGCGGGTACCATATGTATGCGGACGATTTGCAGATTTATTTGCCGACACCTGCAGGTGACCTGCCTATCGCGTTGAAGTTGATTAATTGTGACCTGGAGTGTATCTCTGTATGGGCCAATAGGAACTCTCTTTTTATTAATCCTGGTAAGATGCAGGCAATTCTCTTTTCACGAAATGAAATAAGTATTAATACTCTGACGCCTTTACAATTAAAACTAATAACACTGAGATAGAATGGGCAGGAGAGGTGAAAAACCTTGGGCTGTGTATGGACACCAGGCTACACTTTGATACCCATATTAATAATATATGTCAGAAATCTTATTATAGGCTAAAACTATTGTATGAATACAAGAATATTTTACCACAAAGCACAAAAAAATCTTACTGAAAGTCTGGTACTGAGTATAGCTTCCTATCTTAATATTGTATATGGCCCATTTCTAACAGAGTTTAACAGGTACAAAATTCAAAAAATACAAAATTCTTGTGTGCGTTTTACCAAGGATCTATCACGTAGGGACCATATTAGTCAGCATGTGAGGGAAGTTTATGGTTTGAATATGGCTCAGAGGCGATATGTGGGCATGGGCTGTTTGGTGCATAAATTGATGACTATCAGCGAACCAACTTATTTATCGGAAATTTTGGTCCAAAGAGGAGATGCTCATTCAGTGAATATACGACACAAAAATACTCTATCTATTCCCCAGCACCGCACTGAATTTTTCAAGGCGTCTTTTTTGTATACCGCAGCTCATGTTTACAATAGCCTGCCTGATGACATTAAAGTACTAAGTTCATCTGCGTTTAAGCATAAAGTAAAGGGATTTGTATCGGAGAGGCTTGTTTCATTGTGATGAGTTTTAATTTTACTTTTTGTAATTTTCCCTAATCTAATTTAATATAGTTTCTTGTTTATAAGCGGTGGTTATGAAAATACGCTTGGCGGTACTTTCCACCTTTGTATGTAGTAAATTTTAAGTGTTGATGCATACAGTAAATACTATTTTTTTTGTTTATTTTTTTTTATTGGAATATTTATTTCCTTTACTTTCCAATGACCTTCGCCATGATACATTCCAACTTTTAAACTGGTTCTCCTTTATATCAGGAATAAATTCCTTACCATCCAATTCTATGGGAGAAGGGATATATAATATACTACCAATGTTAGCAAGTCGATCCGCCTCTTCATTTCCCTTGATACCGGAATGTCCTGGTATCCAACAGAGTTTTATATCATACCCATTTAATCTCGCTTCTATCAGGATTTGCTTTGTTAAAAATGATATGTGATCCAAATCTTTATTATTATTGTTATTTCCTATCTTTTTTAACGCACTTTGAGAATCACTAAAAATTATTGCTTTATGGATGCTTTTTTTCTAGGCACACTGTGACTGCTTTGTGTATTGCAACTATCTCCGCCGTACATATTTGAATGATTTTGGTAACTTTGATGAAAAATTGTATTTAATGTTAGGGCAGTGAACTCCAAAACCTGCTTCCTTACACTCCTTATCTACAGAAGCATCAGTATAAAAGTGGTAGAACGATTCTACTTCAGTATTTTTAAAAGCTAAAATGTTTTCTTTGATGTTTGTCTCTTGCTTGCCTATCCCAGCCCTTATTATAGACACTGTCATCATTTGATATATCCTGTCAAATGTATAACACGGCAGTTTATCATGTTTTCATACCTTCTTCAGATTGCTTGATCTCTTCAAATGCTTTTAAAAAATATGGGGTTTCCCAGTAGGAAAAATACCCAGTAGTTTTATTTAGTGCGTTCAACTCTTCAATGGCTTCTATCACTGGATTGGGTTCTATATAGAATTTTTTTAAAACAAATTTTTTAACTAACCATGATCTTCTGAATTCTAGTGCCATTTCACCACTTTCTGCTAACAGTTGGAGTTGATTTCATACATCCCAGCGCTATCCTTAGTGCTTGATATTGAGTCTTGTCAAGTTTGTTTTTACTTCTCTTAAATGTTGGGTTTATCAATTGGCATCCATAGTCTAGATGGGATCTTACTATTCCTCTATATATTCCTACCAGTACTTTTGGGTCTGCACCCCACCATACCCTCGTTATCGTTTTCATTATATTAATTCCTTTATTTGCCTTATTACCTATTGTATCTATATGCTTCATCCAATTTAGCGTGTCAGTAAATGTGACTCCGAGGTATTTCGTTTCTCAAACCCATGGGATATCTAACCCATTATACTTTATATTGTCCAACGGGATCAAGTGCTTTCTTGGTTCAAAAAGCATTGCTTCAGACTTTTCTGTTGAGACTTTAAGATTGAGTTCCTGAAGATATTCTGCTATTTCTGTTAATGTGCTATTTATTGCATCCATAAGGTCTTTTATGTCCTTGCCTCCTGCAATAAGAACCAAGTCATCAGCATACTGTATTTCCTTTACATAGGCTATGTATTTTATGAGTATATAGATGAAAAAGAACTGGGCTCAACGGTGACCCTTGTGCTATGCCCACAGTTAAATTCCTTGGACCCAAAATGTTACCCTCCTTATCCAACAAATATACTTCTCGGTTATTTAATAAGCTATATATAAAATTTGAAATTTCTACTGGTATTTTAGATTCTATCATTATGTTTTATAATTTGTGTATGTTAACGTGATCATAGGCTGCTGTTATGTCGAGGAATACTGCAATCGTAAAAAGTTTTGTTTGGAAGTTTTTTTGTATATTAAGTGTTAAAATCTATAGATTCTCCAAGCATCCCTTCCCTTTACGAAATCCAATTTGCTTATATGGAAGTTTTCCACCATTTTCAAGTTGCCACTCAATTCTGTTTTTCGACACTTTCCAATAACTTACTCACACAAGAATTCATTGCAATTGCCCTGTAACTATTTGATATATCCGGATCTTTATTATTTTTTAGAATGGGATTAATTAAACTTTGTTTCCATTGCGCTGGAATTTCTCCACCCATCAAACATTTGTTAAAAATTTCTATTAACTTGTCCTTCCCCATTTTTGGTAGATATTTAAGCATAGAGTAGTATATATTGTCTAGACCTGGGGCAGAATCTTTTTTCCCTTGTATGGCATAATTATATTATACTAAGGTTATACAATTATCCCTTTCACCATTAATTTCCTTTAATTTAAATTCAGGGTCAATATTTATTTAATTTAAATTGTCTAAAATTCCTAACCCAGTGCTTGTAGAAGGTAGTTTATTCCTTAAACCAGCAATCTTAGTGCCGGAAAACATTTTGATCGTTTTCCATATTTTGTCTATCAGTGTGCTCCCATTTATATTTCCACAGAATTCCTGAAAGCTTTCTCTCTTTTTTCTATTTAATGTTTGCCTGGTTTTTGCTATATATTTTTTTGTATTTAAGTAACTATCTAATGTATAATTGTTCCTAAAAACTGTTATAGCTTCCCTTCTAGCCCGTAATGCATCCGAACATTCCTCATCCCACCAGGGGGTGACTTTTTTACTATTTTTTTCTCCGAATAACTCTTTTTTTATACGGATAGTTTAGTTTGCTATATTTTGTATGGTCTTTTCAAAACTCTCGTAAAAGTCAATGGGATTTTCTAACATACTAATTAGAAACCTTCCCTGATAATCTATCCAATCTACCTTTTTTGTATCTCTTTTTTCTCTTATCCTAAGTTGATTTCTAAAATTATCCTCAAATACCTCCATCTCAATCGGAAAGTGATCACTGTTCCCACAATCTTGTATTATCCGCCAATTGACTTTTCGTGCCACACTTGACGACGAGGTAGAAATATCTGGGACAGACTTGTTTTGCTGGGGAGGGGTAAACCTTGTTTCCGTTCCATCATTTAATATTATTAGATTAAGACTTTATATCACCTCATTAACTACTTTACCATTTAAGTTACTTATTGCACTTCCCCATGCTGGGTGTTGTGCATTGAAGTCACCCACTATTAATTTTGGATGAGAGAAAGAGTTTAATAAATTTTCCAGTGTGTTTTTTTCAATTCTTACATTAGGAGGATTATATACGTTTATTAATGTTAAATTTAGCTTGCTAATTCTTACTGTCTGGATTTGAAAATTTGTCGGAAATGTAAAATGTGCCAAATTCAAACATGTAAATTTAATGTCATTTTTGATCAGAAAGGCTATGCATCCTTTGCCATCTGGTATATCCTCTCGAACTATATTATATATCCCTAGTTTAAAATTATGAGATTTTTTAAGCCATGTTTCATTTAACGCTATGATGTCTATATTCTTTTATTAATATTTTAAGGTTAGAAAATAAGCTACGTATATTCCATTGTATTATTTTGAGTGACTTACCACCCATCAAATTCCATAGGACTACTCACTTTCTTTGGAATTTCTGCTATACTTTGAATGTAATTTTGCGTTAATATTAAATCTGTTCTTGACATATTGCCTAATTGTTGTGACAGATTGTTTCTAGTTGTGTCTTTGTCCATATTGGACTCCCACATGTCCTGTGGGTGCTCACTATCTACCGAAGGTGAATCCATACCTGTTGAAGGTGATGCTCTGAAACTATAAACTGGTCCCGATAATTTCAGTCGAGTCGGTTGCTGGTTTAAACATTTATTTACACTATCCCTATCATACCCTGGTATAACAGGAGACGGCGCTTTTCTTTTTTTATTAATGCTCACTTTATTACTGTATGCTACATTGTTTTGCATCATGTCAAGTTTTTTCTTTTCATTAAACATTTGTCTATTCTGGCTAATTAATTTGTGTGAAGTTTAGGATTGGCTTATTACTTTTTAATTCAGGAAAGTTTTCCGCATAACGTACAAAGCCTTTATTTTTATTTATCTTAGGTAACATTTGATTTGCGCCAAAGAAAGAAATACTATCTAATGACATATATGCTCTTATCTGCTGTTGACGCAGATATTCAGGGCATTGTTTATAAGTGGATTTATGATCTTGACTCTCACAATGTATGCATTGTGAGAGTCAAGTCATTTATTACACGTTGAACTATGAGCATCACCTTCACAGTTACATTTACAGGATTCCTCATGCTCCGCCTTACCACAAGTTTGACATTTTTTCCCTCTACACTGATTTTTTGTATGGCCATATAGCAAGTAATAGCACTGCGTTACTGGCATAATATATGGTTCGACTGCTACCTCTAACCCATATATATTGATATTTCTCGGAACAGTTTTACCCTTAAAAGTAAAAAGACAAGTCCCAGTTTTAACATATTCCACTTCATTATTTTCATTCACCGTTCTTCTATTGAATCTTTTAACTTTATATATATCTACTACCGACTCAGAATGCTGAATTATTTCTTCTGGTTCCCATTATTTTAATACTCCCCTTACGATCCCTTTACACGCAACGTTATACTTCGGTACATAGACCGTGTACCCCTCTTCTTTCAATCTTGCATTTTCTAAAACATTATTCGCCAACTCTGGATTATCAAATTCTATTACCACTTTGTTTTTGCCTTTTCTTAGAGGCCCCTATAAGTTTGTTAGCTTAAGTTGGAATATAAATTTGGCCAAAGGATGAAGATTACCCACATTTTTCCATGTATGACCCTGTATAACCACTTTAAATGGACCTAGTGAATTTTTTTCATATTTAAATATTATTCTTTCATTCTATACTGCTTTATTATCTTTTTTATTTTCCTCGGGGGGTCCCGGAGACCCTCCAACCGCACCGTCCATCTTATTAAAATTAGTTCATACGAGAGAATATTTTATTAACGAGATATCAAAATACTTTATTAAACGATCATATCTGAATGCATTTTTTAAAACTACTTCAGATTTTCTAGTATGATATTTTTTTTTATTCAAGACAAATATAAAAAGTAGTTTGCTTCAATAATACTGTAATAACTTTTACACAATACATGAAATATGATAATTTTGCAATTAAAACAAGTCTCAATTTGTGAGTTGCCCTTTAACTGCTTTAATGAATTAGTCATTTTTGATGGAGCACGTCTTATAGTAGCATATGTTTATCAAGTGAACGGATTTATTTTTAAGAGTAAAGCAATATTAATTTTTTTTAAATATTCATATTCAACTTGTTTCTCTAATGGATCTCTATTTTGTTGTATATTTATAGGGGAGGCCAGCAAGCAGTTAGCAGACTATAAGTTTCGAGCCCAGAAAGCCGAGCAGGATGTCGCAACATTGCAAGCAACTGTTGCTAGATTGGAGAGTCAAGTAATCCGGTATAAAACAGCGTCGGAAATATCAGAACAGTCTGAAGAGGCTCTGAAAGCCGAAAAAAGGAAATTGCAAAGAGAAGTAAGTTTACAACAATATTTGTAGATGCTTTCGGGTAGTAGTCATCTGCTTAAATAGTTTAGTTTTACTTTATTTTACATTTTGGACGATAATTAACATAATACATGACAACATATTGGGAAATTTTGTTTTCTAATTTTTTAGTTACCGATTTTATTTAAATAAATATTAATTCATCTTAAGGTTCATTAAAGATATACTTTAGTATATTTTTTATTGATAAAGAGACAGACTGAGAGGGAGTAATAAAACCTTATTAAAATTTATGTATCTTAGCATTGTGTTACTACCACTGACTCTGGTAGAATAATTTTTCAAAAACACCCCCATGCCTGTGAAATTTAATTGAAATGCCAATAAACCACCTTCGCTAAACCTTCAATAAATACCACCAATGTGTATTATGTCATGTCTGGCCTTTTCCTGATGATTTTTTAGCAGAGACACCATCTAAAATTTTTATGTTTTTATCCTACCACATCTTTCTAAGCGTATTGGCCAAATTTCGTCTAAATAATAAATGTATGAATTTCTGTGACAAATACTGCCTTCTCCAACAAATAATTTCTTCGTTTACGATCAACAGCGACTTTCTGTTTTGTTTCTTCCAATGAAATTCATTTCTCGCAACATTTTCCATTAGTTCTTCCTATTTTAACCTTAGAAATGTAAAGAGCTTTGTCCAAAGTTGGAATTTCTCTATTTAAATAAAATGAATGAGCTATCCTTCTGATAGCACCTTTGGCGTCTTAATTGATAAGTTTATTTTATGTATTTCTTTTCCTGTAAGAGCCAGTTTATTTTCCGATCCCTGTCATCTGTGAACACATTGTTCTGCTACAGTATATTCATTGACAATAATAGTGTGTATCTATACGTGAAATATAATTATCTTCCTGCTGGTGGTTAACGTAAATTTGCTTACTCATTTGGAGATGATTGTTGCCGACGTTAAATTTAATAATGCTTTTAGACCAACAGCTAACGTGGCATGCAATTAAAAGCCTTTAACAGGTCTTTTAAAAGAGTTCCAGACATCCATTTGTTCCTCGAAATGCTACTGCATATTTACTTATATTGTTACCAATATCCATCAGTAACTGTGTATTGTGTTAGTTACATAGATGGAAAGATATTTAGTGCCTACCCTTTAAGTTTTATATTTTAGAACGATTAGTTGTGATATCGCTTTATTTATTCATCCTTTTATCAAACGCTATTTTTTTTATTTTGTTTGCAGGATTCTGATAATTCCCTTACTGATATTTCTTCCATTGGTCTTTTTGAGACAAATAGTTCATAGGCTTTTTTGATACGTATGCAATGGTAATTACTAACACAACGCTTCAATTGACTATATTTTTATGTTGCTTTTTGTGAATAGTTTTCAAGACTAATTTATTGCGTTTTGGTTAACTTATTAAGATACATCATTGCCTGTTGTGTTGCGTCTCAAAACTTATGATGTTATGTGTGCTTATAATAGTTTGCTGTATTATTTCGTATTGTTTGTTATTAATAAAACATTTTCTTCTAAAAACTTTCGTCAGCCTTCCATATTTTCTTAAGATAGATAAACAAAAACTTAAGGGAAGAAGCTACTATATATTTATTTGCTTTGATATATTAGTATCAAATATTTAAATAGTGCTAATCAACTATAATTGGACAATACTTTTTCTCGTTATTTCTAGGAATATTTTTTCTTTTGCTCAAAGCACTAGGCGCCTCTAGAGACTAAATTAAATTTTTATCAGTATTTTCTCAACCACAGTTGGATCAACGCGTATATATGCGCATAACATCATATATTGCAATTTTGTTGATTTTTTCACCAACAGTGAAGTCGATTTATATTGTTTATTAAATTAAAGCTCCAAATCTTCAAAAGCATTTTTAATTATCAATTTTTTTCAGTTATAAGGGTGTTTTCATATTTATATACCATTTTAACACGAAATTAATTTCAAAGCAAATTTGTCGTTCTTTTTTTCTGCTGCTAAGATGATATAGGAACATGATTATTCAAATTTATCTGGAAAAATTATATGAATTTGTTACATTACTGAAGTGGAGTAAAATTAAAATATGATACGTATTTTGAAGTGGAATTCAAAGAGTTTCTAATTTCCAAAGAGGTGGAAGAAAATTGGAAATAAATTTAAAACAAAAAATGTAAGGTGATGATAGGAATATTTTCATAAAATTAAGATGCGATTAACAGACTTTATCGCTATGGTTAATTATTTTTGCCAAACTGGTATTATGCTTAGTAGTGAGCTGCAATATCGAATTACTATACTCTCGACAAAAAAGCAATTATATAGTGCTATCCTCAGATTAGGATTCAATTAAGCATATCCTGAAAGAGAGATTATTGGTTTTCAAAAGATATAAGTTAATATCACAGACCCATAAATTAGGTTAGTTTGATAGGTTAGCGTTTGTTATTTTATAATAAGGTGTTTCAGGCTAAATCACGGATAGGTTATCGGGTTCATAAAATAATCATAATTTATTTAAATTGTAGTTTGGGTTAAATCACAACTATTAAAGCTAAAAGGGGGCGTCGACTTTCCACTCCGATTAGACACCAACATCTTAGGGCATGTCTCAAAATATTATCGGATTTCCTCTAGCTTCTCTAACCTGTTTTATGAGCCAGTTTCTGCACAGCACTTTTGGACGGATGGCAGGGGGTTTTGGCAATGGACTAGCTCCCCATTGCAAGTGAAAAATGTTGCAGTGCTAAAAAAACAGCGCGAACAGCCTCGGAAGTCGAATGGACAACGGAGACGACCACTGCATCGAAACAAGGACACGATTATAGGAACTTGCAATGTACAAGGAATAAATAAAAAGCTGGACGACGTTGTTAAAGGATTGGAAGATATGATGATCGATATAGCAGTACTCGCCGAAACTAAGGAAAAAGGAAATGGAATTGAACACCTCGCAAACTACGTTCATATCTACAGTGGAGTCCCTAAGAATGAGAGAGTTGGCCAAGGAGTCTCAATATTAATAAATAAAAAATACACCAAAAAAAACCATAACTGGAACACAATAAATGAATGGATACTGTCAGTTAACTTAACAATCAAATGACATAGAACAACTATTGTTGGAGTGTACGGTCCAAACAGTAAAAGATGAGTTTATAATACATTAAACGACACCCTTACAACCCTTGGTAACCAAAGAGAGCTGATTTTGCTAGGAGATCTAAATGCTAGAGTAGGAAAAAAGAACGATACTAAAGTGGTTGGAGCATACGGAGAAGAGACGCCAAACGACAACGGCCAAAGGCTTCTAGAGACATGCGAACAACATAGAATGAAAATATTGAATGGATTCTTCAACCACAAGAATATTCATAAATATACATGGCACCAGGACATCAGAGGTCTCAAATCCATAATAGATTACATAATCCTAAAACAAGACACCAATTGGCATACATAGGATACAAGAGTATATAGAGGAGTGGAATGCGGCTCCGACCACTTCCTACTAATTTCGAAAATATGGATAAAATTCAACAAAAATACAGATAAAATAAAGGACACCATACAGGATACCAAACTGGAATAAGTCAAATATAACATTGACAGCATATACGAATCGAGCACTAGAATCGGCTGGACCAGAAACTAAATGAACAATATCTAACAATGGACACCACAAATTACAAACACGTTATGGTGTCTATACACTCGGCCGCATATGAGTCTCTGGGAATAGAAAATCACAGTCACGCCAAAAACTACAGTCTGATGTGGAATACGGAGCTAGAAGAACAGAAGCAAAATAAACAGCAAGCCTACAATAAATGGCTAAGTACAAAGGCTAACAACGACTATGAAACATATAAACAAGAACAACGTAACTGCAAAAGCATGATTAACAATAACAAAAACGAAACATGGGATAGGAAGTGTAAAGAGGTGGACTGTCACATTGGCGGCACAAGATCGTCAGAGGCCTGGAACTTGATTAGGTCATTAAGAAAAGAAACGTCAAATAAAATAAATATACAGCCGATACCAATAGATAAATGGCAAAAACACTATGCCAAAGAACTGAAAGAAGACAGAGAACGGTATCTTACAAGATCACCTGCATTATGTACTGTACAGGGAGAATATATTGATATCGACGATGCTGTGATAAAGAATGCGATAAAAGCCATGAAAACCAAGAAAGCACCGGAGACAGGATTACCAGCAGAACTGCTTAGAAATGGCTCACGGAAACTAACCACATACCTAAAGGAGCTGATTACAAGATACATAAACGGAGCACCAATCCCAACTACTTGGAAAGAACCATGGATAACACCGATCCATAAAAAGGGGATAAAAGATGACTGCTCTAACTACAGATGCATTTCGGTCACCAGCACAATGAGTAGATTGTATGGACGAATCCTCCGAAATATAATTGAGGAAGAATACTCACCACTTGAAATAGAAGAGCAGGCAGGTTTTCGTACAGGACGATCATGTATGGATCACATCTTTACTTTGGTTCAATTAAATGAGGAAAGAGCTGCAACATACAGAGTTGTCCATCTACTTTTTGTAGACCTTACAAAGGCCTATGACACAGTCCCGGTCCAGAGACCCTGGCAGGACCTAGAGAAATCTTCGATAAACAAACAATACAGCCATACTATAGTCAAAAGCGTTCTTATCGTGCGGGTCCAAAGGTCTCAATTTTCAGTAAAAACTTCATTCGTGGCAGATTTTGCATGTAAAATATGTCAAAGGAATGAGGAATAAACTTTATACACCCGACACTTTGCGCACTATCAAGTAGTAATAGTCCAGGACAAAGAAGATTTAGAGTTTATGACAACAAGACTTCGGGCTGAATATGAAAACTGGAGAATGTCGACTATGTTGGGGTTTGGAACCTTCGGCAACATGCACTAAAACGGAGTTTTATCCACAATACCGAAACAGAAGTTTTAATCATCTCCTGATGATGCTAACATGGTTAGCGAAACGCGCGTCGAGTGCAATAATTCTGTTTTGGTATTGTGGATAAAACTCCGTTTTAGTGGAGAATGTCGGTTAACAAATCGAAGACCAAATATCTGTGCATAGGCATAGCAGAAAATCTCCACGTAAACAACGGTATATATAGAAATAGGAACATGCGACAAATACACCTACCTAGGAACTCATAGACAATACGGGTAGAACAGAATGTGAGATCGAGGAAAGCATATTGAAAGGTAGGAAAGTCATCGGATGCCTCAACTCAATATTATGGTCCAAAAATATATCACGTGAAAAGAAACACCTTATCTATAATTCCATCTTCAAGAGTGTGGTATTGTATGGATGTGAAACATGGCAATTAACGAAAAATATGAAATTTTTCTCTTATCAATAAATCAACAAATCTAGATTTTTTTCCATAAGAGATAATGTGTTTGACAGAGATGGGGCAATCTTTTCTGACCCGATTTCACTTATGAAAATGTTTGTTACCACTATCGGGCAAGTGTGATACATCGTTGGTTTTGGGACACCAAAGGCTTTTTAAAAATTAGATAAAAAATCCAGATCCGTATTTAATAAAATTAAGTTGATGAAAGGGGCCCGAAAACGAAACGTTAGATTTAAAATTTGATACCGCCAGCTTGTAGAGAAGAAAAAGTGGCAATAATAATGAGACATTTATTTTACTTTATCTCTTCAAACAAAGGCAGGAAAAAATAAAAATAAAATAGATGATTTTCAGTTTTTTACGGATATCTCCGGAAGTAGGAGGAATTTTCCAAATTTCTCGACGACACACGGTGGAACGACCCCATGTGAACTGTTGGACATTTGAGAAAAATTTAAAGTGTGTATTTGGATATTGTATTGGTAGTTTTTTATTGTATGATAGTTGCGCTTTAACAATTTGCATCATTCATTAAAAATAATTTCTTATACACTTAATAACACTCTCGCAAACTTGCGTATTTTAAAGTGCATTGAAATTTCGTGTTTCTTGGTTACATTAGTTTGCTGGAAGATGTACTTGGTCAAAGGAATATTTTAAGCATATTTTTAAAGTTCTGGTATGTTTGAACGTTTTTCTATAATATAGGGCTAACTCTTTGGTTTCATTAATTCACCAGAGGTGTCGCTGTTTATAATGATTTTTTTTCGAATTTTTAAAGAGGCAAAAATAAATTTAGACAACTTGGAATGTTAAAAAGTGTTAAAGCAGCCTTATACTACATTTTGTAGAAGAACATGTCTACTTTGTATAGATATTTTCACATTTTGCCCGTAAGTGCCCGAATTTGAGAAAACGCACTTTTCTGAAATTACCCATATTTTAAAATTTTGCATTATTACGGTTACTTTTTATGCATTAACTCCGGAATAAAACTTTATGAGACATTAAAAATGTTGTCAATATCACCACAGATTTATATACGCTACACGAATAATCTGCGATATCACAGAATACTTGATTTTATAATGTATATTTGCATACTTGCCCTAGTTGTGCTACCAATCAGTCAGTCAAGGTGAAAACGACATGACAGGGCTTATAATAAAATTAATTATAAGTTATAAATTTGTTTATTTATATATATTTTTTTATGTTCCACGATGAAAAATCATAACGATCATTCCTAGTATTTTTCAAGCCAATCAGATTATTTTTTTTTTATTTTATAGATATTTATATAGAATTTGATTGGGCTGTCCTACTGAACAAAATAAATAATCTATGGCATATTTGATTGTCAGAAGGCATTTTTGCAAGCTAGTTCCTCGATGGAATTTTAAATAAATTGCAATAAACTGGTTTTAATTTATTTTCTCCAAAACAAGCAAGATCTGAAAAAAAAACCGAAAGCGTTTTAGTTAGTTTTTGCTACAGCCTGCTAATTAGCAATTTTTCTCTACAGCAGGATAACGCATAAATAATGTATAAAAATAATCCTAAAACAAAACATGCTCTATGCAATTGCAGCACCCTTTAGTCCTTCAATCGTCCGACTTCTAGCTATGTGCACAAACTTGATGAATGCAGCTAGAAAGTAGTTGGCATTCCGACGACTACCCTATATAACATTTTTTACACATATTTCCGTATCTTTTGGAGCACCCTTAGCGCTTTAATTTTTAGAGCTAGAAAAACTTTAAATAACCCCAGTTGAAGTATTTTTCCTGAACTATTCATATAAAACAAATAAAGATCGTATATTTGTTTAAAAACAGCAACAAGTTTTTTTTTTAAACGACTACCCTATATGTGCTTGTTATTCGACAATCCATTCATTACTTATTATGTACATTTACACTCCCGTTTCGTTAACATATCTAACTAGTAACTGTCTTGCTTTGAAGCTTCTTTTCGGCTATTTCATAATATTGACTTATTTTGTAAATATCCTTCGTATTTTAGGCCAGAGAAGCTCAGAACCGAGCTGACGAGCTAGAGACGTCTAATACTCATCTCCTAAAACGTTTAGACAAATTGAAAAATGCAAAATCGGCGCTGCTGAAAGAACTCTGAGAAGACAGGAGCTTTCCCTAAAATGGCTCATTAATGGGATACTTTTTGTGTTTGTACATTTAGAGATTGATTTTCTAGTGAGTGAGAAAGAATGTTTTATAATACTATTATTATTGCTTATAATATCCGTGGACCTTCTATAACATTTGTTGTACTTTACAGAATTATTTCAGAACATTTAAGTTAATGCTTTTTATACATGACATTCAAACATAAACATATTTATTGATGGGAGAATATTTTGATTTTTGGCGAAGACCTCATTTTATGCTAAGATATTGTAAAACTTGATACAGTGAAACTTGACATTGCGCGAAAGAAATTATTAATTTTTATGGCATCCTGATCATCTACGTTACCTAGTTGTCATATTGGATAATTAATAACATTTTCCATTTTATAAACTATTTATTAATATTGTTTTTAACAGATTTTTAACTTCAAAAATTAATAAATCTATTAACAAGACGGTATTTTGATTGTTATTAGTATACATTTTGTTACGTTTTTAGCTTACAAAAACAAATCGGTGTAATATAAATTGTTTTTAAGTTGAAAGACAGCAACCCTAAACATTGTCATATGTCTGATCGGAAATAACATAATTAGATAAATTCTAAAACTACAAGACACTACCAACTATTTATAAAATGCATAGAAGGCATAATATTGATTTTATATCTCGAATATTAAGGTGATACTATTAACTATGGCTGCAATTCTGACGATACTACAATAGGTAATGTGCTAAGTTAAAACAGACATCATACTAATAGCAGCTCATAATAATATTTAGTTAATGGCAGGTTTAAATTGTGTTTTTCAATGATCGGCCGTTTGTCCTTCTATAGAATCACGGATCAATGAACAAGGATAGAAGCTTCGGAAAAAAGGCATTTTATATAAATTTGTTGTTTTTTTTTTGTTTGTTGGCGTATTAATACATTTTTATTTTGATACTTATTAGTGTCTTTTTTGTATAGTATTATTTATGTAAGCTTAAAAGTATGACAAGTATAACAATAACAATTCGACATATTTTGCCCATACAATTATTGTTATTTATCCTAAAACTAATTATTTTAAAACGTTTGTATTTATTTATGTAGCCCTAGGCCTTAATTTTTATTCCATTTTGTAAATATGTGTAAACTATTAATTATTTTAAAGTAACTGAAGGAGCTATGGCGGAATGTTGGAGCTAAAGTTGAAATGATGTAGCTTGAATAGTCACACTGAATTTTCAGAAAATTACCAATGTTGATTAGAAAAATTTTTTATCATTTAAATTATGAAATCCACTTTCCGCAGAGTGCATTGAATAGAGTATTATACAGAAGGAATCATAGACGTCTAGGAATTTAAATAAATGAATATGTCTCCAATTTTGTTTTCAAATTAACAAAGTTATAAGTTTTAAGTATCAATAAGTAGTATACAACATTCGACAAAAGGCATATTTATAATATATGTTTACTATTAACATTTATTTTTTTGTTGGTAGATTGAAACTAAGTTTTCACATTTTCTTTAGAGCAAAATATTCATAATTCTTTCTTTACGTACTATACATTCAGATAAAAAGTATATTATTTATTGAACGTTTATATAATATTTTATTGAAATTAAATGGCATTATGACGGCATTGATATCACGGGAGCTGGAAATAACTTTTGGTATCCTATTCTGGTTCAACTTTTTTAATCATTCACATTGTCTCCTCTATGTTGATAATTTTAAAGTTCTAAGTATAGCATTGATCCTGATGTTAATCATTGACAACGGGAGCTAAGCAAATTTGTTAAAATGTTTGATACTATTTATCTGGTGCATAGTCAAAATTGCAAAGCAGTCTTATTTGCCCAGTATAATGTTACAAGAGAAATATTGTTTAAGAGATAAATAAATTGCTTTAGAATGCCATTTTCTTCTCTAGTAGTTTGCTACACTTTTCATTTGTATTTAAACAAGTACAGGATAGATAGGCAAAATATTCATAGTTTCAACATCGCTTTCCCATTCAAGACAGACCCTACGAAGGAAGCAACATATTTGCTTTAGGGCTTTGAGTGCTAAAGAAATCCTGCTGGTTTCTCTCTGTAAATTTCGAAATTTATGAGACATGCAATTTTTATTTTTGGAGGCACCACGTCAGACTAATAATTACGGATAAAATTTCAAATTTTTTTTTTTAATTTAAGTGCGCTTTGCTGCTCTTAAGACGCAAATTCGATTACTGTGGTCGTAATTTTTGTTATCTGTGTTTCTTTTATTAGTTTGCTAACATAATATTTTATAATAATACGTTAATAAATTTGAATATAAAAATTCAGACAACAATCCTAAAAATGTTTTACGGTTCCAGTCATCCAGCTTAAGTAGCGACAATTACAAGTGAATTATATTAAGGCGGAGGAGATGTCTCCTTAGTATTTATTTTGTTTTATTCTACAATACAAAAAGTCGCATCTGATTTCACTTCTTAATCTCTTAAATTTTTCTCTATTTTGAGTAAAATGATTTAATGTTTCTGTAGACGCATGTAAAAATCAAATCATATTTAATTTTTTATAAAAACACAACTTTTATACGGCTATGTTACGTTTGAAAGTGGATTTAGCTTTAAGGCTAAAATTTGGAGTGATTCTCTTTTAATTGTTATTTTGATTTCCTTGTACAATAAAACCAAAGTTCTCTCCTAGTAATTTATTTAATTTTGAGTAAATTATTTGTAATGATCATTGTTTACTTGGAGGAGCCTATGTAATTCTATCCATATTTAATATTTCATAAAAAATTATACAAAAAGTATCCTTTATACATCTAAATTAGTAAATCAGCTCAAATAAAATGTGATTTTATGTTGAGTAAGTATTAGCGAAGAACATTTATAGCTCCACATATTTGGTCAAAAATAACATTAGTAGGTAGATTTATGTTTACATACCAATTATTTCCAGTTTGAAAATTATTGTATATTATTTCACTTGCATCAAATTTCAACATTGTTCGCAAAATTGGGCTATGTTAACTTAGTCAAGTCATATTTATATTTTATCAATTCAGATGTAACGTCAGACGCGATAGAAACAGCGACACATTAAAATATTTCTGAAATTGAAAATACATTTTTGGCATTTATTTAAAAAAAAGTGCTATAGGCTGTTAATGCCCCGAAAGTGGCCGATTCTCATTTTTATCAGTATATAAAAATTCAGCCTTAAATGAATAGAATATTTAATACACTTTTCTACCAAAATGTATCTATAATCTGTATATTTATACAAAAGAGCAGGTCGCTAGCCAATAGTAAAATTAGTGTTTTTGAAACAATTTAGAAGTATTTTAATAATAGTTTTGTATATAACATGAAATATGTGATTTTTCTGTATACTACTCGTACTTGTTTTTGGTAAAAGGTACTTGAAAAATAAACATTTACTAATATACCAGTGTTTTAATTTATTCTCACTCCTAGCTAGATTTAAGGGCTGAACATATTTGTAAAAGATTTTAATAGACACTTTATAAAAAACAAATGTATTAGGAATGCGAATATCATCAACTTAAACCAAAGGGTCATTTGACCGTTCTATACCGGCGCGGTCCCTTAGCTGCTGAGCAATAGAAGTTGTTGGCTGCTGAGCAATAGAAGTTGTTGAACACGCCATGATCAATAACGATTTTTGGCTTGCACAACCTACTTTTACCCCTTTGGTTGTTTATCAATTAGTTTTCGTTTAACATTGTTAAAATAATATTTTCTTAATCGGCATACAAACTAGATTTTTTGCAGATACGCGTAATCTCTTAGTAACCCATGGCTTTTTAAACCAGCAGACACAGTGTAGGAAAGAAGATTTAAGCAAACGTAATAGACAATTAACGCCGAGTTATTCGGGTATATTCGCAATTATGCACTGAAACATTAAAGTCAGAGTGCAAATTAATTAGATCAATAGTACTTATTCTTAGAAACATATGTTCAGGTCGCCAGCCAATATCAAACTTTGGAAGATCGGCAAAGCACACACTTTTTCAAGTTTTTCCAAAATCACATTCAAAGAAGAAAATGCAGTTCTATAGATACATATATCATTGGACCTATTAAACACCAGAGAGAATTCAAAATCTTTTTCAACTGTAAGCGCATTGTAATTATCTACAGAAGTAAAACTAAAAGAATGAGGCTCATGTTTCACTAAGATCAGTACCGTCATGAATGAACAAGATCCAGATAATTCCGTTTAAACAATGCATGCAACTCGTTAATCCTATTTCGAGGTGACTATATTTAATAATATTTTAACAAAGCCCGAACAATAATGCGCTACCAAAGTCATCCCGCCATTCCTGACATCCATAGCAGGTATGGGAGTTTTATTAATGTACACTAAATTATAAGTCACATTATTAATGAAATTTACAATTGTTTGTTTAATACAATTTGCCACTTCTTTTAAAGCAATAATTATCAGTCATCACTGACTCCGAATTTAGTAAACTTAATATTATTAAACTAGACAAACCTAATATATAGTTACAGGTAATAAGATTACATACAAGAATATTTATAAAATACATTAGTATTAAAGCATTTTTCAGCTAACGCCACCTTATTTTTCGGGTACTGTGCAGCTGATATTAATGACCCTCTAATTGCAGCTGCCGTGCTCACGATATCTATGACACTCTTATTTTCGAATCTCCGGGTGGACGCTTGTCTGAGGGGACCATCAGGCCTCAACGTCTCCATGATAAAAAAAAATAGACTGCGATTGGACTTCTGCAACATAAGAGGCATCAACAACCCGGAACCATTAAAATCTCAATACCATGACATTGTAACCTAAAATTAAATATTTAAGTAATAATTGCGCAAAGATTTCCATGTAAAGAAGAAACAGGCACTATCATTTGCACATACTCTACATGCAGCATGGACCAATATAAAATCATTCTACCTCTAGGGTCCACCAAAGGAATGAGTCTGAGGCCGATGCTTCCAGTGGAAGCTGCCTTAGGTGGTAGATGCATACGCCTACTGGCATTGTCCGGTAAAAGACCACCCTACCAGAACTGGGAAGCGCTAAGTGGTTTTCCCAAATCACGTTCCGCTTCCGCGCTTGGTGGTCCCGGGTTCCACAGTAGGAATATATGAACATGATGGTGCTTCCAGGATCAAAATATTCCGGAGGTAAACTCCCCGGCCATTCGGATCTCCGGGCGCTGGGTAGCCCTTCATTCTGAATATCACAGACAGCAAAGATACCGAACCAATTTAGAATATATTTCTGCAACATAAGGCCTAAATACAAACATAAATTCGGTACACCAACATCTAAAAGCAAATAGACCACACATACTAGCCCTTACAGAAACACAAGTATGTTCTACAAAAACAACAGTAAACTACCTCTATCCTGGTTACGACTTACATACCCGATTTAGACATAAATTCGGAATACGCCTTTTTGTTCGAAGCGACCTTTCATGTCACCGCGCGGAAACACTCGAACCGAACAACCTTGACGTCATGTGGCTCAAGTTCACTACCAAGGGATTAAACAAGTTTATATGTTGTCTCTATCGCCCTCCGAGTGATAGAGCCTACTAAACCTTTTTTTCAACACTAGCTACCAGTTTTGACTCAATACAAGTCCATCACCCCAGTTCAGAAATAATCGTTCTGGGAGACCAATGCCATCAGCTGTGGGCTTACTCACCTTGTAGACGAACCAACTCGAATCTCAGAGAGGGGTGAATTCGCCGTCCTCCTGGATGTTTTTCTAACCACCAATCCTGATGATTACACAATTACAGTTGGTCCGCCATTAAGTACTTCCGACCAAAAACTTATTACAACGGTTTTGAATTGCCACTCATACAGAAAGATCCACCATTGCCTCGCAAAATCTTCTGCGAAGAGATCACGCAAGTAATCTCCTCAGGAACGGAAGCATACATCCCAAATTCCATCAAGCTACCATCAGCCCTGGTTCGACAGAAGATACGAAAGAGCTATAGGTAGGAAACAGCAAGCCTACAAGTACTGAAAGCAAAATCAGACCCCTGAAAACCGCAATTATTATGTCGAAGCGAGAAACGAGTGCAAGCGTGTGATCGGCGAAACTAAGGACAAACACAATCAAAGGATCAGGAATAAACTTTTGCAATGCCCCAGTGGTTCCAGGAATTTCTGGTTCGTAGCAAAGGCAGTAAGTAACAACTTTACAAAAACGTCTCTCCCACCTTTGACGGACGAACGTGACATCACGGCGACTACAACCAAACATTAACACTACCATGGCAGAAGTCAAGTTACATCACCGTGATATTCGCAAAATCCTTAGAGAACTAGATACGCAAAAGGCATCAGGACCGGACGGAATACCTGCCATCATGCTAAAGAACTGCGCCAACGAACTAACACCCGTTTTCTCCAGGCTTTTTTCGCGGAAATGAGATTTACCCATCCTCTTGGACAGTCGCTCGAGTGCAACCTGTTCCAAAAAAAGGCAAGAAAACCACGCCCTCAAACTATCGCCCAATTGCCTTGCTTCCAATAATCTCCAAAGTCATGGAACGTGTAGTTAATCAGCAACTACTCAATTACCTCGAAAACAACAGAATAATCAGCGATAATCAATACAGCTTTCGCAAAGAGAGGTCGACAGGAGATATACTGGCCTATGTCACTCATACATGGAGTAGGGCAATTGAGAACTACGCAGCGTCTCGAGCAATTGCGTTGGATATTTCAAAGGCATTCGACAGAGGAAGGACTACTCAGCAAACTGCCGTCCTTCGGACAGCCAGCCTCTCTCTGCAGCTGGCTCCAGTTTCCTTAAGAACCGATCTCTGCACGTTGCAGTTGATGGACACATTCACCATCAACGCGGGCGTGCCTCAGGGCGCAATACTTTCACCAACACTGTTCCTCATCTATATTAATGACCTGCTGACCGAAACAAATAATCCTGTTTACAGTTTTGCAGATGACAGTACCCTTGTCTCCCACTTTAGATCAGAAAACCCTTACCAGCGACTGAGACTCATCACCGCAGACAAGAGCACATTACAACAATTAATCAAGACCTGGAGCAAGTTCAACCTTGGGGCGACCGAAATTTGGTCCAGTTCAATGCAGCAAAGACCCAAGCAGCAACGTTTACCAAGAGGGCCAATATAGCGGGCCCATTCCTTCATCCTCGTCAATCGGACTGCTGGGTGTCTCGGTCAACAGCAATACGTCCTGGCATGACCACGTTGCTAACATCGCAAAATCAGCCTCCCAGAAGTTTGGTGCGCTATTTCGTAACAAAAAACTCTATACTCCGCAGCAGTTGCTCTTGCTCTACAAAGCGCAAATAAGATCGTGCGTTCACATATCTGGGATGCCGCACCAAAGCACACCCTAAAGATGCTGGATTCCTTTCAAAAGAGAGCTGTGCGTCTTGTCGGCGACCAGGAATCTGGATAGTCTGGAACACCGCAGACATGTGGCCGAGATGTCTCTGTTTTACAGATACGTTCAGATGTTCCCAGGATTTGGCCCGCCTCATCCCGCCCCTGGCAACTCCTGTCAGACAGTCACGACAGACGGCAAGAGCGCACCAGTTCGTCGTACAACTTGGAACACCTAGAATATCGCTTTACAAGAGAACCCCTTTCTCTGGCGCGCTGCATCACTGTGGAACTCACTCCCATGACATCTGTTCCCCACTGGTTACAACCTACAACTGTTCAAGAACCGTGTCAATCAACATCTTCGCGCACACACCGCTCGTCGAGCGCCATAGGATCTCCCTTTAGTGTGTGTGCCATAAAAAAAACAGCGAAAATGAGTTTTTATCGTCTCTACTATATCAGTGACAATCGCTAAACAAAAAAAAAGAGACTCTTTTCTTTTCGAACTTTTTAACCGTAAAACATTTTTTTTGCATTGGGGCCCAATGCAAGAAGGAGGGCATGTATGAATTAGTAATCCTATTTGCAGGAAAAGACACTCAGCCTAAAGTTTGAACTTGATACTTGATCTTGACAGATAGTTATTATACTTATTATCTAAACATGTTTTTAAAACAATCAGTAAACTTTCAACAAATTTTAGTATAAAAGAACGTGCAAACCGAGTAAACGACAACTTGATCCAGTTCGTCGTACCTCAACGGCAAACGCTTACTTGTAACAAGCTCAAACCCTCCAGTTTTTGTCCAGTTCGTAGTACCCCATGGGCTAGTCCAAATTAACTCAAACATTAACTCGGCCACCAGCACAGCACCTAACATCAAATAAGCCTCAAATTTTAGCTCTATCAGAAACAAAAGTGAAATCAAGCACTACACATTTTCACTTGAATATACCCGGATATGACCATTACTCCCGATTTCGACATAACTCTGGATTAGCAGTTTTTATACGAGACGATTTATGTTGTCAACGAGAAGAAACATACGAACCTAAGTAAGTAAGTTCAAATTAAGCACAGATCGAGCAGTCAAATTCATTTGTTGCTTGTATAGACCACCTAGCGAACACCAATATAAACGGCTTTTCTCAAATCTTGGCAATCAAATCGATTTTCTGCAGATCAACTATCCAACGGCAGAAATTGTCATAGTAGGAGACTTCAACGTACATTCCATCGACTGGTTGAAACACTCCAACAAAAACGACGATGAAGGTCGAGAAGCCGAGTCTTTTGCTATAAGTCACGGACTTACTCAACTGGTTGACGAACCTACCAGGATCCCTGAGCGTTAAAAAGACTGCTAGCCTCCTGGATCTATTAATAACTAATCCTAACCTCGCCACCGTAACTGTCCAACCTCCGTTAGGCTCATCAGACCACAATCTTATCTCCGCAACCTGTGAAGTTGCTATCAAAATACAGGAGCCACAGGTACCCCGAAAGGTTTGGAATTACAGATCTGCAAAGTGGCGTGACCTTCGCGAGTTTTATCTTTCTTTTCCTTGGAAAGATGCCTGCTTTAGGAATCAAAACATCCTTTAATTAGCTGATGAGATAACTCAAGTTATCCTAGCTGGTATGGAAGCTTTCATCCCCTCTGCTATGAAACGTATCTCACAGTAAAGCATGGTTCGGGAAAAACTGCTCAAGAGCAGTCCATGCTAAAAATGCCGTCTGCCTCAATTGGCAGGCATTATAAGACATCGCTAGTATGGCTTCCGCAAGTACAGATCAACGGGAGATCTCCTGACTTACGTGCCCTACCTGTGGACCAAAGCCATCGAGAGCTACGGCGAGTGACTCTCAACATATCCAAAGCATTTGATAGGGTGTGGCATGACGGATTGTTAAGTAAATTGACAGCATACGGATTACCACCAGCACTGCTTCCATGGCTTTCCAATTTCTTAAGAGATCGAAGTATCCGAGTTGGTATTGATGGACATCTCTCGGAGGAATTTAAAATCAATGCCGAAGTTCCTCAAGGATGTATATTATTATCTCCCACACGGTCCCTGCTCTATATCAACGATCTCTTAGACAACTTTGCAGACGACAGCACTCTAAAAATAAACGACAATAAAAGTATTGTCGATAATTAACTAGCATCCGATGTTCCAACAAAGGTTGAAAATAAACATTTGTTTTGGTTTGGTGTTCATATTCAATTCGATATCTACTTTACCTTGATAGATTAAATAATTAATAATTTAAACACAAAACTTTCCAAAAGTAGGTTAATACAAATTTTATTTGACATAACATACTCTTCTTGACCTAAAGGAAACAAGATTAACAGTTATAAATACGTATGGAGCTGTATGAAGCAAAATATATACATATAAAGCAGATTTTGTCTTTTAGGAGAATCTTAGTCAGAACTGTTCAATTTTGAACAATTTTAAATTTTGAAGCACCTTCATAATATATTATTGCTTTCACTCGATTTGGAAACATTTTATGCATATAATAGGTGTAAAAGTTTTCTTTATGTTTAACAAAGCCAATTCTGCTGCTACTTCTAATTTTTAAACCAAGTACATCGACCAAGTTGGTCAATATACATGGTAATCTAGAGAAATTAGAAAAAATAAATTTCGAATTATACTTGGTAGTAGAATGGGATTTAAATAACAGTAGCAGAAAATCAAAAGTTTTTAGCAAGTCAGACATTTAATTCTCTAAAAAAGGCGTTGATCCAAAATCATTTGGTTATCAAACTCTGCCATAATTATATGATGCTCCAATACCACTTAACCTAAAAAAATTACAAAATATTTTTAGTTTAGTTTAGAAAGTATATCCTACTGAGACTGATACGAAAATTTTCCCAGTAAGAGTTCGATTTTGAAGATTCAGAAGTCGCATAAAAGTTGTTTTCATTAATACAGTTCAATCTATTTTTAGGAATTTTCTGCTATTATACTGAGTTTTTATATTTAGAATGCGTATTTGTAACATGATGAACTACCACTTCAAACTCGGCAAAATATAATTTGGCAACAAGACCGAGGAGCACCTCCTGATAATATTCAGCAGTAAGATACTTTATTCATAATAATTATAAAGTGTGGATGAGTACATATGGAACAATCAACTGGCCCGCGAACTTCCCAGATCTAATGTCCATCTTTGAAGCAATTTGAAAAATACGAATGAGAATGAAGCAATTATAAATGAACAGGAACGCTAGAAAAAAAAATGCGAGAAATGTGAGGAGGATAATGGGGATATGCCGAGCATTTAATTTAGGCTAGAAATTATACGTTTTATTTATTTTCTTGTTTATGGATGAATATAAGTTTTAGTTACCTAGTACGCTCTTTCCAAATTTTGTAAACAGAATATAAAAACTATATATAATAACTCAATTTGTAAAATGTTATTAAAGTAAGTAAATTAGACTTTAAACAGCAATGTCACTACATTTATTTTGAAAAATAAACCTTTCTCTCCAGAGAGCAACAGATGTCTAAATAGGTAAACAATTATTTCGAAAATGGTTAAGTTTTAAAAGAAAATTCAAAATCATTAAAACATGCATAACATACATTAAACAAAAACATGTGTAAAAGCCGATGAAATCAAACAACTTTTGTTGTAATTTCGAAAATAAAAGAGATATTTCCATTTAAAGAGTTATCTGGATCACGCTGTACAGTCCAAATCGAAATAATAAAAACTACCCTACCTTAATATTCATAGAACCTTTTTTTTATATATTTTTAGGTGACGTCTCCACAAAACCGATGGCACGTTTTTTTTTAACACTCTATATCGTTTGAATTAATCATAGATATTTGCTACCATGTGGTGCAAGTATTTTTATTAATAATTAGCTTGCAGGATTCGGGATGAGTTTTTATTCATTATAATGGAGTGCAACGAGCTTATAATAATAGTATATTATTTTATATGGAGGAAAAGTTACTTTTCCTCCAAATAAAATATGCTGTTTTTTCTTCAAATGTCGACAAATCAATGCAAAAACGTCTCTTTTTAATAGTAATAATAATTATTATTAAAGATAAGTGGGTTCGCAAGGCGGCTTAGACCGGTGCGGTGTCGGTGGATAGGCTCAGGTTGTTGCTATAGTAATGTAACATAATGTTTTTAAAATTGCGTCTTCGATTGCATTTTAATTCCGTATTGATAAGCAGTTATTGAGTAAGTTCGATTAAATAATAACCAATTTGTTCCTAAATTAGTGATTTTTAGAAATGCAGTCACAAATTGAGTGATAAATACAAATTTTAGTTTATTAACTCTTGAGTGGTTGACGCTTATTTTGATGTTTGTTTGTATTGTATCTATGTTGCTATGACAACACTTTTACCTCCGCCGGCGGAAAAGTGAAAAGTAAAGCTCCGGCGGAGGAAAAATGAAAAAATAGTTTTAACCATTGAGGTAATTCTAATAGTGTATCTTTCTTTTACTACGAATCATTAAAGTAACATCCGATTATCGGAATATCTTAGGCATTCAGTGCTTCCTTACTTCAAAACATCAGACGTTTAACGTGGTACATGTATTTTTCAAATTGCTAATCCGATATATTTAAAAAAAAATCATATGAAAACCAGAATTATGTCTCTAATAATTCAAAGCCGAAAAACTTCCTGTATACTATACTTTAATTCCCCATGTATGGCTTTAAACAAAATTAACCAAATGTTTATTCAATTTTGCATAATTGGTTATTTATTAATAAGTGAAAATATTATTTCAAATCTTTTCTTCATGTTTTTATTACTCAACCAAAGAATCCCTTTGCTGTAAAACGGCCCTAAAAGGCAAACCATCAATATCAATAATATAAACAAGTTTTCCATAACATGCTGCAATTATTTGTTTTTTATTTAAAATAATTAATTCGCATTAAATACGCATGATTATCAAAAATACCGTCAGACCTTCTGCAAACATCCGAATAATAGCTATATATGTATATATAATTTTCATTAAATCACGATACGAAGTGTACGTATACGATATGATACTCAAGGCACGTTTGCATTGATAATGACCTTAACATTGCCTTAACCCTAAGAGAATTTAAAGCAGATAACCGAAATGTTATTAACGCACAACAAAAATACCCGTCTACATTAAATATAAACATGGGCATAAATATTATCATTTTTCTTTGTGACGTCACTGCTGTTTATTCTTATTAAAAAAAAACTGAATTCAGATGATATAAAATACACGACAGAATGCCTAATAGTCATTCAAAAGGAGACCTCGAAGTGAGTGTAGTCCTTTTAGAAACAGAGTAATATCTTCTTTAATCCATAATAGCTTTTGTTATAAATTAGTAATATTTAAGAACTGTGAGTTGCAATATTCTTATTATATCTATACGTTTTTAAATTATTATTAAATGTGCAGAAGTTTTATTTCTACAAAATGAAGACATTTATAGCATTTTTAATAGCTGTTCTAATTATTAACATAACTGAAATACGTGCGGCTCCAAAGCCGTTTTTGGATAAATTATTCGGCGGATATGATGATTCCTACAGATACGGAAACAGTTACGTAGCATATCCTAGCAGGCCCAGGTGAGTTAATACTTTTAAACTTAAAGTTTGTTAATTAATTATCCTTAGTCTTCTATATTTATTTTTAACACAACTTACTGTTACTAAATTCATGATATCGAGATTTGAAAATTTATATTTTTCAGAAGCCAAAAACATCAATGGTAAAGCTAGACTAGAATACCTATATTAGATTACGGTTGCAATTTTCTGTCATAGTTTATGATGAGCTATGGATTAGGGCGCCAATAATTGTCACTTTCTTCCGGGATTTTTCTCAAGACTTATTTAGTTTGAAATTGATTGCGTTCATAGGTCGAGCGAAATTCAGTCCTGTGTGGAAACCTAATTTTAATAGGAAGTTGGGTCTCGATGGGCTATGGTGGTTGATTGTGACAAGTACTAGTTTCAAAATATTTAATTATAAAAATAATTTTTTTAAAATTTATAGTCATAGAAAAAGTGGTATGCAAACGACATTAAAAAATTCAGAATTTGAGTTGTTACTGAACATAATTGTAATTATATCGTATTATAATATAGCAAGCGTCATATTTAAGGTAGTTTTGAATGCCATATTTTAAAAGTAAATTAATTTCTACAAGGCCTAATAATGTACTTGCTACATAACATTGACTTCATGTGATTAAAAATATGATTACAAAAAATATATAAACCTACATTTTTCGTTTAGGTCATATGGTCGAGCATATGGACACAACGAAGGAGGTGGAGATCGATACAAGGCAATTTGTAGGGTACATGCGATCGATTCATTGGCGTTTCCTGGGAGAATAGGGCAACCTGTGTGCAGATAAATAATTATTTACTTTCTTTGTAAGACTGCAGTTGTTGTGAGTTTAATAATGAAACAAAGTAATGTGATTAAAATTATGTACTTACAGAACTAAAACAATATTACTCCCAATTTGTAAATAGAAAATATTATATACATTTAGGTTAAGTATAATGTAAATTGTTCGTATGTAACTTACTTAGGCATATGAAGTTTTTGATTTTATTATTTTTATATACATCTGAATTTTGATAATAAAATAGACAAATATGAAAATATTAAATGAAAGGAAACATCAGTATTATTTTGAGAGATTTGTCTAGTTAACCGTAGTTTTTGCGTAGTGCATGATTTATTCTCAGCTTTATGCATGTCCCTTTATCGTAAGTACAGAACTTCAACCACTGTAACTATACTCGACGCGCCGAACAGATTCACCAAACACGGAAAACACGGATACAATAATTCTTCTTATTTTATGATTCCATTGATTCCAAACATAGGAACTTTGATTAGCACACTCTTTTTTATTTTTTGTATTATGGATAAGAAAAATCGAAATGAAAAACAAAACATTGGGTCGATTCAATCATAAAATAAGACGAATTGTTTCCGCGATATTCTAACTACCGCCGGAATTCACACAATATCCAATAATGATGTATATTTCTCGCTTGCATTTGGTATTCCCGAATATTCGCATCTCCTCAATCTGGCCCTGACCGTTCTCCACAATTTTCTTTCGTTTCTATCTGAATATCAACACTGACTAGGAATTAATCTTAAAGCTTTTATAACGTAAATGAGAGCCTCATAGGTCAATCAGAAAGCAAATACAATTGATTCTTCGTAACAGTGTTATTCTCCTGATAGTTCCGAGGGAGAAAAATCAAGAGGGTGCATCATCAGGATATATGGGAAGCTATATAAGTTTCCTTTAAACGTTTTTTTTTTAAGATGACGCCTTAGCATAGTAGCAGTCTAAGCAATAAAAATAATAGGTTTCTTAAGATAGAGAAACAAATAAAGCTTTAATGTTATTAAACAGGATATGTCATTAACAAAGCTCATTGAGTAATAAAGTTTACAAAGTTTACAAATGCCTACTTAACATTTGACCTAGATTAATAGGAAAATAATAAGCATTGGGCACCAAATACTAATAATAAATACTAAATAAAGCCATACCAGAGACACAAACTTAAATATAATAGAACAAAAATTAGGAAAAAAAAGTCTAAAATGATCAGAGAAGTATTCCTCTACATTATAGTACCCTTTGACAAGCAACAATCCTTTAACCTCCTTTCTAAACATTTTATATGTTGTAAATTTACGGATTGACTGAGGGAAGTGGTTGAATATCTTTTTACTTTTATAAAAAATGGAATTCTGAGTTAGAGTTGATCTGGGTATCGGTAGGTTTATATTAAAAGATGAACGGGTACTATTTACGTTTTCTGAGTAAATTATAGAGGAATATTCCCTATGCATAAGACAGGCTGTCTCAAGAATGAAAATAGAAGGTAGGGTTAGGATTATTTTCGTAACAAAATAGGGCCTGCAAGAGTCTCTAAGCTTAAGTCCACATAAATACCTTAGGGCACGCTTCTGTAGGACAAACACAGAATTAAATAAATAGGCTGTTGAATGCCCCCAAAAACATACACTGTACCGCAAATGAGAGTCAATTAATGCAAAATAAGCATCTTTGGCTATAGTCTCATTAAGGTGGGCCCTAATTGATTTTATGGCAAAGCAGCCTGATGCCAGCTTAGCTTATCGTCAATTACTAACCCTAAAAATGTATTGCTATTTATTGTTCTTTATGAGCTGTGAACCCAAACAAACATCATTTACAACACATTTAAAATATTTGTCTTTGAGACATTAAAAGACAAACATTTATTGTCACACCACCTCTTGACATTGGCCAAATCCTGGTTCACCATTTCCCTTAGATGGCCAGTGTCTCCACAATGCCAAAGAAGAGTGGTATCATCAGCGAATGAGGTGCATTTACCAAATATGACAGCCAATGGCAAGTCATTCACATAAATTAAAAACAAAAGAGGACCAATCACAGAGCCTTATGGCACACCTGCCATGACAGACATCTCATCCGAACCATGGCATCAGCAGTATTTCTTGAAACCTGGAATCCGAATTGGCAAGTATTTAAAATATGTTTTGCATTCAAGAATGTAAGCATCCGCTTTTTAAGAAAACTTTCTATGATTTTTGACAGTGAAGGTAACAATGAAATAGGTCTGTAATTAGCAGCAGTATCTTCACCCTGTTTGAAAATGGGAACAACAACGGCCCTTTTCAGTGCATCCGGACATTTGGGTCAGTTGTACTAGTTGGGATATCTTGAGCAAGTAAGGAGGCAATGGAGCAGTAAAACGAATTCAACGAGTTGGCATCAAGCTGGGAATCATGATCCCTTGAAGATTTCACTCCCCTCAAATAGTTAACAACATTCAAAGTTTCTTTTTGTTTGTTAGCGGCAAACTGCAACCAAATATCGATCTTTAGCTAGTTTTATGGTATTTATGGTTTTACGATAGATTCTTCTATACTTCAAAAAGTAATTCATAAAAACTCCATTATCCAAAAAGAACTCCCATAAAGTATGCAGACATCTCATATTATTAGAAGATACTTTTAATCCCTTGGTTATCCAAGTTTCCTTGGTTTTAGGTTTAATAGGAATAATAGGGAATTTATCATTAAAAATGTCTTTAAGTTTATTGTAAAAGGTAAGTAGAGGTTCAGTGTGGTTACAAAGGGCTGCCCAATCAACATCAAGACAAGAGTCTGAAAATGCCTGAAAGTTCCCCTTAGAAAAGACACGACCATATCTTCTAGTAGGCTTATTATTTTTTTGGAGGAGTTGAAATTTACACAAAACAGCTTCATGATCTGACAAACCAGAATTTAGCACTGAGCAAAATACACCAATGTTAAAATTAGAACAAACATAATCTAAGATAGAGGCTGTGTTTTGCGTGAATCTGGGAAACGGATCAACATGAACTGCCAAACCGTGACAACATAACAAATGCCTAAGGGACTTATCTTTGGTTTTTATCTATATAATTAATATTAAAATCGCCCGTTAAAATAATAGTTGACCTGGGGGGTAAAGATGTTAAAAGTAGTTCCAATCTAAAGAGAACGTTATCTCTGCAAGAGTTAGGAGAGCGATATACACAAACAATAAACAGATTGACATTCACAGAAGATATCACACAACATTCGAAGCTGAGTTCATCACAAAGATAATTAAATTTAGTTTCCTCCTTAAAGCTAAATAAATCGTATATCATCTCTTACAAGGATCATAGAACCACCATGTGATGAGTTGTTTCTACAATATTTAATTGTAACATTATAATTAAAAATATGAATTGGTTCATCAGTTTTTAACCAATGTTCAGTGAGCAGCAAAATTTCAGGGTAGTTAAGATGAGCCAAAAAAAGGTCTAGCTCACTAATCTTACCTCTAATAGATTTGCTTAGCATACTGGTGTTTACCCTAAAATAGACTCGTTACTAACAGAAGTTGAAGTCACAGGTAAATTGTGAGACTCTGTGACCTCCACTATGCTGTCATGCATTACCTCTTCCTGCAGCAGAACGCTTTGTCAAGTGGAGTATGTCAGACAGTGGCGTAGCTACCGGGTGGGCCAGGGGGGGCAAGGCCCCACGGCGCCAAGAGAAATTAGGCGCCACTCCGAATTTATAAATATGCTAATGCTAACAATGTTCATGAGCTTAACTGAGTTTTTAAATTAATTAAATTATAATACAATCAAAGACCAAAATATGTATTAAACTTTTTACCCAACCAATACATTTTGTGTCAGGTATTTATTATTTATTCTACGTGAAATAAAAAGATATATCCCGGCGCGGCGGCATTTGGTACATGCAAATTTGTAAAAACGCTGCGTAAGGCGGCATGCGACTTCAAAGACTAAACATTCCGAAAATATCGGTTGTAAAAAAGTATGTGTTTTTTAGAGTTTCGTATTTAGGAAGTACCATTAGCCAGACAGGTCTAAATAAATAGCCGAGCAATACTAAGCATAGAAAATGAATTTGTCTAAAAAAACAATTGTGATCAAATAATCGATCAATTTATGTCGATTTAAAAACGAAGAAAGACCAATGTCTAATTAATTAATTAAGGTTGCAGATTTGTAGTTTACGTTTATATTTAAATTTGTATGTACCTGTTGGTTGGTTGCCGTTTATATATTTTACATTCATATTCCTGTAAATAAAAAAAGCGTTTGCACTATGTGCGTAAATCAGAAGTGAAACTTCTTAAACTTAAACGCTCTAGCCTCCGATTTGGTTATAAAGTTTTTTTTAATATATCACTCAATTAACCAAAAGAGAAGGCCTAAATGAAAAAAACTAGTCTTCATAAAAGTTTCGCTTATGTCTTGACAAGGTAATAGAGCAAACCCCATATTTTTATCTTGTAAACTAGCGAAGATATCACAATAATTATACGCCCTAACCCCTAGCCTTATACATATCTTACAGGATTTGGTTAAAAAGTAGTTTTTTTTAAATATATCACTCAATTAACCAAAAGAAAAAGCCTAATGAAAAAACTATTCTTCATAAAAGTTTCGCTTATGTCTTGACAAGGTAATAGAGGCAACCCCATATTTTTATCTTGTAACCTAACAAAGATATCACAATAATTATACGCCCTAGCCCTATACATATCTTAACAGATTTGGTTAAAAAGGTGTTTTTTCAAATATATCACTCAATTAACCAAAAAGGAAGGCCTAAATGAAGAAAACTATTCTTCATAAAGGTTTCGCTTATGTCTTGACAAGGTAATAGAGCAAACCCCATATTTTTATCTTGTAAACTAACAAATATATTACAATAATTAAACGCCCTAGCCTTATACATATCATACCGGATTTGGTTTAAAAGTAGTTTTTTTTTAATATAGGTATCAATCAAATAACAAAAGGGAAAGGCCTAATGAAAAAAAAACTGTTTTTCATAAAAGTTTCGCCTATGTCTTGACAAGGTAATAGAGCAAATCCCGTATTTATATCTTGTAAACTAACAAAGATATCACAATAAACGTCCGTGACCGTTTTCAGTTCCCTGCCAGCTCGCCCGCCGTGTGTTGTGATCGCCCCGTGTGTCGGGATCGCGACCATCAAATTTTACTCCCGGCGGGCGTTAAGAAGTTTCACTTCAAAAATATACGTTTAATATTATGATGTATTATTTTTGGATTAATTTGCGTATATACACAAAATTAAGGTTTGTTTTAGGCGCCAGCAGATAGGCTTGCCCCCCGGCGCCCACATTTCTAGCTAAGCCACTGATGTCAGAAATAAGCACAAAAAGGTATTTATTATTTATTTATTTATTAACGTTATCAACATTTGCAAGTATAATATTACAGTATACAGAAACTTAACCAAGAATAACCCTCCTAGCATAGGATTTGAATGTGTTTAGAGAGGCACCAACTAGGTCTAGATTGTCACAATATTTATTGATCGTGGTTGAGACCCTATTTGTAGGGCTGTAGAGCAAATACCAATAATACCACGTACGACAATGAGGGACATGCAGGAGGGAGTGAATACGAGTTTGATATATATGAACATGAAATGAAAACAGGCTAAGACAGTCTGAACTTTTGATAATATTATTAATTACTTTGTAAAAAAAGCAAACGTCATAGTAGATGTATTTAGAGAATTTAATGAATTTATGTTGAATATTTTCAAGTCTATCAATGTGAATATGATAATATGGTGACCAAACTATGTTTGAAAACTCCAAAATTGACCTGACAAAGGAAATACATAACAACTTTAACATATTAATATTTCTAAAGTTTTTACACGATCTTTTTATAAATCCCAGCATTCTATTCGCCCTACCAATGATGCTCTCGAAGTGATGTGAGAATGAAAGTTTGCTATCTAAAAGGACTCCAAGATCTTTCACCACCCAGACCTCCACAAGAGGAACACCATTGATGGAATAATGAACGGGGGTTGTACATTATTCTACTAAATCTTATAAACTGACATTTATCAGTATTCAGTGACATTCCGTTACTGTCACACCAAGAAGAGATTATGTCAATGTCGTTCTGGAGAGTTGACCTGTCAAAATAGTTTTAAGTAATCAGCAAACAGCAGGCAATCGTATGACAGCAGGGGGGCAAGATCATTAACAAATAAATTAAATAAAAGGGGGGCCCAAGTGAGAGCCTTGGGGGACTTCCGATATTGCATAAAATGGTTCCCAATGGAAGCCCTCTACTATAACCCGCTGTACCCTTTCATTCAGGTATGATATAATCCATGCTAGCACCTGAGCAGACAACCCAAGTCTGGAGAGTTTGGAAATTAAAATGGCATGGTTGACCATGTCAAAAGCCTTGCTAAAGTCTGTATAAATTGCGTGGCATTCAAGGCTGTTGCTGAATGAGCTATTAAAGGTAGTCTGAGAATAGGAATAGGTTCGTTTCGACAGACCGGCCTGAGATGAAACCATGCTGCTGATTGACGATAATTGGATCAAAAACAGCCTTAAGGACTTTCTCAACACAGTGCTCGAAGAGCTTGGGAATAGCTGAGAGGATGCAGATTGGAAAACGTCGTTTTTATTACCTGATTTAAAGATAGGACAAACTTGCGACAATTCCCACCTGCCAGGAAATATTCCATAGCCTAAAGATTTCGAAAAGATGTAGTACAGGGTGGCTCGAATTCGTGTCTATGTATGGGGAACTCGAAAACCGTAAGAGATACAGTGTCGGTCAAATTAAGGCAAAATTGCGCATTTAGGTGCATAGCAATATGCCTTTTAGAAAGTTTTAAAATTCCAAGTATTTCCGGAGATATCCGGAAAAAACCGAAATTTTGAAAATTTGTTTTATTTTTTTCCTCGGCTTATTTTAAAACGGATTTTAAATTGAATTGCACTTTTGCATTGCCACTTTTTCCGCTCTATCTAATGATGGTATCCAGTTTAAAATCCGACGTTTCGTCTTCAAGGGATCATCATCAACTTTCATTTTTTAAATACGAACATTAATTTTTTTTATCGTTTTTCAAATGGTATTGGCGATATTAATATGACTATGTGTTTTTACTTTTTTTTTTCTTTTTTTTAATTTTTTTTTAATTTTTATTATTACTTTTTTAATTATATATTTTGCTTTGGCGTAATTTTAAATAATTTAAGGTAGGTACTTTTGAAATTTTTATATTCTATAAAAATATTTTATTTTGTTTTTTGTATTAAGTGGAAAATTGGAGCGTATTAAAAATAAAAAATAGTCAAATTATTTCGTACCAGGATATGGCCATGACCTATTACTCAAACAAGTTGCTTACTGCAAAAATGAATTATTCCCAGCTTTTAACCAATTAAAAAATTTATTTAATAGAGAACATCAACAATTTATAATCATTCTACGTGATACTATAGAAACTTTGATGGAAAAACACCTATTGGAATTTTGCTTATAAATAAAATGCACAAAGCAACTTGTTTGAGTAATAATAGTTCATGGCCATATTCTCGTAAAAAATAATGTTACTATTTTTAATTTTTAATACGGGCTCCAATTTTCCACTTAATGCAAAAAACAAATAAAATATTTTTATAGAATATGAAAATTTCACAAGTACCTACCTTAAATTATTTAAAATCACGCCAAAGCAAAATATAAATAATAAAAATAATAAAAAAAAATTAAAATTAAAAAATAAAAAATTAAAAAAAAATAAAAACACATACTCATATTAACAACGCCAATACCATCTGAAAAACGATAAAAAAAATTTAAGTTCGTATTTAAAAAAAGAAACTTGATGATGATCCCTTGAAGACGAAACGTCGGATTTCAAACTGGATATCATCATTGGATAGAGCGGAAAAAGTGGCAATGTAAAAGTGCAACTAGATTTGACATCTGGTTTTAAATAAGTCTAGGAAAAAAATAAAACGAATTTTCAAAATTTCGGTTTTTTTCGGATATCTCCGTAAATACTCGGAATTTTAAAACTTTCTAAACGGCACATTGTTAGGCACCTAAATGCGCAATTTTGCCTTAATTTGACCGACATTGTATCTCTTACGGTTTTCGAGTTCCCCATACATAGACACGAATTCGAGCCACCCTGTACAGGGGGAGATATAGAGAATGAAAACAGGATTTTAATAAACTGTTAGGTATGTTATCAGTGCTGGGTGATAGGGATCACGATCTACCACTCCATCACATTTTTTAATTGAAGTAAGGCCAAAGTTGGCAAAACAGAGGACAAGGCTTGTGTCGTGATCATTAGACACCCCACTGAACTGAGACAGCTCCAAAAACGTAAAAGTATCACAAAGTAGAGTTTCTCTAGAAGAAGTTGCATTATTTGGCAAAAGTTCTGGCTGATCCACACCGCTGACCATGTGATGTTGGACAGGTTATAGTCACCCATGACTAGAATATTGTCCGGTAAATCACAGGCACTTGTCACTGATAACATATGATTCTCATAAACAGATATGCCAATTGCAGGGGGATGTAAACATAGCCATTGGAATAGGTATATTTGCCGATCTTTACAAGGACCAGGAGTTCACTTTCCAGTTTTTTAAGTTTATCAGATAGCTCCTTGTAATAGCCCACCGTCAAACAATGCTGTTGCAAAAAAAAAAGAAATAAATAATTGTTGGTAATGAAACGTCATATAGCTAAACTGAAGGAAAATCCCAAAATAATTGAATGTATGTCATGTCATGGGAACCTGCTTAGATTTAAATTACGTAGTGTATGTTGTATCAGATGTTGTCGATAACACAAAGCTACTTAACTCTCATAAAGTGAATAGTATTAAATAATATATTTGTAATTTAATATATCCGCAAAAGAACTTGCTTACTGTGTTGTGGGTTATAAAAGTGATATTATAATCTGGTGTCGAAGGAAAGGAATAATCTGGAATGGTTCCGGAGCAGCTAAGATTAGGGACTTAGTATGTAATTCTTACTGTTATATTTCTGACTTATCTGCTGAAGACTATGTAATTGTTTTAGCTGGTATAAATGACAAATCCATTACAAAATCGGAAATAACGCTCTTAGCCAATAAGTGTTTTTTTAACTAATTTAATTGTTTGTAGCCTTCCTATCTTATCTAATTCTTTTAACTACTTTCCTCCCTGCTCAGAAAACTTGACTATTGTTAATCAAATCCTAATATCAGTTGTTAGTAACCTGAAAAATTTTCAGTTAATATTGACTTCTTGGATTTGTCTGATAAATTTTCATGTAGAGAGTAACTCAAAATTTTGTCTTAACAGAAAGGGTCTAGACAAATTGGGAAGAATTGTCAAAGATAACGTATTAAATTTCTGTCCTTTAAAACTTACTAATCTAATACATGTGCAGTCTGAATTTATTTGTGAACAGGCCTCTTCTGATCCCACTCTCTCCGAATGTAATCAACATCCGGTTATTATATGTTCACTAGGAATGAACCAGTCATTAAATGAGGTACAGCTCATTACCGAGAATGATTTATCAGTAAATCCAGACTCTTTTTTTAGGATAACTAATAGTATTAATTATGACTATTTTTCAATTATGTTGTTGAATGTGCAATTAATTAGAAATAAATTGGATGAATTACACATATTTTTAGATAGTATAGGTTTCCCAGATATGCTGCTCTTAACTGAACATTGGCTATGACTGATGAACCGGTAACAATACCTGAATATATTATGCTATCAAAATGTTCGAGATCCAGTTCTAGTCATGGGGGTACTCTGATAGTGGTTCGCAGTTCACTGTTAAATGTTTGTTTATTTGTAGATTTTAAGAATTTTGACTACATGATTGTTGAAAGAGGGTTTGAATTTTCAATAATCAATGCACCCAAATTGAATGTTTATATTGTTTGTTGCCCAATGCTCTATGTTTATATCTAGGTTGGAATTACTCCTTTGAGGGTTTCCTTTGCATGCCTGGATTATTTTGGCTGGTGATTTTAATATAAATTTTATAGAAAAAAAACACAAACTCATTGGCAATTAGTATCTGCTTTATTTGACTCTTATGGCTTAATCATGCATGTGGAAGAGCCTACTCGAGTTACAAAAACTTCCTCAAATTTAATCGACTATGTATGTTCAAATAGAATAAGTGAATTTGTCCTTTGCTCTGTTCTTAGCGCGGGTCTCTCTGACTATGAGGCAGTTTCGTGCGGCTTTAGAGTTTCGAAGGGGAAACATATACTAGTGAGGGGGCAGGGTGGTTTCACACGAGACATAATTATAGTAGGTTCTCACAGCTATGTGCCGAGTGTGGCTCGGGTAGTGTCTTGCTTGCACCTGATCCGCTTGCAGGGTTTCACACATTGTTGTCTTCGAATTTAAATATTGCATTTCCCTTTAGAACAGTAAAGAGAAGGACTGGAGAGCCTTGGTTCACTAAGGGACTTAGAGTCTCTACCCGTAATATGCGTTCCTTGCACATGCTTCGGAATCATTTTCTAAATAATACCCTTTTCATGTCACATTTTACTAAATATCGCCAGCTATATCGGAAATTGATTAGAATCGCCAAACAAAGGTACTATTCTGATCGAATGGCCAGCTCTAATAATAATCAGTTGGAGGATTGTGGGAGAGCTGACTGGGAGGAGTGCTACATCAACTAGCTCGGATCTTACTTCTGAACAGTTCAATTTATTCTACAGTTCGGTGGCAGATAATCTATCTTCCAATATCAGTCCTGCGGTTGACGCGCTCAGTCTTCTTGGGGGCTTGTTTACTCCCAATTTATTTTACTTTTATCCAACCGATATTGAAGAAACTAGAAATGTCTATGAAAATTAAAAATTTTAACTCTTCTGGCTGGGATGACTTGTCCTTGAAAATATTTACGAGGCTTCCAAAGCAAGCGCTACAATCGCTTAACATTTCCTTCCTTATGGGTACTTTTCCCTCTGCTCTGAATTGGCCAGAGTTGTGGAATTTTTTAAGGGAGGAAATAGCGAGTGAGCCTCAAACTTTAGCCCAATATCATTGCTTCCAACCTTGTCGAAAATTGTTGAAAAGATTGTGAACAGTCGTATGGTCAGCTACATCAAAAGACTGGACATTTTGAGTGAGGCTCAGTTTGGTTTTCGGGATTCTAAAAACACAAATGATGCCATGTTCTCTATATTGATGAGTGTAAATGTTGGGTCGAATGAAGGTGAGGTTGCGGCAGCGGTATTCTGTGATCTCGCCAAAGCTTTTGTTTGCGTGAATCATAGAGTACTGCTCAACAAGCTTGCGGCGTATGGTTTTAGAGGCACATCACTGGACTGGATCTCATCTTACTTATCGGATCGCCATCAGCCAGTGTGCTTTAATGGTCAGGAAAACAATTACCAAGCCATTACATCAGGTGTTCCTTAAGGCTCGGTACTGGGCCCTTTGTTATTTTCATTGTACATTAACGATCTCTCAAGATAGACATATCGGGTGAGTTCACGATCTTTGCAGATGATACGACGATTTTATGGCATGACAGGGATGCTAAATATTTGGAAAGCAGAATGATCATTGATACTTTGAGCATCAGAGGATGGTTCAATGCAAATTTTCTAACCCTTAATATCTCGAAAATAAATAAGGTTTCTTTTAAATGTCATATAGGTAATATTTCCATAGATACAGAGGTCATCCAAAGTTTGCAAGTTAATAAATTCTTAGGCCTACATATTGATGAAGGGTTGAAATTTGAATACCATGCTTTTCAGTTAAAGAAAAAAAATTGAAATGGATGTTTTGCATCGTGAGCTGAACATGTTTATGTCGAGAAACGTATATTTTGCCCTAGCTGAATCCCATTTACGGTATGGAGTCTGTTTTTGGGGATCATGTTCGGATCATCTGTTTAACTCAGTTTTTGTTCTACAGAAGCGTGCTATTAGGTTTTTGTCTAAATCGAAGAGTCCTGCAGACCTTATTTTTTATCACTTAGGATATTAGCACTGGCATGCATATTTATATTGGAATCGGTCTGCCTTAGACATGCCAAGTTCCACAATGAAATTGTAGCTGCTATGGCGTACGCAACTAGGTCTTCACACTCTCCCATCCCCTCATCAACGCCAATTAAAAATCAATTAATTAATTAGTAATAAATAGTAAAAAACTTTTTAATCACCTGTCCGTAAGATAGGCAGTGAAAAGCAATTTAGATAACGGTAAGGGAAACACTACTAGTCAGTTGGGGAATTTTTAAGTGACACTAATGTTTAATGTCTAGTTATGTACAACTCAATTTTTAATTTAGTTTATCGTAGTTTGTTTTATGAAAGTACTTTAGCAGCACGTACTGGTTTCGCTTCATTTCATTTTGTTTCATATTTATTTCTTTTAATTAAAAACATGTATATCTACTGCTCCTGTTTTTAAGTATGCTTTGATAATGAGATGTAAATTATTGTTATATCAATAAAGCTATATTTGATTGATTGATTGATTTCTGCAGTATTCAGACGCAGCAACGTGATGTGTCACTTCAATAACCGACGCAGAAGCATGGAAACCACAGACGACATTTGGGTGACGTGTTTGCTGAACCATATTTTAATGAATATCTTATAATACCTGTTTGACAATTTAAATTCAAACAAGATACCAAAGGATCCAGATGGCAGAAATATCGAATATATAAATGAATAAGGTCGATTTGCAGATTGGTTTAGGTTAGTGTGAATTATCGTGAAGAAAATAAGGAATGGTGCCTCGACATGATCTTACATTGATGACAATAGAAATAAAGAATACGAACACGATGAGATGATTATTTTCAGAAAATTTATTTAAAGTTTTATAAAGTTTGAAGATAAATAATGAACAACTTGGGTTGTTAGTTTAAGTTGTCGGCGTAACTTTGACTTAAAATTAGAATATTTTTAGCACTCACTTTTCGTTGTTTGCGCCCAAGAAATTATGACGAGTTTAAACTTACTTGAGTTACGCGTCGGCCTAACACTTCAGATTTTTTATCACATCAACATATCCAAATGACCAAATGTAAATTACAAATCGATTTAATATTAATGATGGTAAGAGCATTCGAGTCCTGCAGAGTGAATCTATAAATACTGATCAATGTGACTAATCTTTAAACACACGTTCTTTCGAATAAATATTATTTGTTTTTGTCAAGTTTTACGTGCCTTGCATGAAAAATTATGACGCTTGAATAAGTATTTCCGCTTTTCGCTTATTGTGATTTAAAATACTTAAAAGCTTGTTTACGACTAATTAGAAAATGTATATAGAGTGCGTTTAAAAAGAGACAGACCGGTAAATTATTTCATATAGTGTAAGAACTGAGAGAAAAGAAAGCAGAGTACATAAAATAATAATTTATTTGTGAATCTAAATTCATAATTAACATGCCCTTTTTACAGGGTTCTTTTCAAAACATGTGTCACAAAATGCAGTTTATATATTGCGCAAAATCTTGAACCTAGCAAGAATTAGTCTAAAAAAAGCAGATAATACCTAAAGGGGAACTCGTTTCAAAGCATCCCTTTCATTATTTAGCTGAATAGAGATAACTTTGGCGAGCTCTAAAATCTTTATTATGTTCACCATATATAATATTGCCACAGATAATGCTATACTGGAACAAGGGCGGGATTCACGATGGGGCAACCGGGGCACAGCCCGGAGGCCCCCACATATTGAGGCCCTCCACAAGCCCTGGATTAAAAATTTTTATAACAATGACAAAAAAATATGTATTCTAATAGTGGAAATTTGTTGCTCAAATGTAAAAATAAAATTATCAATAGATATTTACTAATTGAAAGGGCCTCCACATCCCTGCGTCCGGCCCTGATTGGGACAAATAACTTTTTTATAAGTATCATGGTTAAGACAATTTTCCGGTATTCCAAAAAATAGCTCATGTCATTTGAATTGACGATGCACTTTATATTTTAATACATAAATAATACATATCACATTAATTAGAAAAATCGGCACTTAATCATTCCATACAAGGAATAAATACACCATTTCTTTATATTTCCTTGATGCATAAACTCACCCATTCCCTTCATAACATTAAACAAATTTCAAAAACGTATGAAAATCGGGTATCAAAATAATCGTTTTTGAACTATGTAAACAACGCAAGCTACAAAAAACGCAAAAGCAAAAAACATCAAAACTTTATCTGTTAATTCTCGTCGCCCATATTTATCCAGAAGCTTTCCTGACTGGCTAATAACAACAGATGTCGTCTTAAGCTCTTCTTGTGTTCCAAAAACGGTGTGTGATGAGGTTGCTAGAGTCTCTAAGGTTTGTGCACTCTAAAAAAAAACAGAAGAAAATTTATATTTAATAAATTAATTTATAAATTTATATTTGACCAAAAAAGGTTGTTAGTAGATCAATATTATTTTAGAAAGTTTACAGATTCATTCTGCTTCTAATTTACATATTTTTCAAACTCCACCAGTAAGAAAGACTCAGACGCTACATATGATTTGATAAAAACATTAATTCAATTGGATTGTCATTTACCTAGTTTATATCAACGCTCTAACGGAATACGAACTTTATTAAAACGCGTGTGTAAACACACTTAAATTTTTAAACGTTTTGGTGGCGCAGCTGGAAATACCGTTATTCACATCATGGTAGCACGCCACCGCTGGGCTGACCAATTTCGATTCTCGTTCCGGGCATCATACTTTGTAAAAAGTTTGGTGCTCTGAAATTTATAGGGCCACAGGTAACTTCAAAATGGATCTACAACAGTCTCCCGTGAGATTGAAGGGTGCAGTTACACACTTGTTAGACTGCCACAACCAAGAATAGAAAAACCCAAGGTGGAGCGCGGGCAGAAGTTGTACAGAGTACAGACCACCTAGGTCCGTGTCATATTCGAGGGCCTTAGGGGGTGTACGGTCGGGGTTAAAAGTGATTGAGGATCGTGGTTCGGAAAAAGGTGTAAATTTGATATTTTATTAATTTGAAAAATTTCAACCACAATTAAAAAATAAGTGAAAAATAAGTGGTAAATTGAACCCAAATACAAGGTGCTCCATACATTTAACACCGACGTCTAGGTAATACCATATATAGATATTCATAATAATGAGTGAATATATGATGAATGAATTAGTGCCGGTGGGAAATCCCTTGCGCTTAGGCCACCAGTCTGGGCCCGTTGTGTCACTCACCAATTCAGCCAGACAGCCCGCTAGCGCTGGCTTCCTTGGCGCCTTTAGTGAAGACATGGGAGGTTTTTAAATAAGACACGATTACCGGAGCCCTAACCACCAGTATCGAAGGAGAGAGTTGTCGCTTCAACGGCCATTGTGGCTTTCTTCCCTCTTGTGAAGCTTGCGCTTCCCTGCAAGCTTCCCAGCGTCAGCCCCAACTCCCCTATCAACAACGTCCGTCCTAAGACCATCCCTCAGATTGTCGAGGACTCACCAATGTAAAACTTCCGCTGGGTCCCTGGAAAGTTCCCAGCGTTAGCTTCAACCCTCCACAAATGAAGTGCGTTCCAGACTGTGGAGGAGCCGCCGATGTAACGCTAACACTGGGTCTATGGAAGGTTCCCACCGAAATCCCCGTTTAATTTTGGGAGAAAACAGTCTACAGATGAACTTAAATGTTAGATTCGATGACATAGCCCCTTATCACTGAAGTATAATCAACTTACGTCTAATTCCATTAAGAAGATGAAAAGGTTGAATAACATATTATTATAAAGTGAATTATTTAACATATATACAAAATTAAATACAGGCGGAAAACTTGTGCTTACCATAATTTCTTTTGGGAAAAATTGTTTGCTGCACGTGCATAATTACGCTACTGTAGCATAAATGACACTACTCATATTTTTTGGTATTTAAACCAAAAAATTTTCATTTGTTTCAACATATCATATAACTTAGCTTTAATCTAAATTAAAAAAATAATTAATGTTTTAATATCCGTTGTGAAAGAAAAGAAATTCGTTGTATATTGAAACATAATGATTATTCATTATACTCTCTTATTTTCTTAATTTTAGTAAATTTGTAATAACTATTACGTGTGCTAATTGTCTACTTGTTTCTAAAATGTGACTATAAGTGATCATAATTTTGAATTTTTTTTTAATATTAAAAATGTACATATTAAAAAAAATATACTTTCTGCCTTATTTTTATAAACTCCCACTAACTATAATTAAGTCGCTATAAAAGATAGTAAACCGATTACACTGGCGGATAAGTGCCTGTACAATATGTACATTTTTCTAGATAAAATTGAAACAGCTTTTATACCTAAAAAGCGTATTTCTGTTAAAAATCATTCCTACTTACCGTAGGGCACATGACAAAGATGAAAATCAGTTTAGATTAAAATGAAAAAAATAAATTAAAAACAAAAACTCTAGCAAATGACAATTTTTATTAAAAACGCGGAGGCCCCTCAAAAACCACGTGGGCGCTCATAAAGCAAAAAAAAACCTCAGTTAAGAATGCCCAATATGACTCTCGATGTATTTAGTAACTTGTTTGTTAATGTTGCTGCCATGATGGGAGGCGAGCTCCTGGTCACTGCTATCGACCAACTGAGTTTTGTCCAGGTTCAGGATCGGCGCAGTCGTAAAACTTTAGCAGCCAACATTTAACGAGATGCGTGATATTATTCACTTTTTGGGGAACTTCAGTGCTAGGGATGACTATGCTGAGAATTATGCAGCATTCCTCTGACTAACTCTAAATCAATGTCTTCGAGAACGGGTCTTTCCTGACGTGCTAAAAGTGGCTTCGATTACACCTGTTTTTTAGAAGGGAGATATGACTTATCAAATTACACACCTACTTTTATTTTGCCAATATTTTTAAGGTATTTCAAAACTAAACATTCAGTGCTGCAAATATTTAGAGGATCATAACATAATAAATTTAAATCAATTGCTTCCCATTTTGGAATATGATGAATACACCCTGGACTGCTTTGAAGAGGGTCTTTACTCTGCGGCCACCTTCTGCGACCTGAGGAAGGGTTTGATAATGTCTCGGCTCCATCCTTCTCTCATATTTCTGAGTGATATGGCGTCCGTCACGAAAAACTTCTATACTAATGACATGGTACTGCTTGTTTCAAACATGAGCCCCAAAGAAGCTGGATACTGGTGTCGGTAGGGCGCAATCCATGGCAGATGAATGGTGGCAGGTCAGCGCTTAATAAGTGAAAAACGGAAATTATGGTGTCCTCTACATGAAGCCTGGATAGTTTATAATGACAAGTACTTGGGGGTAACCCTGGATCCTAATTTAAGATGACATAAGCATGGAGAGGCAGCTGGTTGGCGCTGTGCCGCGGCATTTTTTGTTCTTAGTCAGTTGGCTGATAAGGTATCTGCACCCATTTTAAGACTGGCCTATTTTATTCTCTTCCACTCAACCTTTACATATGGTCATTGTTGCTTGGAGCCATTCCTCCATTCGCCACCGTTTGTTTGGTCTTCAACATAGGTCTGTCAGAGTGATGGTGATTTGGGCTACTGGGATGAATGCCAGGGCATATTCACATGGCTAAGCCCTGTCACCATGCCCTGCCTTTATGCCCTAGAATGTGTGTAGATAAAACATCATTTAACTATTTTGTAACGGAATAAATGCTCATTCCGCTACACTAAATTCATACATTCAATTTGAAGTTAATTTTCGATATTTAATATTTAAGTCGCCAGTGACATCTATTCACGAATGGGTTTATTTCATGCGGATACCGATTTTAAGAGTGCTAGTACTCTATTTAGTACCTACAATTCGTGAATTTATTATATTATAGATTAATATATTTAATATGGAGTAGTTTTGATTTTCTGCTTTGGGGTTTCTAGTGTTGATCAAATGTTATAAATTAGCCAATAAAACATCGGCAAAAATAATTTTGTCCAACGCCTTGAATTTTAAATAGGAGGTTATCATCTTGTGTCGAGGCATTGATCGGGTGAGTGCTAATTTGTTAATCTTGCAATATTTAATTCATCTTGCAATATTTTAAACTAATTCTTTCACTTTTAGATACATATATAATATTTGTTTATGATTAGCTTAGTATTATTTGACTATAGCAAGAATACTAAGCATATTCGTTTTAATTAGCTTACATCCTCAATATTTTTTAAATTATTGTCGTGACGTGTTGGGTAATATTACCGATTTATTGGTTAATATTTGCGATTGTCATTAATCAAATTCATGTAATTTGAATGCGGCTTAGTCCAAATAGGGAACTTGCACAAACAAATAAAAACCGAAATAAATGCTAAAAACCATAAGTGGACATCCTATAAAAAAGTTTAGTAAAAAAAGAATCTATTAATTAAATTTATTGTGGCCAAAATCTTGAAATAAAAATGTCAAGAAATTCGAATTATTCCAGGCGCTCGGAAACGCGCGTTCACTGGTCGTGACGTAGATGAGCATAATCAGTTTGTCGGCACCCCGCACTGCCGGCCGCCACACAGTGCTTTGAGTGAATGGGATAAATGGACAAAAATCATTACTCTTGTTGTACTCAACGGATTTAAACTAAATAATAACCGCTGGGTAGCTAATACACTAAGCTATATCTGACACACAAAAAATCTGAGTTTAGGTGTTTATAAAAAATGTATGCTGGCCTGTACGCTATGAAACTTTTCATATTTCTGGATTCAGTATAACCCAAAACAGCAAAAAAAGTCGTAGTTAGGTTTTTCATCGCACAATTTTATTTTTTATAATAAATTAACCTTATATACAAATAATAATAATAATAATAATAATAATAATAATAATAATAATAATAA
>MU182526.1:0-20265 GCA_016904865.1 Pissodes strobi | reverse complement strand
AATAATAATAATAATAATAATAATAATAATAATAATAATAATAATAAATACATATAAAAAAATAAATCAATAAATTTTGACATAGATTTAATATTATACTACTAACTTTAATTAATATAGAATTTAAGAAAGATGGTACCCAGAAGAAATAAAAAGATCTTAAAATGGTTAAATAATATAATAAACATTCTTAGAAAAAGGTAAGGAAGTTCAAAATTGTAAAATTGCTACTCATTATGTAAATAAATGAAAATTTATACTTAAAAAATAATCATTAGATCCCTAAGCAAAAAAACATAACTTTTATTGTTGAAAATAGCATAGAAAAAATTATTCGCTTTCCAAAAGGTCACAACTGTCTGAAGTTTGCATGTCAAGTTCGCCAATATCTGAAGGCAAAATATCCGAATACTGTTGCATACAAAAGAGTCTATTTCCAAATAATCTGTGGTATCATTTATGTTATCCTGTCGTGATTTGAAAGTTGTAGTCTTTCTGAAAGATGATATAAATGGATCTGAGGTAAGTAGTAGATTGTTCATAATGTCCTTAATTGAGCTTTTTCTACAAGTTTTTCTTGTGTGGTTCAAACGCACTTTTCGGACCTCTTTATGTTTTGCTTCAAGTGCATCCTCGGCTAGTTGCTCTATGGGCAAATCAAAAAGTTGGATAATCTCAATTCCATGAACTAGAATCTTATGGATACTGCAAGGCATATAGGACCAAGGATATAATTCAATGTAAAGATTTCTCGATTCCCTCAAAATCCGTTGAAACTGCACCAACTTGATTTTTTCTCCTATAGACACAACTCTTAAAATTTTTGAAAATTTTAAAATAAGTTCTTTGTTAATGCCGGTTATCGAGGAATTAACTCTGGGTTTTGAAAAAACCTTCTAGCCATGTTTGCATAATTCGTGGATCCATAGCCTGGTTTTGGTTTGTCAATAATTAATCCCATTGGAACTTTAAAACCTTTCTGAAGTTTTCGTTTTTGGTTTTCAACAAGTTTTTTCTTTCCAGGGTCCTTAACTTGCCAACACTTTATTGGCAATATATAACAAACATTCAAAACAACGGATCCATGAACGAAGGGAAGATAGGCCAAAGTTAAGATTTTCAATTTTTGTCACTTTATCTGTGTTCATCTCCTTGAAAGACGGACCGCAAATAAAGCACGTTTGCGTTGAGTTTATTCCTGATAAAGTATTGATACAGCTACCACCTAACATTGTAAAATGAAGAATATATTGCAGAGAAATCTGTACCTTTAATCTGAATGTTTAGATGTCGTATTTGTGCACATTGGTACAGTACACGCCTTATGAGCTGTATTTTCTCCATTTTAATTCAAATCACAAAATACAAACCAAAAACACTGTCACAGATAAAACAGAAGAATATTACAACCCACTAAACCTAAGAACTTAAAGCATAACCTGCTGTCTCTCTCTGCGAGTCGCAATTCGCAATGGAAGTGGCAGGTAGATGATCGGCCGATCCGCCGCGCCGATCGTTATGCTCTATGACGTCAAATCGTGTTTAAATTGGCGCGGATTTAACGGCAACTTTAAAAATGTATAGAAACAAAACGGGTGATATTTAACACTTCAGATTTGGCACACCTTCTTTTTTAGCGTAATAGAACAGATTATTGAAATAAAAAATAAATGTGCAAGTTCCCTATTTAGGGAGATCCTAATTATTTTATCGTTCAGTGGTCACGCACATTTTTTTACGTATTTTCATTTAAATTGGACAGTATTATTTGTGTTAATTCTCGGGGTAAATTCTATATATTCCTGCAAAGGTAGTAAATTGAATTTTCAGTAGAATTTCTCCGAATTTTCCCTTACAGTGTTGCTGGTTTTCACGTTTTTCTTTTCAGGTTCATTTAATTAAATTCTCAATTTATTTGTTACATCAAGCATAATATAACTATTAGCATTCACCCTGTCTAATCTCAATCCTGATGTACTGACATTATTTTGCATTTATTAAACGTTAATCTCACATATGTAAATTTATCTGGTTTTATCTTTTATCTAAATTTTTATCTCGGATGCGAGGTAGTGATTATATTATGTTTATCTTTAATTAAATTGAGGTACAACTGCGCTCAGTTTTTGTCTATGTGCCAAGGGCCTAAGTAAAAGTAATAGCACTTACTTATTTTGAGTCAGAAGACTCATTGCTAGAGGTTGTATCTCTATTGATCATCAAATTTAAAATAACTTTTTATTTAAATTTTACCAAGAGTCACTGAATTTGAACGTCATTCCATTATTTTCTTTTGAATTTCATATTTTAATCATTATTTTCTTTTGAATTTCATATTTTAATGTAAAGAAAAGGATATCTTGAATAACAGTAATTATTTATAATTTTTTGCTCATTGTCTGCTCAACTCAACATTGTAATTTAAGTTTCTGATTATATCTACTTTTACCAGTAAATTTTCAGTTTGTAGATTGCTTCATAATATGTTTAACATTGTCACTGATGTTCACATGGTATTTCCTTGAATATTATTTAATTAGCAATATACATCGGTCTAACACTAGTTTATTTCCTATTTCATATAACACTGGATTGGTGAAGAGAACATCTTGCTTGTCAAGCAGCAGGTATTGTCCATATGCTGTACTGAACCACTCTGAGGGAACCAATACTTCGTGACCCAAATAAGTCCTCGATAAACCCAATATATACTAACTTGGGAATAGGCAGAAACGGTTCCAGTAGAGGTCCCAATCCGATAGCATGGTTACAGAATAATTGGTCGAAGCTAAGTATTAACCAATCAGAAGATAAACATATTGTAAAGACCAGTCTTGTATTGTAACATTTCATATTTCTTTTCAATTTTTTCACATTAATTTTAATTTTCATTATTAAGTCAATTTATTCGTCAGATAAACTCCATTTCAAATAATTTCAAAAATCATATTTGTATTCTCATTTAATCATGTAATTAATATACTAATTGTTTTGGAATTTATCTCTTTAATTTGTTGCAGGATAGAGGCCTGCGAGACATTGCGGATTGTAAGGGCAAATAATTTCGGATATATTTACATTTAAGTATTCATATTCAGTTCGCATTGTCTCTAGGAACTCTGGCGCCCACAAGAAAAATTACTGTTAATAAGTTAAACAACCCACTCCTGAGAATAACCATAAAAAATGAAAACGAGTCTCAAAACGAACACCATTTGTTAAAAAATTTCTTACGGTTATGAAAAGTAGTATACAGTTGGCGAACAACTAGTATTGCGCTACACTGTATGGTACACAAGCAGACATGATACTAGCGTAACGCAGCGAATTTCCTGCTATTTTAAATTAATCAATTATGTTTTTCTAAGTCCATTTCTGATTATTGAAAATTAGATCTTCGGTTCTCTAGACGCGGGCGCGAGATATCCTTGCAGTACGAATTTCCTTTTAGCTCATAGCAGGCCGCGTAACCCTACCGAATCTACGAATCCTCGTTCATTGACTCTAGCGTTCCGTGGACCTACCTTTAAATCGTGGGCGTCGCGTTCGCGACTCGCGTAAAATACACGGGCCACCCCTTTCAAGATGGCCGCCATTTCTGGGAAGTAACCGAACAAAAGGATCTCAGCATTTACTGTCGCGCAGACAGAGGCAATGGCCAGAAGCCATCATGGATTTCTCGAATGACTCTTCCTCTTCGTCCTCCCTTTTCCGGAGATTCCCCCAAGAGTTTCTTCTCCTCTGGAAGGAGACTGCCACTCCTTCTATAGTAGAGGGATTAACGTTATAAAAGCGAAACCTTCAACCAAACTAAAATAGTTCAACAGTGCTAAGCAGTTCAACAGTTCGCCAGTTCTAAACAGTTCCCCAGTTCTAAAGTCAGTTCTCCCGTTCTCCAGTAAGAGACATAGTCTCAGTTAAAGATTACAATTATCCTAAAAATTTGAGTCAAGTCTATGAAGTTTTAAAGTTTGAGTACAAGCCACCCGTTTAAAGTGAAAGTTATTTACCCAGTAATAATTTCTAAAGTTCCCTACTCACGTAAATAATAATTAGCCTAAACAGCAACGTGCTCTAGCGCGAAGTATTTCTACCTTCTCAGTGAAAATCCAGAATTAATTTAATTTCGTTTCATTTCTCATTTTTATACAACTTGCAAGGCAAGTATTTCTGAAAAGCCTGGATCTGTCCCAGTAAAAGGACTATTTAAGCGACCCGCCTAATAATTGACTCTCCGAATTCTCGTAAATTACGTTCGATAATTAACTGCCGTTCAGGGCAATATTCGAACTTTCGGAAGGGCCGCTCGTTCGCAAAGAATGCGATTAGTGATTGTATTGACCATAATATGTAAGTAGACCCCAGTGACTGATTAGGATTGGACTATATATCTGTATAAATCATATTAATATTATATAATATATAATAGACTTTCTACTACAAGTGACTATATACCATTTACCATTTACTATTGAACCAGTAATGTTTGACAGGATTTAGAGATGTCATGTGTAATAAATCGCATTTATGATAACTTAGCAGTCTTTCTTTATAGACCAACCCGCAGGGCGCAGATAATACTTCTTATTAAAAAGGTGAAGCGAATCCATAAAACTAATTAACTTGTCGCCTGCCTAAAAAGCTCCCTATAGGTCAATTTTTGTAACAGGCCGCAAAAAAAAAACTACCAGCTTGACCAAATCAAAAGGCAGGTTACGACACTAGGCATAGAAAGAACCTACTAACAACATACACAAGGCGGACTAGAGAACAAGCTGTGGTCAACTGCTTTGGAAATTATGAAATCAGCTTTAATACCTGCTCCAGGATGACGTCAGACTAATGCTTGATCCACGATTGATTCATTAATGACATGTTTACTAGAAACGTGCGCTGAATGCATTTAAAGATAAAAATATTGCATTTTTGCCCAACTTGATACTTGTTCAGTCTAGCTTATTTGTAATAACTATGATGTTGCAACAGTTGTTTTTGGCAATAACTCATACTTTTTGTGAAGCTTGACAAGAGAATGATTGATGCATTTTCGCACCTTGCTTTCTTACAAGTGTGTGGTTAAAATAAAATATAAAGCTAGACGTTTATCAGCAACAAATTAATTAACATCTACTACTGAATTTAAATAAAAAACTGTATACCTGCTTTGTAGTGTTTGCCAGTTGTTTACTTATGTTAAGCAACTGATCTGTCACATTTGAACTCATTTTTACCATACTTTCTTTATCTGTTTTTCCTCGATGTCTAATTTCCGTTTCTTTATTGTGTTTTAAGAGTTCTTCCTTTGAAGCTTTTTCTATTTCCATCATCGACCTAAGATTTGCTTTTTTAAATGCATCCATTGAGCTAGAAAGAGATAAATCGGTGAAATGACAAGGAATTCGTAGCAGCAAATATTGCTTGTAATATCCGAGTATAAGTGCTACAACGGCCGAAATGTTTCGTGATTCAGGCGACGCGACGAGGATTACGCACAACTAAACACCTTTAAGATATGTTATTAGATAATGTATGTTTGGCGTAGAGTAAGGATGTGATTTTCCGATCAGTTCGTTTCCCAATTTCAAAGTTCTATTTGTGTCACAGTACGTCCACAGATTACGTAAAATATGAGTTCAAGCCCCGAATTATATTCAATTCAATTCAATTCAAAACTGTGCTTTATTGTCCAAGAAGTAGATCCTTTTTACAAAGCTAAAAATACACAATAAGTAATTTTTTTTTAATTAGAGTCAATAGGCAGAACAAAGTCACTCATTACTAAAATTAACATACAGAACTAAAAAATAAAAAACACTAAAAACAAAATATTCTAAAATTTGTTAAAATCCAACAGTACAGAAGGAAGTCAAACAATAAGAGAGTGTAAATAAATAAATAACTAAATAAATATAAGCATAGGTATCCAAGAACTTACTCTCAACAATACTCAAGGCAACAACGCTTCGTCATAGTATTCCTGCAATCTATAGAATGGTCTAGGTAATAACAGGACTTTAATTTTTTTTTTAAACAATTTAATATTTTGAGTGCTTCTGATTTCGACCGGAATATAATTATATACCTTTCTGCTCTCATAAATTACTGCCTGCTTCACCAGAGTTGATCTTGGAATAGGCAAAGGCAAGTCACTGGATCCCCTTGTATTATAAGCGGAACGAACAATTTGAGGACCAAGCATAACAGTTTTATGTATCAAACAGTGTATTATAAGCGGAACGAAGTAATAAAGAAACTGGACGATAGTTTGAAGGGTCATATTTTTCTCCTCCCTTATGTATGGGGACTATATGTGCCAACTTCAAGCAGGCAGGAAAGTTACCCTTTTCAAAAGTATCATTGATACACACAGAAAGACTCATCAAAACATTATCAGGTAGATTCGCAAAAATCTTTGCAGAGACGCAGTCACTGAAAGTTTCAATATCCACCGCTGCTTCAGGAGCACTAATCGGATTCTCGTTTAATTAATTTATTATTTACCACGATTCTCTAATTTTGCTTTGAACATTGTTAAGTCTATCATTGTAATACATAGTTTTAGCCTGTCAAACAATCTTCCCGTATATGAACCTATATTTCGAGAAGTAGGTAAAAAATCCAATATTAATTGTATATTTTCTGATATGAAGTAGAGACCGAAGATTATTAGCAGAAATCCGCAAACCAAGCGTAAGCCATGGCTTCCTCTTTTTTGTTTTTATTTTTTGAACAGGGAAAGCCCTATTAAACAAGCCAGTTAAGTTCTCATGAAATGTAGTGAGTTTTTCCTCTGTCCCAATCAAAAAATGTGCAGCATTACACAAATTTGCGAAAATTTGAGGCACTATAGATTCTACCAACTAACCTTTTTTTCTTCCTCCAATCTTTCCACGAACACACGAGCGCTACTAGAAGGTGGCCTATACATACACAACAAATACAATCTTCTAACATTACTATATGCCACCGAGAACTCAAACTCGCTCTCTTGCCGCAAGTTATCATACGTGATCTCCGAAAAGTTATGCTTACAGGCCGACTCCCGATTCACAAGGATCATGGTACCTCCATGAGATGAACTCTCCCTATCATTTCTGGAAACAGCAGCATAGTTTTCAATATTAAAATTTTCATGCAACTTCAGTTAGTGTTCGGTCACATGTAAAATGTCTGGAAAGCCAATATTTTCCAGCAAAATAAAGAAATCATCAACTTTATTACGGATCGATTGTATATTTATCAGAAGTACACTCAAATGACTCTCATTTCCCATGCTACCATTTCCGCCCTGCTCGCTTATAAAAAAATGCTATGACTAGACTTATCTACTAAATTATTTTTATTATTGTCATTCAGGATAATTTGAAATTTGATCTTCTTCTAAGATCTTTAAATGAGGAAGTGAATTTTGTTCTTTTATGTTTAAAGTATCCACATAAATTAGTGATTTAAATATCACACCGTTTCTAGACTTAATAATGCCAAGTATTCTGTTTGTCAGCTCTTTCAGACTATTAAACCTAGGACCCGCAACACATTACTGTACAGTACAGAAAAGACCCCCCCTAGAAATTCTGTTTACCTGTTTGAAGAACTGTTCCAATCTACTATTAAGTTCAAAAATACACTTATTTATTTGCCTACTTTTAACCATTGGTGTCGATAGGAATATAAAATTAGTATGGGTACTCTGTTTCAGTTCACTCCATATTTTTTTAAATTTTGGTGTCTCACCCTTTAGAAAGTCATTTACCCCTGCCATAATTATAACATAATCCTTTATAGAATGGTTCTTAACTAGTCAGTCCGAGTTAACTAAAACATCGTTATAAGTTGCGCCTGGCCTAAAAAAACTCTTAATTCTGAAATTCTCACCCATGCACTCTTCCAGGGATTTGCGCAAAGGTCGGACACATTCAATACTTTATTTTTTGGTTCCCTTGCAATACTATGGAGTTTCGTAGCCAAATCTATCCCAACATTAGCATTAGCCACGTCGGAAGCAAAAGTACGACGATCAGCACCACGTGATTCTGAGGGATCCAAGATTCTCCTATGTTCCAGTGCTTCATAGCTGCAGCGATGTTCCTTTAATTCCTTAACATAGCAATCATTTTTTGTTTCTAAAGTTTCTATTGACGTTATTAGCTTCCTATTAAGGAGCACCATATCCTCAATTTTTGCTTGTAATCCGCCTTCCAGTTTGAAACAAGCTAATCCCCCTAAATTCAAAAGTTCAACCATTTAACCCGTATCCAGGCGTGGTCATGCAGACGGGCAGAATCGCCTCTTTAGTCATGCACTAATAGGGCGCAGAATACAACCAATACATACCAACTGAATGGATATATAATCAGGGTTTCTTCCAAGACCTTACATAGTTCTGATATTTTTAGAGCAACTGATGTAGGTGTATCGGCTATTTTAGTGCTACTAGACTATAGTAGGCATTTGACACTTTGATTATTGTAGTAGCTAAAACTATGTTGGATTAAAGTCTAGAATCCATGGATTTTTTCAAAACAATGTTTCAGGACGAAGACAGAGATTTGTTCTAATATGCAACAAAGAATAGAGGTGCAACATATTGGGGCCACTTTTCATTCCATTGTATACTGTGTACTGCCGATTGAGCTCATAATTACAAATTATGTTTCTCCTTAATAAGCGAACGACATGTAAGTATAACTCTCTTTTGCACTTACAGAGGTTAGGCGGCTGTTGTCACACCGTTATTTAATTCTAAATGGTTTGACTTGGAAAAAAGTACATGTTGCATATATGAACTCTCGTTCACAGGGTCAGTGAGTTTAGAAATATTGTTAATACCAAAGTTTACAGAATCTGTAGATTGTAACGCATAAAAACAGCTTATCAAAGCTTCCCAAATGTCACAATCTCACCTGCAGGAGTGATGACTTAGTCATATTTTAATCGCCACTTTTTTTCTTATTATTTAGTGACTTTTGATGATTTCAAAAGGGAGGTTAGATGAATACCTATGCTTAATAAGCTGCCTATTTTACTAATACACAAACATATTTCCTAAGATACCTAAGAGACAAAGGCTTTATTTATTATGTTGCCGACCAATGATAATTAGTGTTAGAAATGCGAATGAGTATGATTAATTTTTCACAATTTTAAGCAAAAGTGCATACTTCTTTATGGATAATGATCGAAAACGCGTTTGTTAAATATGTGATCAAATTAATAATCGAATATCCGCTAACGGATACCATTTTTTGCAATGCTTATTATCAGCAGGTGAGTTATCTTAATTTATGAAGAACTGAATTACCTGAAATCCTTGAAAGGCAATAAATACCAAGGAGATATTATTATATTATTCTTATTTACGACCAGTGCTACAGGCTAGGTTTAAGTTTTAAAAAATGCTCAAGACATATACTGAAAATATGAAATATTTTGGCGGTGACAGGGACATCTAAATTGCAACGAAGCTAGGTGCAAGACGATTTATAAAATGCTTAATTTTCAATACAAGATTAAAGAGAATTTGGTTTAAGTTAACTTAAACATACAAGTTACAGTGCTTACTCAGCGACAGATAAAACATATTATAATTGTAAGTCCTGTGATATGTTCAAATTACTGTTTGATATGAGACATAAATCAGAAGATAGAATGAGGGAACGTTAGTTAGTAGTGATTAGAAGCTTGGCAGACAAGTTTGTAGACAAAAATTATATATCAATAAAGAAATTATGAAATGTGAAGAGACAAAACAAACCATATTCTTTTCAGTCTAAAATTTGCAATAGCTATTTAGTTTTTCTTGCAAAGTTAAATAAAATATCTAGGGTTTGTAGAATACTAAATGAGTGTATATCAATGCCCAATAAATTCCAAAGCAGTTGCAAAATCAGACTGAACAGATTCAATATATAAAAAGATGAACACCATGCTCAAGAGTTGCCTTAAGGAAAAATACCTATCTGTATTTAAGCAAAATTTCACTTCACCCAATAAATTGTGCAAATTATTACTGCTACACTGTGATTTTCTGCTAAACCTAATACCATAGGAAAAGCTGATGTGGCCTTTTTTCTGATAGCATGCTTAAGGTTGTTTCTGTTCTGATTTTCATAGAAGCTCTTTTAATCTTAAAGTTTTTACAGTGTTATTTTGCAAATATGCTGTAAAAATCAATCTATTTGAATGTTCCCTCACAAAATGTAAGCAGCTGCTGTGATACGTCAGTGTAAAAAAAAAAGGTCAGTATCTACTCTGATAGTAGTTCTTAAGATACTCAGCTGGCAGGTGTGTGCTTGTCACAACCCTGTGGTGCATTGAGTCAAGTCTTGGCTGGACTTTGCTTCTTAACAGTTCATTTTAGACCAACCATTAAGACACAAGTTTGTTAACTGGTTCATTTCATACTCTAATTTTATATTTTACAAGTCCTTTTTCTGGCATAAACTGTTCCACACCACTTGAGATTGGAAAGTTAAGTTTTTGCTAGGTTATAATCAAAAATTTCATCTTTCTACTGACTTCCACTAATATCCAGATGAAAAAATTCATTTCCATTGCTTAAAGAAAAATAATCTGAAATTTGTTAACAGTCACCTACTGGAGGAAAAGAAATATTATGCAACTATGACCAGTTTTTTAACAAAAACATAATATAGAGCAGTTTAAGGATACATCACCTGGAACTAATACTTTTCAGCAGTTTTATTTTATAACAGATACATACATAGTAGAATAGTATATTATTTTATATGGAGGAAAAGTGATACTTTTCATGGCGCGCTCGTGTTTAACAGCCGAACGGAGTGAGGCTGGTAATAGAGAGCAAGCCATGAAAAGTAACTTTTCCTCCAAATAAAATATGCTGTTTTTTCTTCAAATGTCGACAAATTAATGCAAAAACATCTCTTTTTAATAGTCATAATATCTAATTATTATTAAAGATAAATGGGTTCGCAAGGCGGCTTAGACCACGGTCGTAGGTGGCCTTGCTTAGACCGGTGTCGGTGAATTGTAACATAAAGCTGTCAGTGGACACTGTCAACAATAATTATTTTTTTGCGTCTCCGATTGCGTTTTAATTCCGTATTGATAAGCAGTTACTGAGTAAGTTCGATTAAATAATAACCAATTTGTTCCTAAATTAGTGATTTTTAGAAATGCAGTCACAAATTGAGAAATAAATACAAATTGTAGTTTAATAAATCTTGAGTTGTTGACGCTTATTTTGTTGTCTGTTTGTATTGTATCTATGTTGCTATGGTAACACTTTTACCTCCGCCGGCGGAAAAGTGAAAAGTAAAGCTCCGGCGGAGGAAAAACGAAACTTCACGGACGCCTACACAGTCGAGTAATGACGGATTTACTGACGTTTGAAGAAAAAAATTATTATTGTGTGGAACTCTAGTGCTCAGTACTTTGGTACTCTTTAGGGAATATATGTCAATTATAAAATATATCTCAAATGGTTACCTAGCAAATTGTTCTCTCTCTAAAATAACTTCTTTCAAAAGTTCTTGATCCCTATGTTCTTTGACAGTGTCACCAAATTTATCAATTAATTTTCTAAGGGTAGCAATTTTTGAACGTCCTATACTATTTAAGGTTTGAAGTTCAGAAAGTGGCCCTGAGCAAGCATTTATGTCCTGAAAACAAAGAAATTACTGGTACATGATTAAGTATACAAACTTTAAAAATATGCTGTACAGTGACTGGTCAATTATTTCCTTGTAAATTAAATTTAATAGACGACTATCTCATAATTAAAAGAGAATATGCCTAATTACTTGGAGTATGTATGAATGTAGTGATTAATAATTATAGCTGGTTTCTCACCTTAATTTGTCTCTTAGCTATTTGTGAAATTGCCTCTTTACATAAGTATAGATTTATATGATGGATTGCAAAACATCTTTTGTCGATAACAAAAAATTAATTCCAGAGTGCCAATCAGGTTTCAGAAAAAACTACAGTACCACTACAGCTTTGGTAAATATTCCACTTAAAAAATCAGCACCTAAGAAGTTCCTACAAAAACGGTTTTTTGTGGAGGCAAATATAATGCAGTTTAAATTATACTTGCAAAATGAGACATGGACAGATGTTTATGAGGCTCAAGGAGTCCATGAAAAGTATCTGGCTTTTGAGCGGATAATTTTGTATTATTTTGATCTCTCTTTTCCAATTTGTGGCAGCAGAGTGAAGGCGGATGACTGGGTAAATAGAGACATTAAAAGGTATTCAAGTTTTATAAAGGATTTATATGTAAATTTTAAAATATCAGGATCCCAAGCCGACTTAGAGATATATAAGACTGAAAGGAAATATTACAGGAAATATATATCTGATCACAAAAAGAGTATAAATGATAATAGGATAATAAATTCAAAAAACAAGAACAAAACAATGTGGAATATTTTTAACAAAGAAACTAATAAAAAAACTTCTCTGCAGGACATTACGATAAAATCACAGGATGAAAATCTCTTGGAAGATCCTAAAGATATCGCTAACACATTTCTGAAGCAATTTACCTTACCACTATCAACTTATTCTGTTCCTGATTATCGCTCAAATAATGGTTTTCCCACAATATTTCTAAAACCTGTGGAGGAGAATGAAATCTGTAAGATTATTTTAAACTTGCCGAACAAATATTCAGCGGGACCAGACGAACTGCCTGTAACTGTTTTGAGGTCTGTGGCTGAACCTGTCTGCACTCCTCTATGCCATATAATTAATGAAAGTTTTGTATCTGGTATCTTTCCTAATAGACTAAAAAGAGCGAAAATTACTCCCATTTACAAAAAGGGTAATAGGCAGGATTGTATGAACTATAGGCCAATATCTTTGTTACCATCTGTGTCAAAGGTTTTTGAGAAGGCATTATATATCCGGTTAATAAATTTTCTAAACAAGCATAATATATTAAAGAAACATCAATTTGGATTCAGACAATCAAGTTCCACAGAGCATGCAATATTTACCACCTTAAAATATATCTTCGATAATGTTGACAAAAATCTGCAGGTGACTGGATTATATTTTGACTTGTCAAAAGCTTTTGACACACTAAATCACCAACGCCTAATTAATAAGTGTCAGAGCTATGGTCTACGTGGTGTTTGTGGCGCCCTGTTGGAGTCATACCTACGGGACAGAACACAGATGGTATCAATATCAAACAAAGGTAAATCATACTTTTCACAAGAAACTGATTTATTACAGGGAGTGCCTCAGGGATCCATACTTGGGCCTCTGCTTTTTCTTTTGTATGTTAATGACTTACAGATAGGGTCTGAGACTGGGATAGTGTGCCAATATGCAGATGATACATCTGTATTGTGTGCGAGCAAATCCGACACAGAATTATCCATACAATGTGGTGAAGTGGCAAATGACATGTTGGAATGGTGTCATGATAATTTTCTCCAGCTGAATGTTGATAAGACAGGACTAATAAGCTTTTCAAAACTGGGGGTCCTCCAAAATTCTCTATTGGTAAGGCTCAACCATAGGTCAATTCCTACAGTTGATTCCCTTAAATTCTTAGGGGTGGAACTAGATTCCTGTCTTAGCTGGACAGCCCACATAAAAGGACTGCAGGCAAAACTTTGCAGTGCATGTGCAGTCATAAGGCGACTAAGACATAGCATCTCTGTGGCTTGCATTCGCTTATATTATTTTGGCTATGTACAGTCTATAATGGCTTATGGGATTGCTTTCTGGGGATCGGCAAGTGATGCTTCAAATATTTTCACGGCACAAAAGAGAATAATCCGCTGCATTCTGGGTCTCGGTCCTAGAGAATCATGTAGACCTCATTTTCAGAATTTAGATATTATGACAGTTCCATCTCTATTTTTTATATCGTTGGTTACTTTAATTAAACGAAATCCGACTTTTTTCCTCCATAATTTTGAAAACTATAGCAATGACATGCATATTGCTACACGCAGCAGGTCTGAACTGGCAATACCTACTCATGTGTCGGCATTTTATGAGAGGGGTCCATATTACATGGCCATAAAAGCATACCGGTCACTACCCGATGATATCAAGTGTATCACTGGTGTAAATCTTTTTAGAAAATCTGTTGTGTTGTATGCTAAAACTAGATGTTTTTATTCTTTTAATTTTCTGTCCTAACCCAGACTTGTTTTAACTTTTAGTATATGTTTTAAACTTTGGTAGTATAGTGTTAACTTTTTTAATCTGTGGTGTCCAATTTTACCTTTATCTTTATAAGTTTTATAATATTTATATGATATATTTTTTTTAACCTTCTAAGCTTTATAATTTTAATCTACATCCTACATCAGCTTTAATAATTTTAATTTCATAGACAATTATCATCATTAGATATTACAGTTTTACTGATTGTAATGTTACATTTATTTTTCATAACATAACTTATATTTGCATTTTCTTAAGTTCAAACAGCATGATAATTGTAATTTGTAGGAATTTATACTTAATGATAGTTTCTATCACCTTGTCTGACGTTGCTTTGTCACCCCTTGTGATTTTGTTGGCAATAAAGAATGTTTATTATTATTATTATTATTATTCTAAATGAAGTTCGTACTAATGAAGAAAATGGAAACAGCACGTGTTTGACTTTATTAGATTTTAGCAAAGCTTTTGACACAATAAGTCATAAAATGTTATTAGCCAAACTAAAATACATTGGGTTTTCACAAAATTCCTATATTCTTTGCCAAAACATACTAAATTATAGATACAACTGTGTAGAGATAAAAACAGCATCGGGTATTCATAGGTCAGATTTTAAGCCAATAAACCAGGGCGTCCCGCAAGGTTCTGTACTATCTCCGTTATTTTTCTCTATCTATGTAGCAGACATGGTAAAAAATATTAAGCATTCAAAGCTTCAACAGTTTGCCGATGATGGGCAGTTACATATTCCAATAAATATACACAATATCTTTGATATTAACCAAAAATTAAACACAGATCTAAGTAATATAGCTTCTTATGCCCATGATCACAATTTAAAATTTAACTCTTCAAAATCCCAGATTATCATTCTAAATAAAAATAAAGCTATAAGAGAATATATTGAACACAATTTAAATGTTGACATTAATAATGAAACTATTCCCATAGTACAGCAGGCGAAAAACTTAGGGGTTACGTTTGATAGTGCTATCTCATTTGATTTCCATATTAAAAACAAATTGACCGCGGCTTATATACGTCTTAAAAATATTTACCGATTTAAAAAAGAATTATCCTCTGAACAAAAATACCTTCTATGCAACGCATTAATTCTGTCTCTTTTTGATTATGCTGATGTAGTGTATGGAGACTCACTATCCTGGCAGACAAAAAAGTCGATACAAAAAATTCAAAACAGCTGTATGCGGTTCTCTTTTAATATATCTTATAGAAGTCATGCCTCATGCCCCTCAAACTATAGGCCAATTTCTCTTCTTCCGACTCTGTCTAAAATTATAGAAAAACTAGTTAAGGTTAGAGTTCTCAGCTTCTTGAACAGGCACAGTGTACTGGATTCGAAGCAGTTTGGATTTCGGGAACACATGGGAACGGATGATGCTTTGTTTTCTTTTTTGGATCAGCTATACATGAGTTTGAATAGGGGTGAGGTTTCTGGAGCGGTATTTTGCGATTTGACTAAAGCTTTTGACTCGGTAAGTCATGAAATACTACTTCGGAAGCTGGAAATATATGGGTTTAGAGATGTATCTCTGAACTGGTTTAGGTCGTATCTTTCGGGAAGGGTACAGAGTGTGTCCTTTTCCGGCAATATTTCAGACATCAAAAATATAAATTGCGGAGTTCCGCAGGGGTCAGTGCTGGGGCCTCTGTTGTTTCTTTTATTCATTAATGACATTTGTTTAGTAAGAATTGTGGGCTATTTGACTCTGTTTGCCGACGATACGAGTGTGTTGTGGAATCATTCTGACCCTCAGGCATTGCAAAATATCATTAATGATGATTTGCAAAGGATTAAGACTTGGTTTGATAGCAATTTGCTGTCGTTCAATGTATCTAAGACCAATGTACTTACCTTTAGATGTAACTTAACCGACGTTGTTCTTGAAAAAAGTAAATTAAATAATACCGAAAATCTAAAATTCCTTGGTATTAAGATGGACAAAAAACTTAATTTTGAAAGTCACATTAGTGGTCTATCAAAGAAATTGTCTTCAAATTGTTATGCATTAAGGGTAATTTCAAGAGAATTGGATCAAAGTGCAGTTAGAATGGCATATTTTGCCCTAATTGAGAGTAATTTAAGATATGGTCTTCCCTTTTGGGGTAGCTGCAGTGGTTATCTGTTTAAATCTTTGTTCGTACTACAAAAAAGGGCAATTCGAATTATGTATAATGTCGGATTAAGGGATTCATGCAGGCCTATATTTCTGCACAATAATATTATGACTTTGCCATGCCTGTTTATTCTTGACAGTGTGTGTCTGGTTTATAGAAAATATAGGCATCTTATTACACAGGGACAATATATTACTCGTCAAGCACAACGCATACCTTTACCCATACCCACAAATAGCCAAGTAAAGAGGTCATTCATTTATGATGCAAAAAAAATGTATAACCATTTGCCCTCACACATTCGAAATTTAAACAATTTTAAGAAGTTTCAATGTCAATGCAAAAAAATTTTGGTTGGTAGAGCATATTATTCTTTGGATGAATATTTTGATGATCAGTTTGCTTGACTGAGGTGACACTGGCTGTGGAATAAGCTTTTAAATATTGTAGGTGTGCGATTTTCTTGCTTTAATGTTATTTTAAAGATGTGGTGACTATATATTGGGTGTTTTGAAGTAAAGCAAGTAGCTACCTATTAATTTGTGTAATTTTAGCTTTTGTTTTTGTTTTTTATATCCAATTTTAATTTTAAGCCTAGTATATTGATTTAATATTAATTACAGCTTTGTCAATGAGATCTTATAATCTTTAGACAATAAAGCATGTTTTGACTTTTGACTTTTTGACATATTACACCCTTTTTAAATAATTTTAGTATACTAAATATGATTAATCGCCGTAAACAACACATGCATTTATTTATTTACCGAGTAATAAATAGTGGAAAACCCACTTATTTGGCTAGAAGATTTGTACCACTTTCAAGTCGAACAAGGAATACACGCAGGTTCATTGTGCCCCATCATAGAACGTCTGCTTTTCAGAAGTCGTTTGTATTTTCAGCAATAAAAATTTGGAATGGTCTCCCCGATGAGGCCAAAAGTTTGTCAATCTACACTTTTTCCAAATATATAAAACAGAAGCTTCTTGAGGAACAACTACTGTTATAGATATTTCTTTTGCTTCCCTCGTCGACTAGATAGTTCAGGCTTATATAACTCGATGCCTAGTCTCTTGTTTTCTTCCTCTCGTAGCCCTCCGCAGGACGTCCCTCTCCCGTAAAAACAAAAAAAAAATTGTTATTTTTTTGAAGTTGACACATGTTTTTTCTGTTTGCTCCACTTGGTTGTTTTGCAAATATTGTATTATTTTTCTTGTATGAACTTTATTTTTGTAAGGGTTTTCTCACATAAGCTCTTTTAGGGCTTAGTGTTAGCGGTTTCTTAATCGAGAGATGATCCCTTTTTTGTCAATGTTTTATTAATAAGTACTTAAAATACATTGTAAACATCTAGGTGAGTTGACAAAATAAAGGTTTTTGATTTTGATTTGATTTAATAAAAATGATGTCCTAAACTATATTTATATACTCTCATTTTTCGGGACATTTCTTCACATCTGTATAATTTTAGAATATTATATGCCAAAAACCTCACATAGGCAAAGTCGCAATTTCCTCTAAAGCCATAAGTATCCCTTGATAATATGATGAATGATAAAATATTCTAACGAACCTATGTTAAGATCTGTGGCAATAATTAACTATCGCAATACCAGCTCTTGAAAAATAATAACAAACGTCATAGCAAAATTTGCCATAAATAAGCATACAGAAAAAAGTGGCAATTTCCCTATATTTTGACTTTGTCTACAACTTTGCAACATATTCTCAGAAATACCTTCATGTTTTCCTATAGATATATATTTTTTCTGCATTGTAATGTATAACACTATATTTTAGTGAGCAAATATGACAGGGTATACACCCTAGTATAGTTGTCATTTTTTAAGAAAGCACAATTTGCAATATTTTATAAGCCCCAAAGAAATGTGCAATATGGTATATGCTTGAAACTATAAATCCACATATTATGTATTCACAAAATAAATACCTGAATTATGGCTTTTAACTGCAGATGATTTTCCGTTATATCTTGCCGTACAGGTTTCAATAAAAATTGTAAAGAGTTCATCTTATTCAGATCGCTTTTTTTCAATAAATAAAAATAAAATATACCATATTTTTCAGGTATTTACATTCAATTAATTATTTTCGAACGTGGAACGTTTGTTCTCTAAAATATACGTGAAAGGAAATTCTTCTATTCATCGCGTATTGGGCAGTGCGGCCCTGGCAACACGAGTCCAACGTCTAACTACACCAAATTTTAAACCTTCAAACCTGCGCATTTGGCAGCGACCCAGTGTTGTTTAATATTTGACTTTACGAATTGCCCTCCGAACGCTTCGCTCGCTCCGGGGGCGAACCGGAAAAAATTTAACATAACATTTTAACATATATTTATTTGATTGATTACAGTGGTAACTTAACTACATTGCTAACATTAGGCATGGTACAGAGCTTCATACTGCTGTTAAGCCGGGCAATGTTCATGCATTGCCAGTGGCCAGCAGTTGGAATCACCCATAGGGGGTCGTTGTTTAACCTACTTAATAGCTAGGAATGTGGAACTGTTCGTGATGTGCTAACTTTCCATGGGTTGCCCCTTCAAAGTATTCATAATGCTATATTGGCACAAAGCCTACAATTTTGACGAAAATGCTTCAGAATTTATACATAATAGGTTATTGCGTAGGGAAAACTACATGAAAAACCCTACTACAGCTGTTCTTTAGAACAGGAGGTCATAAAGCTACAATTTATTTACATATATACAACATGAATATTGACAGAACAATTAAAACTATGTACAAAGAGGGTGGGGGCTTAACCATGTTAAGTCAATTCAAGTATAAAATAATGGTATCAGGTAGTATAAGCGAGTACCGCGGTACCGGCTGCGGATAAACGGATGCTTCGGTGGCTTAGAATCATATGCGTTGTAACGTTGTCTAGAGCATATTTATATGCCGACCAGCTCCTTTAGCAGGCCCCGCCCACGCGTCCGAACGCCGTGGATTGGCCTGTCGAGAATAGATCTCGCGCATTCTTTACAGGAGGTGATAAGTTTCTGTGCTCCTGATACTTGGAGCTGCTTTGCATAAATAAACATGCGTTAAAAGGGTGGTTTAAGGGCTAATTGTGCAAGTGGCACTCCTTAAATCGACTCCTGAAGGGACTCAGTCTAAGGTGGCATAAGCTGTCGGTAATAAAGTGATATTTCTCGATATATTGTACCATGTTGGATGGGATTTTCTGGGTCGTATCGTATGTCGGCTATATTAGCCGTTAGCGGAGAGCCCATTATCTGCCTCTCGAAGAATCCACATGCGAGGGCATCGATGTACTCTTCGATGTATTCCATCTTTGCCCACGCATGCAGATCGTCGATCCGCACACGATCCCGGAGTGTTAGTGAAAATGCGGCCCTTAGATAATGATTTTGTATCACTTGTAATTTTCTTTTATGCGTCTTGGCGACAGAGCACCAGACTGGGGCGCCATACAGGAGGGCAGGCCGGATAATAGCTCTGTACAATGTTAGTTTATTCCCAGGACTTAAGAACGCCCTGGCAGTGACTAAGGTGTTCAGCCCTTTTTTTATCATTGCGTTTTTGCTAATTACCGCGCGTATGTGTTGGGAAAAATTTAGCTTATTGTCTAGGATAATGCCTAGATATTTGACCTTCGGTTTCGGGACTATTGGGGTGTTGTTAAGCATTAACGGAGTGATATTAATGTCTTTACGTTTTCTAGTAATAACTATAAGCTCAGTTTTAGAATGATTTAGAGAGATTTTCCATTTGTTATAGTAGGGCATAAGAACGTGCATATGCTCCTGTAAGTTGTTCTTCGCCACCTCCGCTTGAGGATTAAGGGAGTAAATCGCTGTGTCGTCAGCGAATAGGGCTTTATGGGTGTTAGGATTTGACGGGATATCTGCTATATAAAGATTGAATAATAGCGGCGATAATACGGTTCCCTGGGGC
>MU182525.1:312002-330407 GCA_016904865.1 Pissodes strobi | reverse complement strand
TGCGTGGCAATTATGCCGCATTCAACTCCTTCAAGCTTGATCCTGTCTCACAATTAAGGCAATTTATTTATCGACGAAGCAAGGAGTTCGTCATAAAATGTGACATCAAAGTGTTATCGATTCTATTGGCAGCAGTTTTTGCTTTATTTTATGGTCTCGTTAAGAAGAAACCGGCGCGTGCAGAATAATTAAGCCACGTGAAATTACCAACTTTGATACTGTCAAAAATTAATGAATTTCGTTAGCTCCTCTAAGATATAGACATTATTGAAATTGTGCCGTAGTAAAGGGCAAAGTTTTTGACGCCTTTTCAAAAGTTTCGAAGGTGAAACTTGTTTGGATACATGGGAACACAAGGTACGTGCCAAGCTATTTCGTGAAGTTTTATTTTTCAAGTTTTAAGATATTGGGTAATTTTCTCTGCGCGAAATAAAAATGCAAGGTATAAAACGCAGGCGAGCGATGCAAAAGTGAAATATAATATTTTTCTCCCGAAGGGATATAAATTGTTTTGGGCCTTAGGGAAGCTTGACCCATATTTCCACTACTACCACCTCCTAGTTCTAGAGAAATATTTTAAGAAATGTTTTTAGATAAATGAAAAATATTTTTACTTATGGCGTACACCTTTGGTTCTCGAGATCAGACTTTTGCTTCTTACTATGATAAAGAATTAAACTTTTCCTAGTTTTAGAGAAATATTTTTACAGAGGTTTTTAGACAGGCGTCTAGTCCTGAACAGTACTTTTGCTCATGGTATGACGCCAAATCTTAGAACAAGATGTTGCCCGTACCGGGTCACCGGACTTCAGAGTTATTTTCTATTTCATTTTCACGTCATGCATGGCCCTCCGCTGGCTCCGGGCGCAACCAATCAAATCTAAGCCAAGCTAACCCAAGGCATGCTCAAAATCAAGAAAAAATCTTTTTACAAACATAACTTAAAAAAGAGCATGTCTTGCCACTGGAATCGAACCCGGGCCGCCGTATCAGAAACACTACATCCAACCACTCAGCTACGAGAAGGAATTGGCTGGACCATAAAGATATGGTATTTGTCAACAATGTAATGCGCGCGAAACTCTGAAGGTCTGTAACCGGGAACTCGGAAACGTCTACTAATCTTAGGCAGTATGTTTAACAAGCTTTTAATAATAACATGCCTGTAATATTATACTTGAATATAACAAGGGTCTACTCTTTTTATTACAACATTCGTGCTCTAATACTTCAATTTTGGGCGAATTCGTCCTTCCTCAGCAGTCATGTCAATATCGTTTTAATCCAGCAGGCAATTATTGCTCGTGATGCCGGACTTGATTTCACCACTTGATTTTTTTTCTTCTGGTATCCGTCTATAGTTACATGAGCTAACGCTCTTCCAAACTCTAAATAAACTTTCGTCCCGACTGCTGTTTCGGAACCAAATCTCGGTCAGAAGACCATGAAGTCTCCAGCTTCTTGAAAACTATTCGCCTGCAGAGACAATAGTGTCGAATCGTGAACTCTCCATCCTGACAAATTTATCTTCGTCTAGGAAATCAGTATGTCCACATCCGATAATTCCAGTTACTTTTCGGGCTGCTTTAAGCTTACAGCTTTAAAAATGTGAAGAACTAACTGATTAGGTCAGTTTAGAGTCTCTAGTAGGGTCAGCAAATGTACATACTACTTATTTATGGTAACCTAATGTGCTATAAGAAAGCTTTTATATATAAATATAAATGATATGCTGAATATTAACATTGAAAATTTTTTTGTTTTCCTATTATGGAGTATCAAATCACGAAAAAGTGCATGCTACATTTGTCACATCACGTAATATACATGAGAGATCATGTTACTCTGTTTCTGAGGACGGAATCGGTTCAAATGACAAAAATAAACTAAAGCTAACTGAAACTAACCGAGAGTTGATTGAACGACTAACCGAAACTAACCAAACTAACTAAAAATAACCAAAAGCACAAAAAAGGGTTAAAATGAATACGAACAAATTAAAAAATAAAAGTAAGTTAAAAATAAGGGTCTGGTGTCGTATAAGCACTGTCGATTTTAAAGATTTTTTTGGGTTCAATGGAAAGATTACATCAAATGGAACACATTAATGCAAAAAAATTTGCGGATAAAGCACTTTTGAAGCCAAAAATTGAAAAATAAATTTTATAAATGAGTGACATTTAAATGCGAAAACTCTCCCAATATGACGTTAATGATGACAATTTACTTGCAATGTTGTCAGACTTGGCTAACCTTCTTGATTTTCAAGTAAGCAAACTGCCAAGTCTAGGAGCATGTTTCATAAAGTAGAATAACAACTTGTGAAAGTAACTAAACAAGCGCGCATCGCGCGCTTGTTCCTTATATGCCTCAGACTAACCAAATAAGCACCCATTTGTCTCTTATCTAACCCAAACTAACCAAAACTAGTCCAGACTAATGTAAACTAACCCAAACTAACCCAGATTAACCAAAAGTAACCCATACTAAGCAAAACTAACCCTGGCTGTTTAGCCATACATGTATATACATATAAGTAATAAAAGTTTACTGACGGTACACAGATGACTCAATTTGTCCATTTCTTAGTAAATGTCCTAGACCAAGTACATTTGTCATAAAATGAAATAATTTTAAAAGACAAGCGCGCCACGCACGTTAGTAAATCAACCACAGCTAACCCAAAATAACCAACACTAACCCAAACTAACCAACACTAACCCAAACTAACCAAAACAAACCCACACTAATCCAAACTAACCAAGACTAACCAAAACTAACCCAGACTAACCCTAATTAACCAAGGTAAAGAGGCAAGCGCGCTACGCGCGCTTGTCTCTTTACTATTCCAAACTAAGCAAAACCAACCAAGCCTAACCAAAACTAACCCAAAGTAAGCAAAACTAACCCAGACTACCCAAAACTAACCCATGCTAACCAAAATTAACCCAGACTAACCCTAACTAACCAAAGTAAAAAGATGCGCGCTTTTGTATTCGCTATCCCAAACTAAGCAAATCCAACCCAGACTGACCAGAACCAACCCATACTAACCAAAGCTAACCCAAACAAACCAAAATTAACCCAAACTGACCCTAATTAACCAAAGTAAAGAGACAAACGCGCTACGCGCGCTTGTCTCTTCGCTATCCCAAACTAAGCAAAACCAACCCAGACTAACCAAAACTAGCCCATACTAAACAAAACTAACCCAGACTAACCCTATGTAACCAAAGTAAGGCTATTCCAAACTAAGCAAAACCAAATCAGACTAACAAAAAATTAACCCATACTAACCAAAACTAACCCAAACTAACCTATACCAACCAAAACTAACCTAAACTAACCTTAATTAACCGAAGTAGAGACAAGCGCGCTACGCTCTTGACCAACCCCGCCCATCACAAAATCAAAATTAACCCAAAGTAACAAAACAAAGGTACTACGCGTGATACTCTCTTAAACTAATCCAAATGGCCTTTTAAATTTGATTCTATTTCAATAAACTAAATAAATTAGTTTATATGACTTATTATTAAAAGTGACCCACTTCTAGCGTAACATCTAATTCTAGTAAATCATACATTGTTATTTTATTAAACAAAGCCATTAAGAATCATTATTTATAGGAAGTTTTCGTCCCACAGTACTTTTGAAACATATTCAACACGAGGCTGTTATATTCTAGAACCAAATAGAAATTACACTTGGCAACATCTACCCGTACAACAGACAGCTGAGCCGTGCTAAGCCAAGGCAACCTATACTACAATACTGCCGTCCAAAGCGAAAAGACCGTAACTGCAAAAAAATTGAAAATTGAGTTATTGTCTTATTTGGACTTCTAATGGACCAAACTATATCCTTAGAAATGCAGAGCATTGCAGTTCAATTCTTACTATTTGTTTTCCATTATTTAAATTTACCGTAACTGCAAAATTGCTATGGTCTACAAAGCGAAAATACCGTATCTACTCAATGCCAAGCGAAAAGACCGTATCGGGGCCGTCGACGTGCGCAGTTACGGTTTTTTTCCCTTGTAAACGTGACTTACCGTCTTTTTGCTTTGCAGGGGTGTTTATAGTCTGCCTGTCTTTCAACGCGAGTGGACGCTTCGTTATATTCTCTCATTGTTTTTATGGTTGTGTAGTGTTTTAATTCAATTGAATTCGATGGGGAATTAAAATCCGACTAGAAACCTTATAAGATGTCTTTATTGTACAAAAGATGTCAGCGTATACTAGCTTTGGCTCAACAAGGAAATAATAAGAACAATCCGAGCAGAGATCATACCAGCCATGATCTTGACAAAATGTAGATTTTTTAAATAGATTGATTTAGTTTTTAGTTGCTTAGTTTAGTTTAGTTGGAGACATATACAGGGTGTCCGCTTGAAGATGCTCACTATTGCTATCTCAGTTAATATTGAACCTACAAAGTCGGTTAAATTACCAAACTACTAGCATTTCTTCCGCTGATTACGATGCTACAAGCAGAAACCAATTGCGTATCTAATTTACGAGGTATTTTTGTCTTTTTTAAATAGAACACCCTGTATATTTTTGCATATTTAGATTCCAGAAAAATTCTAGGCACATTTTATTAATAATCTCCTTTACCTATCTTCAACGGTTTATGAAATATCGACAGTTCAAAATCGAGCCTTTTGTAAAATCTAAACGGCTGAAGATAGACTAAAATGCTATGACACTTTCTATCTTAGTTTTTCATAAGCTATCGTTTCACACTAACTTTAGATTTAACTAGAGGTTAAGTTTGATTTTAAATGTATATGGAAAAAATATTATGGAATACAAATAATATGCAAAAAGGTGTTCCATTTAAAAAAAGACAATTTCCGAAAATAACTCGTAAATTAGATGCGCAATTGTTTTTCTGTTTCCAGCATCGTAATCAGCGGAAAAAAATGCTAGTAGTTTGGTAATTTAACGATTTAACCGACTTCGTAGGTTCAATATTAACCGAGATAGCAATAGTAAGCATCTTCACGCGAACACCCTGCATATTATGCAGAAAACAAGTTATTTTGTTGTTTTTAGAAAACTTGATGACCATCTTAGCGATGCTATAGGAACATTTTTAGGCACAACTTACCTTTGAGAAATATAACAAGAAGAGGATTATTAGTTTTTCTCTTGTACTTATTTGTGCAATTAATTTTGAGCATTTATTTTTTACTTGCCTAATAGCAGGTTTTTGTATTTTTTTTGTATCAGGTTCCTATTTGCGCAATTAAAAAATGTTCGTTTTAGTTAAAATAGCATTATTTGTTCTTCTTTTAAATGTTCTTGTGATTCAGAAGGACTTTTTCTATTCAATACCATATAAATATGAAGTGTTGGCAAGCATTTTACAAAGCAATCAAACCGTATGCGTCAAGCTTAGCAAATACGGTTTATTCTGTTGGGAGACTCGAGCAGTTCTCCGATGACTTCCTTTGCGAATAAACCGTATGTGATTTCTTAGCTTTAGTAGCGTATTTGTTCGTTTTTTTTCATTGGAATACAAGCTTGTAACCTTGCTTGGATCCAAAACACACAAAAAACCCTCAAAAAGCTGTTACCAATAAAGGTACGGTAAAAAAAGAAACACAAACTTTAAACGCGAATATCTCATCTCCGCGCGCGGAGTAGTTACGGTCTTTTCGCTTTGGACGGCAGAATAGGTGGCCTTAGCTAAGCCAACAGTCATAGTTTAAGAAATAGTCATGTTGACATTTATCTCATAAATATTATATTATCGTTTTAAAGTCACAAAATAGTTATTTTTGTTACAAGTACCTAAAATGAAGTTTTTCAGGACGAATCATTGCTGTTTCCGGACGAGGCATTAGCCGAGTCCGGAATAGCAGATGAGTCCTGAAAAACTTCATTTAGGTACGTGTGACAAACACTATTTTTTGTCATACGCTCCCAAAATTTAATTTTTATTTATACGCTTTTTGCAATTCTTCAGAACGCCTAAATTTGCAAATTTACCATAATTTTTGAAATCATAATGTACGACAAAGTTAGCTTAGAATTTGATATCGTAGCAACTATTTGACAGTTTTGTCATGTCATTCGATTTTTTTGACATTTAGACATATTCAGAAATTTTGGAATAGTCCGTAAAGGTTGCCATGACGACTTTTAGGGACTAGGCCTAAAAAGAAGCATTTTACGGACTCAAATGAGTCCGTAAAATAGCTATTTTTGGGAGCGTATGACAAAAATAGTATATTATATACCTAGGTTGAGAAGTAAGCCATTATTTACCGAGCACTTTTATATCCTGAGGCGCGGAGCGCCGAAGGATATAATGTGCGAGGTTAATAATGGCCTTCTCAACCGAGGTATATATAGAATTTTTTTTACTACTAACACTGATATATTACCATATTTGATTCGATTTGATTTTTATATTAGTCATTTTCTACTTATTTTTCAAATAGTTCGAAATATCAAGTAGCCTGGAAGTTCAGTTGTCTATCTGACAGATATCGTAAAAAGAAGCGTTTTTTCGCGAGCTAACTACAATTAACCACGGCAAACTACAGGTTACTACTTTGTTTTCACGAGGATTAATTTAATTGTGGTAAGTGAGGGGAAGTTTCGTGACGTCACCATTACATCATCATTTTTCAACTACGGCTTACTACAACTTACATACGTGACGAGGTGTGGTACTCGAGGTTTGATGGAGTCATGGCTGATTAATTTTGAAACGTTAAACATGTGAAATGTTTGTTTTTCCATTCTGAACAAGTTTGTAAATTATACGTTCATGAAATTCTTCTATAGAAGCCTCATACGCATCGGAATTCCTACACAAATGTGTCCCAAATGGGACTTGGGCAGCATAAAGTATCCTGAACATATTCATCGAAAAAATACCATTAGTTTGCTTATCTCCAGAGGCCACCATTCTGTCATTAAAAATACGAGTAAACGTTCTGCACTGATCAAACTGATCATTTTCAAATAAATATGCAAAATATCTATATTCTTTTCTAGCAATGCAAGATCTAACTACTGTATTTTGGCGAAGACAGAAGCAGACAGTACAATTTGTGGTGGTATGCCCGCTTGGCACTTACTTCAGTATTACTTGTAGTTAACCGTGGATACTCGCCAAAAAACGCTAATAATCTCCTGACAGCTCCATACATACAAAGTACCTTCTCTCCATCTAAATTTTGACAAAATCGCATTATTAATAAGAATATTATGGGGAGTCATGAAAAGTGAGTCATACGGTATATAATTTTTTTACTAATAGCATTGATACAATCCTTATCATTATTTGAATTTATTAGATTTTGAAATTAATCATTTCCTACTCATTTTTCAAATAATCCGAAATGACAACTAGTTGTCAAACTGACAAGTTTGACATTTTGACATTTTCCGTTTCCGTTTCATTATTGACCTAGGTTTTTTTTAATATTATTATTTACCTAGGGTGAGAAATGTTACTTCTCATTTGAGGAATGAAGTAAATAATGGTGATTTATCATGTTAGTAGTAAAAAAACAGTTTTATTTGCAATTTTTAAGAAAAGAAGCTTTATATTATGTTATTATTAACCTTCTGCGACCATATCTCAGGACAAAGTGTACTGGAATTGTGTTTATTAGGAAAAAATGTATGTTAATTTTAATTTTTTTTTTCAATTTATTTTGCGAAAATGTGCTTCATCCGCAATTTTTTTTGCCTTAATGTGTCCCATTTGATGTAATCTTTCCATAGAACCTAAAAAAAGCTTCAAAATCGACGATGCTTATATGACACCAGAACCAAAAATAACTTAAAGTAACCGAAATTTGGCGAGTAACCAAAACTAACCATAAAAATTAAAATTGGTTATAACCTATCGGATCCGGTTCAAATTACTAAATAAATTGGAACTAACTGAAAGTTGATTCAACGACTAACCGAAAGTATCCAAAAGCTCCAAAAAAAGGCCAAAACGTATCGGAACAGATTAAATATATTAAAGTAAGTTAAAACAAACCAAAACGAACCGAACTACCCAAAAGCATTAAATTTGATTATAACTTATCGGCGCCGATTGAAATGACTAAGATTAAAACTAACTGAAATTATCTGAATATTGATTGAACAACTACCCACGACGACTATCTAACCCAACCTAACCCAATATAACCCCAATATATATTGGGTTAGGTTGGGTTAGTTAAAAGCACCAAATATGGCTAAAACGTATCGATACACATTAAAATTATTATAGTATGTTAAGAATATACCAAATTAACCGAATTTTAGCGACTAACCAAAATTAACCAAAAACATTAAAATTGTTTATAACATGTCGGAAAGTTGATTGAATGACTAACCAAAACTAATCAAAGGTAACCAAAAAACAAATACTGGCTAAAATGTATCGAAATAGGTTACACAAATTAAAGTAAGTTAAAACTAACGAAAACGAACCGAATTTTGGCGACTAATGAAAACTAACCGAAAACTAACCAGAAACATTATATTTGACTATAACGTATCGAAGCCGGTTCAGATGAATAATTTGGTTTCTTGACAGTGAGTTTCCAAGAGCGCATCACGACACGGATAATTTTAGTGAACGTCACGACACGGTTTATGATAACTGATTATAACATATCTGAACCCGCTCAAGTAAGGAAAATAAATTGAGACTAAGTGAAAATAACCGAAAGTTGATTGGACGATTAACCAAAACTAACCAAATTTATTAAAATTGATTAGAACGTATCGGAACCAGTTCAAATGACTAAAATAAGTTGCCAATAAGTGAAACTAACCGAAAGTTGATTAGACGACTAACCAAAACTAACCATATCTATTAAAACTCATTATATCGTTTCGGAACCAGCCCAAGTAAGTAAAATAACTTGAGACTAAGTGAAACTAACCAAAAGTTCATTAGACAACTAACCAAAACTAACCAAATGTATTAGACTTGATTATAAGGTCTCGGAACCGACTCAAATGACAAAAATAGGTTGAGACTAAGTGAAAGTAACCACAGATCTAGGAAGGGGATCAGACGACTACCCAAAATTAACCAAATCTATTCAAATTGTTTATAACGTATCAGAACCAGCTCAAATAAGCGAAATAAGTTGAGACTAAGTGAAACTAAACAAAAGTTGATTAGACGACTAACCCAAACTAACCAAATCTATTAAAATTGATTATAACGTATAGAAACTGACTGCAATGACTAAAATAAGTTGAGTGAAACTCACCGAAAGTTGATTAGACGACTAACCAAAACTAACCAAATCTAATAAAAATGATTATAACTTATCAGTTCCAGATAATATAAGTAAAATAAGTTGAGACTAAAAGAAACTACCCGAAACTTGATTAGACGACTTAGCAGAACTAACCAAATCTATTTAAATTGATTATACCGTATCGGAACCGATTCAAATAACTAAAATAAATTGAGACTAAGTGAAACTAACCGAAAGTTGATTAGACGATTAACCAAAACTAACCAAATCTATTAAAATTTATTAGAACGTATCGGAACTAGTTCAAATGACTAAAATAAGTTGAAAATAAGTGAAACTAACCGAAAGTTGATTAGACGGCTAACCAAAACTAACCAAACCTATTAAAACTCATTATAACGTATCGGAACCGGCCCAAACTAACCAAATCTATCGGAACCGGCTCAAATAAATAATATAAGTTGAGACTAAGTGAAACTTACTGAAAGTAGATTCTAAGACTATCTAATACTAACCAATTTTATTAAAATTGATTATAGCGTATCGCAACTGACTCACGACGATTAACCAACACCAACCAAATCCATTAAAATTGATTATAACGTATCGTAACCGGTTCACATGACTAAAATAAATTTATGTTAAGAGAATCTATCCAAAAGTCAATCTAACCAAAACTAACAAAATCTATTAAAATTGATTATAACATATCGGAACCAGCTCAGATAAGTAAAATAATTTGAGACTAAGTGAAGTTTATTCGACGATTAACCAAGTATAACCAAATCTAATAAAATTGATTATAACGTATCGTAACTGGTTCCAATGACTAAAATAAGTTGATATTAAGTGAAACTAACCGAAATTTGCATTGATCTAACCCACTGTATTTAAATTGTTTATAATGTATCAAAACGGTTCAAATGACAAAAGTAAATGTTCGGTATGTGTCTGGCTGACTGGTTGAAGTTTTTGGTAACAAGAAAAAATGCCAACACTACGTCTTTCCAAAAGGTTGCTGATTTTGTGTATCCTTGTTTCCATATATTTGCTACAGCCATTTTGTTGTCTTACTGGACTAACGTATTTTGCCTCTGTGGCTGCAAAGGATTCCTTTCGGTTTATGCGTCATAATCTCTAAGGGTCTCACCAAACTCCGTACATAAGACTATCGTTGATATAGCCCCAATTGGATGCGTATGTTGAAAGAAATGTTTTTCTGAGCGAAACATCTCAGCCCGCCTCATGGATAGCCTCCATCCACCAATCTAATTATTGTCATAGTACCTTTTTGGGAAACCCATAAAGTTTCTTTGGTTATATCACTGGTAGACTGTGATAGGCTCTCTGAAGCCACCTACCGTAAAATCTTTCCAGAAGCATGACGAACGCTGCAAAGTTTAGGCTGCTTGATATTGACGCTATTTCCAACCAGCTCCGCTGACGAATAGATAGGGGTTTCTTTAAAAGTTTGTCCTTCTTCGTTTGCAGGAGGTAGTTTTTTTTGGCATGGTTCCATATGATTCCCAAAAACTATACACTCAGTAGTGGAGTTGTTATCGACTTTTTTAAATTTTAATTTTAAAAACTTTAAAATGCCAAGAGCTTAATGGGTATGAGGCCAAAAATATTCGATGTAGTTCCGTTACCATCACGGGAAAATACGCTTGGGAGAGATTTATTTTCGTTAGGAACTCGTCTTTTTGGAAAAAAATATCGCTTCCGTGATCACTTCTTTGGCTCTCGAAATTCGCTTAGGCGCTTTAAGTTTAGAACTGGTCTGCCCCTGTCGTCCGATTTTGGGACGAGAAGCATATAGGTATGTTCTCTATCATTGTGGAGGATTCATGTTTATCTTACAAATGTTTGCCTCTTTCTCCACTTCAGTGTACAAAACGGTCAACGTTTCGAGGAAAAAATCTGCCCCCGTTGTCAAGAACGAACAAATCTAAAAAATGAAAATGGTTAGTAAATGAAAATAATAGTAAAATACTGGTGCAAATTGGCAAGTTTTGAATTGACTTTGGCAAGATGACAATAATAATGTCATATCGTTTAATTACGAGTTACTGGTATTTTAGGTTAGTGTGATATTGAGGTGTTATTAGATAAATAATTGATTCGTTTGTGAGGTGTTATATATCTAAAATTTGGCAATATGCGTTTAGGGAGAATTCAGTGATTTTTAGTAAAAAATTAAGTTAATTTTTAAGTGTCCCGTATCAACTTCAGTCTTGAGCAAAGGTAACCAGGTGCTATTAAAACTAAGAGAAGTTGAAGCAACACATTCATCTTTATTTAATAAAATGAAAGCACTTTTTTTAATTTCACGTTTTTTAGATAATATACAATATCACACTGACCTAAAAGACCAGCAACCAGTAATTAAACGATATGACATTATTATTGTCATCTTGTCAAAGTCAATTCAAAACTTGACAATTTGTGAGAGCTTTTTACTGTTATTTGCATTTACTAACCATTTTCATTTTTAGATTTGTTCGTTCTTGATAACGGGGGAGGATTTGTTCCTCGAAACGTCGTCCGTTTACCAGTTTCTTTTAAGTTTTTCAGCTTCGTTAGGGTCACTAAACTAGCACTTATGTTGTTTACGCCTTGAAGCCAGACCCGAAGCGGCTTCAATCTGACTGTTACTCGTCTATTAAAAACCTTTTAGAGTTGTCCTTTCCTTTCGTTTATATGCTTGTATAATTAAAAGTTTCCATATTTATAAGAAGAAAAAAATGCTTTCAGCTAACCCAAACTTGCTAGTTTATGTTCGTCTTAAAGACAACTCTCTCATGAGTTGAGAACTTATATTGCTTGGTTTATATATGTTTCTCCTAGCTTCTATTATATCTGCTCGTTTACCACAGATATACTGGAGTTTTAGGTCATCTAGGCCTAAAACTCTTCTAAAATCTGAATCAGGGGACGAGAAGTTGTTGTTTAAGTCTGATGCAATTCCTGGATTCTTCTTTTTTTATAATTTCCCGCATTGTGTCTACTAAGGCCTTTCTTTGAAAATAAATCTATAAATTGGCCGCAAGAGATTCGAGAATTAAGCTTCAAGTTGACTTGAAATTTGGAAAACACTTCCCCTGCTTTGAATATTCTTTTGAGTCTCTACATAGTGTCAAGACGTTGGCAGTTAATAGCATATGCGGTCAAAGTTTTAGTCGGCTCAGGTAAATCGGTTCAAGTTGCTTTGTAACCGGCTTAAAGTCAAATATCGATGCCACATCATTATGCCTACCTGGTAGGACGTGGTTCTAAGTCTGAATCACCAATATATTGTCATATATTATTATCTGGGCCTAAATAAGATAATATTAATTTCTATAAAAGGTCAGTTGACTTAATTTTTGCGTAATAGAACAAGAAATCGTTTATACAAATAATGTAAAGTATTCATGTTAAAAGTAAACATCAGCAAAGTAGACGCAAGCAGTTTGATCGGGAACGTTGAACGTTATTTGGAAGAGTCTGCAAGAAAGTGCAAGTTCGATAGTAATTAACCCGGATTGACATATTGGGCAAAATTAATAATGGCCGCAGCAACTGGGAGGTGCAATAGTTGCAAAAATTGATGAATGTACTGGTTATCGCTGTTTTTGGGAAACAGGAGGAACGAATGACGTCTAAGTATGAATGGTTAGTTAGAAAATGAAACATAGTTGAGAGTATGGTAAAAAGAGAAAAAGATAATTTTTAGGAATGTGAAAATAACAGTGAGCAATAGAAAAAGGCGTGAATAAATGATAGGAAGGAGAAGTGGAACGGGGAAAGGAGAAGGCAGCTAGAGAGGAGGGAATCGAGAAGAAGGGACTTGTTGACAGCCGTTACGGGTAGTCGAGAGTTGGCGAAAATTTAAGTCGAAAGTTGGCGAAAGGCCAAGTCGAGAGTTGACAAAAGTTCAAGTCGGGAGTCCGATGAAGAGTTGGCGTAAGTCTAGCTCGCGGTTCTAAGTGAAAGTGTAAACAGAGGATCGATAATAAGTGGAAGCCCAAGTCGATCGAGATCTAGTGGAAATCCGAAGCAGCAAAAGGCGTTCAGTAGGGGAGTCTCCGTTTCGAGCCGAAAACGGTTAAGGATTGGGGATTTGAGGCGAGGCCTATCCTAGAGTTGTTTTTAGGGGGAAAGTGAGATGTAAGTTAACATTATTGTAATATAAATTGTGTATCTATTAAGTTAACATTCCTAACGCTTTAAAATACCTCCGCAGCCGAGTGAGTAATTTATTAGTATTTAGGTAGTAGTTCAATAAATTAGGGTTTTGGAAATAACGGCGTTTTAATCGAATGAAGTTAGACCTACCCCTTCAGAGTTAGATCCCCTTTATAGTTAACACCCCCACAGCCATAACCTCCTAGCGTGACAATATTCCAAATTATCCGCTCCTTCCTCCTCCCCTTGTTCTTCCCCCAATAAGAATTCTTGATTGCGCTTTTGTTGAATTAGCTCTTAAAATAGATGTTCGATTCTTCCCTAACGCCCTTCGAAATTGTCCAGCCTAGATTTTTTTCGAAGTTTGCTTGCCCAGTTGAAGTGACGCATTCTTCGCTATCCCTAAACGGCTTTTCCATTTAACAAGTGGCTTCTGTGATGAAAGCTCTTGCAATACCCGTAGTAGATAAGGCGAATCGTAATTCACCAAGAGTGTGCTGATCCACCGTATAAACTTCTTTTTCCCCATCATTTCCCATGTGCCATTTGATCCACCCATTTGGCACGCACTCCTTAGCTGAAGTAAAACGTTATTGGACGGCCAAATATTAGCATATTAATTGAAGTGGTAGCGCATGAATGTCGTAAGAAAAGGAGAAAATATCCTTATTTTGTACGTCTCATATTACATTTTTTTGTATGATATTAGTTTCAAGCAAAATTTCCGGAAATACAGTGTCGACATAATAAAGGAAACTTCTTACTGTTGATTTTTAACAAAATTTCGTTTTCCGTAAATGTTGGTTTATAAAGAAATAGGTCAACTCCATCCTACAAAAATGAAAATGTTACGATACAAAATTAAAACTATTTGAAATTAACATTTTTAAACTAAAGTGTCTACAAGTAAATGAAAAAAAGCTTAATAAAGTTTTTATTCGAGATATTGCCATTGAGAAAAATAAAAAATCTAACAAGAAACATTAAACGTAAAACCTGTGGGCCTAAGTTTTGAAACTCATTGGTTTGAGCTTGCTTGTAAAGTAAATTTAACAAAAGTTTAAGATTCCACTAACAACAGGTAATCCTAAACCGCTACGAGATTTAACATATTTAGAAGGGATATGCTTAGACTTGAAAACTGAGAGCTAACGTGAGTAAATCTGGCGGTCATTTTAAACCTTAACTCATTCCAAAACTGCCCACCACATTCAAAAACGTTCTAAATAAATTTTGATTATCTCTTTAAAATGTTAAATATTTTAAACTTTGGATCTCATAAAAATCAGTTAAAAATATAAAATCTTACGGCGACGACAGTCATTTTCTTTTATGATCCAACGTTTATCAATAATGCAATTTTCTCGAAAGCCAATGGATATTAGAAAAGATTCCCATAGGATATGAAGGAATTTTTTGCAGGTTTTCTTTTAAAATTTTGACTAGATCAGTGCATGCTGATTTCAGAGATATCTGGTTTGATACCCCTATCTTCAATAATAAACAAGAAAAATATCAAAACGGCTTGCAAAACCAGCGTACTAAAGAAGAAATCCTGCAAGATTATAAAGAAATTATAACTCTATAAGTGCTATAACATGTTTCATATCTTATAACGGTGCTTAAAGTCCAGTTAGACACTTTAAAACTTTGAAAATTTCACGTTGTTCTACCGAGGTCGGCGTCTTTTATAGACACTCAAAACTATAAAAAACTGCCAATTTAAAAAAAAAATAATAATAATACCCCGGACCCTTGGTTAAACGTGATTCAAAAATGAGCTAAATATGGTAGCAATTTGCAGTTTTCGCTGAGAGAGGGAATAACCGTACACTCGTTAAAACGTGCAAGTTCCGCAGTGTATTTCGCGTCTTTTATTATAAGAGTTCAAAGTCGAGTTGAAAGCTGTAAAGAGGTATGTGCAATGTGCATAAGACCAGCCGACAGAAATAAAAACGTCAAAAAGGCGACATTAATATTATGCAATACAAGCATTGTTTGGTTCTAATTCACGAAGTAATAATATTTACAATATATACAGTTATAATTGTGTGTAAATTACTGAGGTACAGGGTTATCCAACGAGGACTAGACAAGGCGATTTTTTGACTTTCCCTGTACTTAAAAAAAACTGAAATAGCCATCTTGTGTAATTTTCTCCCGCGAATTCGGATATGTTCAGCAAAAAACAATTGAACATCAAATAAAAGTGCTAGGGGTCACTTTGATATTTTTTTAAATGGAACATCCTGTATATTACTACATTTTTGGACTCTCTAGAAAAATCTAAACACATTTTGTGTATAATATCCTATACCTATCTTTAGCTGTTTACCAAATATTGACAGTTGTTGAAAGTCGGGCATTTTGACAGTTTGACAGGCTCTAAAATCTAAACCTCACAAGATCAAAGAAAACGGTTTGCACATTCCTATCTTGGGTTTTCATAAGCTATCGAATGATAGTAACTTTGAATTTAACCGGAGGTTTAAAAGCTCCGGTTAAATTCCGCAGGTTAAATTCGAAGATACTGTCTTTCGATATTTTATGAAAACTTAAGATAGGAATGTGCAAACAGTTTTCTTTGATTTGGTGCGGTTTAGATTTTAGAGAATGTCAAAGTGTCAAAATACCCGACTTTCAACTGTCAATATTTAGTAAACAGCTAAAGATAGGTATAGGATATTATACACAAAATGTTTTTAGATGTTTCTAAAGAGTCCAAAAACGTAGTAATATACAGGGTATTCCATTTAAAAAAATATCAAAGTACCCATAGCACTTTTATTTGATGTTCAATTGTTTTTTGCTGAACATATCCGAATTCGCGGGAGTAAATTACATAAGATGGCCATTTCAGTTTTTTTTTATAAAAGTACAAGGAAAGTCAAAAAATCGCCTTGTCTAGTCCTCGTTAGATAACCCTGTACACTTTGCTCTGAAAAAAAAACAATTTACGTTTAATTGATAATTGATTAGAGGATTGATTACACATTGATTATATATACTTGGGAATAAACTAATTATATAAAGAAACAAAGGAAAAACAAATTTGATTTAGTAAACAAATCTGTTTATTTTTTGTATGTTTGGGATTTTTGGTATGTGGTACTTGTATCCCCTTTAATCTACGGAGGCTTGTGTGCTCCAGATTTTTCGGTTTTTAGGTAATAAAATATTATGTGGTGACGTATCGTGTCAAATCTCGAACTGGAGAAAAGTTAAAATTCAATTAGCGCACCCTGCATAAAAATCATTATTTATAAAAGTATCTCGTTGTACGGTTTTTGGCGTAGGATCTAGTCAAGTGATCTTGATCGTTACCCTTCTATAATTTCTCTAGAAAAAAAAGACAAATATTTATCCTAGATGTCATAGTTTTAACATTTTCCCTGAAAACTCCATTTTCCCGACATTTTCGAAATAAGAAGCATTTGTAGAGTTTTTGTCATAGAAATTCTCTATCGAACGGGCCTTTAAGTTTTATCCATCCTTTTTTCGGTACTTGAGCGACCCAATATGACTCATTTTTCATAAGTATACACGCACAAAAAAGTACCCGCCATTATCCGATTCTCGCCAATTTCAATAAGGTTCGGAAAACCGTTAAAAAGAATATGTCCAGAAAATGTCATCAATTTTGACAGTCATCGTGTATCAAAGCAAAATTTTGAATCGAATCACCGTCGGCTTTCCCCCAAGTGTTGCCTAAAATCGTGCCAAGTGCAAAAACTACACCCTGAACCGTTTTTGAAAAAAAAATGATTAAAGTAAATTACTCCAATCAGCATTACAACGTGACTGTTCAGTCTCATTCATTACTCAGAAAAAGTTGCATGGCCGCAATTATCCAAATGAGCGTTACATGGCCGAGCGTGATGCCTCAGTCTCATTCACTACCCACTGAAACAGAGTTTTAGCCACAATACCGAAACAGAATTTTTGCACTCGACGCGCGTTTCGCTAACCATGTTAGCATCATCAGGAGATGATTAAGACTACAATTAAAATACTACTGTTCGCTTAATCAAGCGGAACCAAAAAGAACCACTCCTAGTCACGCTTGATTAACCAATACAATGGACTATACGGAATTAGCCCTCTATCTCTATTTAAACTATTCTTACACTTAATAATTGCCATACTTTCATATGCGTCTAATAATCTTCTATCAGTTATTTTAGGAATTAATTTTAAATTTTTAAGTATTATTCTATGATTATTATCAAAAGCATGCTCGGCAACACTTGATTTTTCTGTTCTACCATACTTTAAATGAGCTATATGTTCTTTGAATCTCGTTTGTACAGATCTTCTAGTTTTCCCAACACATTTTTGGTTACAATCCATACATCCAATTTCATATATTCCATTTCTTTCTAACATTTCAATTTTGTCCTTTGGACCACCTAATAGTATCTTAATGTTAAACTGAGTCTTTATACTAATTTTAAACCTACTTCCTTAAAAACTTTTTGGAGTCCTCTAGTATACTGAGGATTATACGCTATCGAAACATATTTTGTATTTTCATCCTGATTAACAAAAGAAGTGGAATCACGAATGAAATAAATGCCTATTAATTAGTTTATTTATTAAGTTAGTATTGAAACCATTAACTTTCGCTGTATTCCTAATTGTTTCCTTTTCATTATTAAATCTTTCTCTGCTAAGAGGAAAGTTAACCGGTGTACTAAAAAATGAAAGCTGGCAATTTTATGTTGGTCGCAGTGGAAGGAGTCATTAGGAATATATCGGTTAGTGGCTGTATTTTTTCTGTAAATATCAAATTTTAGTGTGTTATTAGCGTTCCTAATCACTAAAGTATCAAAAAATGGTAGTTGGCCATTGTTCTGGACTTCATAAGTAAATTTAATGGTGGGGAAACGGTTGTTTAGTTTTGTTACAAAATCTTCAATATTAGCGATTTTTGTGTCGAAAACCGTGAAAATGTCATCCACATACCTGTACCATACCCTTGGAAAATATTCGAACTC
>MU182525.1:283271-311992 GCA_016904865.1 Pissodes strobi | reverse complement strand
ATGTCATCCACATACCTGTACCATACCCTTGGAAAATATTCGAACTCCTGACTGATTTCATTTTTAAATTTACTCATAAAAAGGTTAGCTAAGAATGGCGACAAACAGTTGCCCATTGCCGTGTCTTCAAGTTGTTGGTAATAGTTGTTTTTGTATTGAATATAATTTTGATCCATGCAAAGTTTGGTTAAAGTTAAATATTCTTGTTTTATTTCGTTATCAAAACTATTCATCTCAAGTAATTCACCAAGGTATTGCAAGGTCTGTGTGATTGGTACACTAGGGAACAATGAGCTAACATCAAACGAGATTAAAATTTCACCTTCATTAAGAATCGTGTCTTTAATTTTCTTTATGAAATCTAAGGAATTTAGTACTCCTGAATTCTGTTGTTTTATAGGTAAATTTTCAAACTGGTTTGTTAGCCACTTGGATATATTATAAGTTGGCGATCGTATTGCTATGGGACGCATTGCCTTCCCAGGTTTATGAATCTTGGGAAAACAACATAGTTTCGGCATAGTAGGATTACTCACAGATAATTTGTATTTAATTTAATCAGAAATAAAGTAGCTACATTTCTTCAAAGTGTTTTTAACTTGTGTTACCATCTGTGACAATGGACTCCTTGAATTTTTGTTATAGGGCCCGGATTCGATTAAGTTATCAACCCGTTGAAAATATTCGCTTTTATCTACTATAACAACCTTATTACCTTTGGCAACTTTTAAGAAAACATCTTTCTCCTTTAATCTCTTGACTATACTTTTTCCTTTTCCAGGTCGAGAATTAACATTATTATTAATTACATTTTTCGCGATCTAATTCCTGCGTGCTTCTCTAACAAATCCTTTAGCAGAGTCAGGACAAGGGTCTGAATTTTGCATTGCCTCCACCAAAGGATAGCTTACATGATATTGTAGGTAATATAGAAAGCTTCAATTTCTTCCTGACGCTACTAAAGGATTTGTTAGAGAAGCATGCAGGAATCAGATCTCAAAAAATGTAATTAATAATAGTGTTAACTCTCGACCTGGAAAAGAAAAAGTATAATCAAGAGATTAAAGGAGAAAGATGTTTTCTATCTAAAAACTGACAAAGGTAATAAGGTTGTTATATTAGACAAAAGCGAATAATTTCAACGGGTTGATAATGTAATCGAATCCGGGCCCTATAACAAAATCTCAAGGAATCCATTGTTGAAGATGGTAACACAATGGTACCAATCCCACAGACCTTGCAATACATTGGTGAATTACTTGAGATGAATAGTTTTGATAACGAAATCAAACAAGAATACTTAACTTTAACCAAACTTTGCATGGCTCAAAATTATTTTCAATATAAAAATAACTATTACCAACAACTTGAAGACACGGCAATGGGCAACTGTTTATCGCCGTTCTTAGCTAATCTTTTCATGAGTTAATTTGAAAATGAAATCAGCCAAGAGTTCGAATATATTCCAAGGGTATGGTACAGGTATGTGGATGACATTTTCACGATTTTCGACACAAAAACCGCTTATATTGAAGATTTTGTAACAAAAATAAACAACCTTTTCCCCACCATTAAATTTACTTATGAAGTCGAGAACAATGGCCAACTACCATTTTTGTATACTTTAATGATTAGGAACGATAATAACACACTAGAATTTGATATTTACAGAAAAAATACAGCCACTAACCGATATATTCCTAATGACTCTTTCCACTGCGACCAACATAAAATGGCCAGCTTTAATTTTTTAGTACACCGTATGGTTAACTTCCCTCTTAGCAGAGAAATATTTAATAATGAAAGGGAAGCAATTAGGAATATAGCGAAAGTTAATGGTCTCAATACTAACTTAATAAATAAACTAATTAATAGGCATTTATTTTGAAAGATGTGATTTCACTTCTTTTGTTAATCAGGATGAAAATACAAAATATGTTTCGATAGCGTTCTACCGTTCACTATACTAGCGGACTCCAAAAAGTTTTTAAGGAAGTAGGTTTAAAATTAGTATACAAGACTGAGTTTAACATGAAGAAACTATTAGGTGGTCCAAACGATAAAATTGAAATGTTAGAAAGAAGTGGAATATATGAAATTGGATGTATGGACCAAAAATGTGTTGGGCAAACTAGAAGATCTATACAAACGAGATTCAAAGAACTTATAGCTCATTTAAAGTATGGTAGAACAGAAAAATCAAGTGTTGCCGAGCATGCTTTTGATAATAATCATAGAATAACAATAAAAAATTTAAAATTAGTTCATAAATTAACTGATAGAAGATTATTAGATGCATATGAAAGTATGGAAATTATTAAATGTAAGAATAGTTTAAATAGAGATAGAGGTAATATTCCGTATAGTCCATTGTATTGGTTAATCAAGCGTGAATAATGGGATTCCAGGATTGGTTCTTTTTGGTTCCGCTTGATTAAGCAAACAGTAGTATAAAAGAGAGTTAGATAGGTTTTAATTCTAGTAATCATCTCCTGATGGTGCTAACATGGTTAGCGAAACGCCCGTCGAGTTCAAAAATTCTGATTCGGTATTGTGGATAAAACTCTGTTTTAGTGCATGTTGTCGAAGGTTCCAAACCCCAATATAATTCATTACCCAGATAAAAGTATGCTGAACATGCCTAAATAAGTTTTAATTAAAAAAACTGCCATTATATTTTTCAAAATTCATATTCCGGAAACGACCGTTTCTCCAAAGCAATGATGCAACTGATTGCGTACTGGATGTCCTTATATATTTTGGCATCCACCTACAGCCTTTATTTTTGGAGCTAGTATAAAACTGTAAATACAGGACTTAGCGGACTCTTGCTAAATCGCCTTGATCCATTATCAAATTAAATAATTAAGCATCGAAAACAGTAAGAAAAACACCTTTTCTTTTTTCTTAAGAATTCACGTAACTGAAATACATTTTTGTTCCAATTTCAAAAATATGGAATATGCCTGCATTTTCTGTGACCATTTTTGAAATATTTGATAATAAACATTTCATGATTTATACCTACTTTGCGTGTTTAATAAATAGATCGCGGAGCTCGCGGTATCGCGGTGGCAACGGATGGAAATTTGCAGCGATATTTTATGAAGTTGATTGTCAAATATTTCAACAATGACCACAACAAATGCAGATATATTATATATTTTTGAAATCAGAACAAAAATATATCTCATTTTAGTAAATAATATACTCCATTCAACATATTAAATATAATATTTTTGACAGCTTTCCCATTCTTATTTGTTTTATCTGATAACGGATCCTGAAGGCTTAAAAATAATCCTAAAATTTTTTTTTGGTTAAAGTTTTTTCCTAGCTCCATAAATAGAGGCTGTAGGTGAGTGATGAAATATTGGGAAAAACCCTGTACAGGGTGTCCCAAATTCGAGCCTCATCATTGGGATCTCGGAAACTAGAAGAGATACGAGGTCGGTTAAATTGAAGCAAAGTTGTGCAATTAAAAGTAGAAAAAATCCGAATAATTTCGAAGATATTTAGAAAAAATCGATTATTCGCGATTTAATTTTTATTTTTTTATGACTCTATTTGAATAGATATAACAAAATAAATTTCATATTCTCATCGCTACTTCTTCTGTTCTACAAGATGGTGTTATCAGATTTTCAAATCGACGTTTCGTCTTTGACCTGCCATAACCAACTTTGTTTTTTTAAATACGGCCCTGAATTTTTTATTATGGACTTTAAGAGCTTCTAATGTTCTAAAACCAATGATGTATCGTACTTATTCGAAAATAGTTATTTGTGTATTTAGAGCGCAAAGTAATGGATTGCCGCTTGAGAAAGAATGTTGCGACGCGTAGCGGAGCGCAGTAATCTTTCGAAAACGGCAATCTTACTTTGCGCTCGAAAAACACACAGAACTTTTTCTACAGCCGCATTTTTTAAAATTAAATGCACATTTTTCTCTATACTTATTCTGAAATTTGCAAATGACTGTCAGTTTTGACATATTATATTCGGGCTTCGGGCATATTTAGAACAGGAATGCCAGCAACAAACTGTAAGAAACGCACGACTGTCATTTATTTATCTTCGGTTTCCATGACCATTCCTAGCACACTCGACGGAAAAAGTGAAAATTTTCTTTTCCATCTTCGCGCTAGAGCGCAAAATAAGGATCCACGGCATTCGTCGATTTTGCGATTTCATTTCATTTTAGTAATTAGTTATTTTGCGCGCGGCTGCAGAAAAAATCATTTTAATGATTTCCTGGTAAAATCTTACCAAATACATGTTTTCTGTCTCTCTCTAACACATGAGGTCTTATGGCAAATGTCATTAATATGAATTTTTCGAATAAGTGCGATACATCATTGGCTTTGGGACTTTAGATGCTCTTAAAATCCGTAATAAAAAATCCAGGGCCGTATTTAAAAAACCAAAGTTGATGATGGCAGCTCAAAGACGAAACGTCGGTTTGAAAATCTGATAACACCATCTTGTAGAACAGAAAAAGTAGCAATAAGAATCTGAAATTTATTTTGTTATATCTATTCAAATAGAGTCATAAAAAAAGCAAAAATGAAATCGCGAATATTCGGTTTTTTCTAAATATCTTCGGAAGTATTAGGATTTTTTTTTTAACTTTTAAGGTGGCATTTTAATCAGCATCAAATTGCGCAACTTTGCCTCCATTTAACTGACCTCGTATCTCTTCTAGTTTCCGAGATCCCAATGATGAGGCTCGAATTTGGGACACCCTGTATGTACATATCAATCTTTAGATTTATACTACAACTCATCTGATTTATTTTACTTAGGTAATATAATAATAGATAATAACTAATGTGATAATGCTTTTTATCAACGCCCATGAGATCATAATCGTTTTTCCTGAGATAAGAAAGGTAAGTAAATCTAGTATACGTTTGATAAAGCGTAAATTTATAGATGGGTTGAAGTAACTAAAAATTAGTTAAAATCTGAAATATGTGGAAGAAGGCGTTGTTGGCATACTTATTGACGATTAATAAGTATTGCTTTTAAATTAAATAGAGATAAAAATAATTCCCCATCTACCTAACTTCAACAAACCTTGACAAAATATTCTAGGCATCAAGTTGTTAATTTAAAGTAGATCAGCTTGATTCATTATTTTGTTTTCGAGCTCCATTTAAATCGAAGGTTTTGCTAGCCATTAGGGACAGTATGCAAGTACAATAAAAGCATCGATCACACAACAACGTGAACACAAAAGCAATTGATTCTGTGTAATTGAATGCTAAAACCGGATTAACTGAGGCTAAAAAACAATAGCAAAATCTAATTACATGTTGTTGTAGTAGTTTGATTTAGCATTAATCTCTGCTGCTACATATGGTGTATCATCCTCCTGATATACAGGGTGATTGGTTAAGGGTGGCGAGCGGTCATACATCAAAAATTACCGGGCTTAGAAACTCAGGGAAAAAGTTTCATAACTAAAATTATTAGGTGAAAATCTTGGAAATTGTTTTTAAGTTCCGCATTGTGCCGCAAAGAGGCGCAATTGTAAAAAAAAATAATACAATAATTCTAAATTTTTTCGAAAATTCCCATATTAAGGTATAACATTATTGGCTTTATTACAAAGCTTTGAGAATTCCTCATCAAGTTGAAGGCTCATTGGCGTACCGACCTTAATAAGGGTAGGGGAAGCTATTGATTTAAGTCGCTGTAACTTTTAAACCGCTTATCCGATTTTCAGAAACAGAAGCGTAAAAAAAAATAAAATGTAAGTGTGACATCTTGTTTTTCCGCCTTATAAGTAATAAACATATCACGCTAGTAAAATAATATGAATATCCGAAGATGCTATTGATAATGATTTTATTACAGTACGAGAGTCCGGAAAATCGGATGACGCGACGGGATCTACGGTTGATATTATAAAAATGTTGCCTTTAAATCAGAGACGGCGAGTATGGAGTCTAGCAGCAAAAACAATGTATATTAAATACAATATAGAAGTATATTGAACCAGTTTATAGAGAGATATATGGCGGCTGCAATTGTACTGGTTCTCATTCTTCTAAATCGCTGTCTTCGTCTGAAAAAGATGATGTGTCGTCATCACTACTTGAAGAGCCCACTATGATGACTAAATTGTCTATATCTGTTGCATTTTGTCGGGCTAAACGGGCGTGTTTAATGTATGATTTCTAATTTTCTGCTGATACTGAATCAATCGCTTCTAATCTAAGTTTAATTGAATCTTTCATTGAAAGTTTGCCGGTTTTATGCTCTCATATATACCTTTTTACTACTCTCCGTGCGAGGTCAATAGACTTATGATCCCAACTAAAATGGCGTCAATTCTATAGCGTTTTTTTCTGTAGACTTATTGGCTGAGAGTTTTTCATATAATTGGAATTTCTTCTATTAGGATCAAATTTGAGATAGCTAATCCGAAGCCAAGACAGCACACGAGATTTTGTAGAGTATTTGGTTGATACTTATTTTGTACATAAGAATGATAATATACCACGACTGATTCTGAAGGAATGTTAGGTAGAAGCTTCCCCATTATCCATTTTTTGAATGTTCATCTGTCCACGATAGTTTCCAGTTATTAGTCTCAAGCGAAAAACTAAAGCGACAGCTTCTGAAACAACATGCATCACAATTAGCCTGCTGATAGAGCAGATTCCGTGAATAACACCAGGAACATTTTCGCTTTCTCAGCATTTGTTCACTGTTACGTGATTATCTACCCAGGCTTCTTCTAGGTACCCAATATTGCATCCTTCTTGCCTATATTACCTTATAAGTGAAACATACTTTACATGCCACTAAATAAATACTTGGCATATAAGAATATTCCAACATTTGAAATTATTATTTTACCCTTCACTTTAGCTTACCAAAATAAACACCTGGATTTTAATTAACCATTTATTCCAGTAGTAAAAACTTTCACAGGCATAACCGTATTAAAGCAATGGATCTGGTCCCAAATTTAATTGAAGTTATGGTATTGGCCATAAAGTAATGAGATTCTAAAATGTTTATGTCATCCGAATTATCAGACTATTAATTTAAATCAAATTGTATTAAAGTAAGGTCATACGTCTTAATCCTAAGTCTTTTAACATTAGCATTGCCTAACTCCTGTTTGGAAACAGTTTTAACTTAGCATTGGATTCTAGAGTTAGTTAGTCATAAAGTCCCAAAAATTAGCAATATTTATTAAGCAAACTAATCTAAAATAATCCCACGGTAGCGATAATATCAATATATCAATAAGCAGTTATAAACTACTCTATAAAGTATATATTATACCTAGCCGGTATTGAGCTCAGTTCGATACCAGTATTAAGGTGAAAAATTAAAGTTGCAAATAGCAGTTGTGTGAAACAAATTATTGCTGTGAGGCTTACGGGCAATTACAGTAAAAATAAATCAATAAATTATCATTATATTAATCATACATATCAGACATGATAATGGAGAAAATAAGTATCTCCACAGCAATTATGAAAGAAACAGAAATAGATACCATACACGATATTGGATAAACTACAGCTATCTATCGGTAAGTTCGATTAGCAAAAACGGTAATATCAGTAAAGGAAAACGAGAAATATTAGCCGTTTAACAGTAAACGCATTAATCAAAATTATATATAACGATCATATAAATATACGATATAGCAAGCAAACGACCTGCAGTCGTTTAATGGTAAATTCATTGATCAAAATTATAAATAACAATAATATATACGATATAGAAAGCAAACGACCTACAGTCGTTTAATAGTAAATTCATTAATCAAAAACGATAATAGCGATAATAAGAGGTATATGCTTATATTAAGTCGCTTAGGTAGATTCTACTTGTATCTAGTAGATTTGCCGACACTGGCGTTTCGGGCGAAGCTACGTCTCCACCATGTGGTCGTATTACCTTGACAAAAGGTTAAATCTAACCGAGAACTCGCTAGATCGGCATAGAAAGGCCGCTGACAAGCATTCAGCCCCATAAGGAGGAAATCCTATCCCACGTAAGGACGGTGGTCGTCTCACGGAAGATCACAACAGGTCACGGAAGGTTCCTAATTTCATTTAGTCCATATAGACATAGTAACATGTAACAAACCTTTTGATTATAGGATGGATAACCACACTAGTTCTTAAACATCTTTATCAGTATCAGACAATACGGCCGATAATTTCCGAAACTACACCTAGCAGTAGATTTGCCTATTAATTTCACTACAAAATCAAATGATACTTAGACCTGATGCTCAAAAATAACAACGAAAATTTCAGGTAATGAAAGCCGGTCGTTTTTTTACCTCCTACATGCCTGAGCGTAGCATATATACTACATTTGTCAGGAGGGCGCTCTAAGCTTCATCTTTCAAACGACTAGGAACACCGGAAGTATAGTAGCGAGAGTATCGATAATACAAATAGACCAGTAGAATGAACAAATGGATTTTGTAACATTTACAACGTTACAACCATTATAAACTAGCAATTAGAAACCTTTAGTAGTTTACATTGCTTGGAGAGCACTAATGCACAAACAAACTGCCCAAGTTCCAGTTTTAAAGCAAAAAAAAACTTCCCGTTTTTGAGCGGGGCTATCTTTGTTTTTTTGTTTGGTCTTGTGTAGTATAAAAATATTGATCCTCAGAAAAAATTATTTAATAATAGCAAATCTGCATAAAAAGACCTTTTAAAATAAAAAAACAATCTGTTTTAAGTGAGAGCAATTTTAATATTTGTTTACAAAGATCTATCGTTTATTAGTGCATCTGCTGCTGAAGGACATTAATGGCAGATATGGCAAAAACATCTAGATATATTGACATTAACTTACAAACGAGATATATATAATATATAATATAACGTGAACAAACAATTATTGAGAAGCCTCACTCTCGAACTTTCAACATTGACTCAAAAAATTAGATAAAAGAATCTTTCTAGATTCAAAAACCGTATTCACAAAAATATAGGTTTTTTAAAGTTATAGCTTATTAAAAAAGAGAATAAAAGGGCTTTCTCAATTTTTGTTTGTTAACCAGTTTAGTTGAAACAGATCAAGGACGCGAATTCGCAAAATTGTCCGTCAACTTACGTCATCAAATAGTTTTGGGTATATTATGTTTTCGCTTAATTAAATAAACGAAAATAGTAATGTACTATAATTACGTCAAAAAAGCGCTTTTAACAGAGTTTGTAATTGATGAATTCAATTCGATTTTATGATAAATTGCATTCGTTGGTTCAAAATTAATTCTTAATTGGAGTCTGCGAAATATGATTTTACCTGGTAATGAAATACGGATAATTAATCATTGAACCGGAATAAAAAGGAGGAAATTAATTTTCAATATGATTTTGTCACTAATTTAACCTGTCCGATAAATAACATGAAGTATTTGAACTGTTAACCTTTGCGTTGTTGTTTTGCTAAATAAACTTGACCTTATAAATGAGATTTCTACTCTAGAACGGAATAAAGTTTGAGTTTTGCTTTAAAGCAATTTTGCCAATCCCGGACTATCGGATAATGTAAAGGGCAACTACCACACGACGAATAAGAGGCAAAGCTGCCAGCTTCTCTTTTGTTCCTGAAAACTATGGTTTGGCTGGTTGACAAAATAAGACAGTGTACCTTTTATTCGTTAGTATTGTAATAAGCTGAATAATATGTCATTAATATAGTGTACTAATTATTAGTTATTAATTTATATCATTAAGAATAAATTCTATTTCACATTCTTCAACTCCCTCATATAATTTGCTTAAGATACTTCCGAACATGTGTAGAATAAGTAAAACCATTATATTTTTGTCAATATTAAAGTAATCTAAAAAAAAACTTTTTTACCAGACAGGTAATTTATTGAACAACATAAGAGCTTTTTTTTATCCTACAGAAAACTTTGCTATTTAGTAAATGCAAGAAACTTATACATGATTTGTATTTTATTGTTCACTTAAACCCTGCTTGTGATACATCAAATTGAAAAATTATATACATCACATAATATACACTGTGGGCAAAATTAAATTGGAACCCTCTTTAATGCTTAATAACTTTTTTATTTTCAAAGGATTTTTTATCATTTTTGGATATGTTATGGCCTAAGGTATTGGGATTAAAAAGAAATTTGCGAAGACGATCTACTTCAGTGGCGTACAGAAAAGGGAGTATTTTCTAAAACCAATGTATTTCAGGTCGTTGCAAAATGAAATAAATATATAAAAATGGGCAAAAAAGATTTGAAAGGGTTCGGAATAGCGACTATTAAAAAACCAGGTCAATACAAACAAAATTAAAATTGATACTTAAATTTTGATAAAACCATGTCTTGTGGGCCAAGTTAAATTGGATCCTTTTTTAATGCTTAGTGACCTTTTATTTTCAAAGGATTTTTTATCATTTTTGGATAAGTTATGGCCTAAGGTATTGAGATTAAAAAGAAGTTTGCTAAGAGGCTCTACTTCAGTGGCGTACAGAAAAGGGGGCATTTTTCCAAACCAATGTATTTCAGGACGTTGCAAAAATCGTCCAAATGAAATAAAGATGTAAAAATGGGCAAAAAAGATTTGAAACCGTTCGGAATATTGACCATTAAAAAGCGAGGTCACTACAAACAGAATTCAAATTTATACTTTAATTTTGGCAATGCCCAGTCTCGTGGGCCAAATTAAATTGGAATTTTTTTGCCCATTTTTACATCTTTATTTCATTTGGCCGATTTTTGCAACGTCCTGAAATACATTGGTTTGGAAAAATACCCCCTTTTTTGTACGCCACAGAAGTAGAGCTCTTTGCAAAGTTCTTTTTAATTCCAATACCTTAAATGATAAAAAAAACCTTTGAAAATATGAAAGTTATTAAGCAAATTAAATTGAATCCTTTTTTAATGCTTAGTGACTTTTTATTTGCAAATAATTTTTTTTATCATTTTTGGATATGTTATAGCCTAAGACATTAGAATTAAAGAAAACTTTACAAAGCGGGTATACTTCATTGGCGTACAGAAATTTGGAATCTACTTAACATTTTTAAAATTAAAAAAATAATAATTTTAAATTTTAATGTACGCCACTGAAGAAGACCCGCTTTACAAATTTATTTTTGAATCTAATATCTTAGGCCATGACATATCTAAATGATAAAAAATCCTTTAAAAATAAAGGGTCATTAAGCATTAAAAAAGATCCAATTTAACTTGGCCCACAAGACATGTTTGATCATTTCTACATCTGTATTTTATTTGCAACGACCTGAATACATTGGTTTTGAAAAATACTACCTTTTCTGTGCGCCACTGAAGTAGACCGTCTTTGCAAAGTTCTTTTTACTTCCAATACCTTGGGCCATAACATATCCAAAAATGATAAAAAATCCTTTGAAAATAAAAGGCCACTAAGTATTAAAAAAGGGTCCAATTTAACTTGGCCCACAAGACATGGTTTTATCAAAATGAAAGTATCAATTTTAATTTTGATTGTATCGACCTGGTTTTTTAATGGTCACTATTCCGAACCCTTTCAAATATTTTTTGCCCATTTTTACATCTTTATTTCATTTGGCCGATTTTTGCAACGACCTGAAATACATTGGTTTAAAAAAATACTCCCTTTATCTGTACGCCACTGAAGTAGATCGTCTTTGCAAAGTTCTTTTTAATTCCAATACCTTAGAACATAACATATCCAAAAATGATAAAAAATCCTTTGAAAATAAAAAAGTTATTAAGCATTAAAGAGGGTTCCAATTTAATTTTGCCCACAGTGTATATCTTTGATTTTCTTGTGTAGGAAAGCGTTCGATAAGCTAGGTCTTAAATTGTAGACGAAATTAACTAACTTGTGGGGGAAACAAGCAATGGGTTATAGTAATGAAAACATAGGTTAAATATTCCATAATGTCCTTAAAAACATTAATTTAGTGACTGCTTAAAATGAGTGGCCGATCCAGAGAGGAGAGGGGTGAGTCACGTTAGCCCCCTTTTACAACACAAAATTATTAACACAAATCTAAACATGCTTTTAACTTTAATAAAATTAATGATAAAATGTATTTTGTAACGTAACGGTAAGTGTTTTCTGATAACTTTAACACAAACTATCGCCTCTCATCTATTGAAATAACATTGTTTACGATGCTATGTAATAGTTCACCTACTATATCGGGTTGTAGTGGATTGACATATGCCATCACTGTTTTCTAAATAAGTCCAAAAGATACGAAGTAAGTAAAGTCTCACTTCATTGTTCTCCTTGTTGAAGACTCGTTATGTTCAAACTTTAATGGATTTTTTTTACCGCAAAACTACTCGCATGTCAAATTCAAAATAAATATCCAAAAATGCAATCCCGATTTGAAGAACTATTTTTTTGTTATTGTTTTTTTTTGTAAAAACAGTTGATAATCTATTTGACTTTCTTGTATTTTATAATAGTACTTTCAGACCAAAAACTCCCTTAAATTTTTAAAACCACACCATAATTTGCAATGCCGTTATAAATTTTCAATTAGAAACATATAGTAGTTTACTTATAATGGAGAGAACTAATGCCAAACAAGCTGTCTATTTTCCAGTTTTAAAGCAAAAGAAACCTTGTTTTTGGGCGAGTTTACCTTTGTTTTTTAGTCTAGTCTTGTATAGTATAAAAATATTGATACTCAGAAATAATTATTTTATAACAGCAAACATGCATAAAAAGACCTTATAAAATTTAAAATGCCCCTAATTTTTTTTTAATCTGTGTCAAGTGGAAGCATTGTTTATATTTCTTTGCAAGCTTTTGGCACATAATTTATTAGTGTATCTTCTGCTAAAGGACATTAATAACAAAACTGGCAAAAACATCTATAAATGTTGATATCTTATCGAGACATTATATAACGCGAACAAAACACCACACTGGACCCTCCTATGTAATATGAAAATATCACTTATTTTGTGAAAACATATCTGCTATTATAGTCTAGATGATAGAAGCTTTCTATATTCAAAATCGGTGTTCAAAAGAAAAGTTGCAGCTAATTAAAAATTAGAATAAAAGAGATTCCTCGTTTGTTTTTTAACCAGTTTAGTTGAAACAGATCAAGGACGTGAATTTGTAAATTTATCCGTATTTTACGTCATCGAATAGTTATGAATATATGTTTTCGCTAAATTATATTGCAACACGTTTTTCCTATTAAAGTTAGCGAATAAAGATTTTGTTTAAAAACAAACCCAGCACCGGAGAGTCGTGTTACAATGCCCGGCTTCGGTAGTGGAGTCGTAGAGCGCCAACAGTTTTCCCAACTAAAGTGAAAAAGCTCCGCTGGTGTTGTACTTGGTTGCTGGGCTCGCTTATCAAACAAAGGAACTCAATCTTAACTCAACAAGAAAAAACAGTCCATAATTTAAGGAACAATCTATTTGCTGCTAAGTCTTTTTTTAACACAGCAACAATACTACAGTAAGAATTTTGCCGTTTAAAGGCGAAAAGATATTTATTTAAAAGAATATTTTAGATAAATAAATATGTATTAAGTATTGCAGAATATCGTTGAAATTGTTGCATCTAACAGGCGAAGGAATGTCAAAGACTATTTAATTAAGCAAGTAATAATAATGGTACAATATGGAGATTGTACGGAGACCAATCTGTTGTTAACTCGGTACTGTATGCCTTAGCACTAATTGATCTAAACCGTACAATTCGAAGAAGATCACTTTGATTTTACCTAAGCTTATTACATATATGTGTGCGTGCGCTAATAGCTGCACCAATTTTAAACGTAGCGATAATAATATTTATTGATAAATGACCACAATAATTATATCAAATCGATCAGATAAACAAATGAATAAAGGAAGAATAAAATTAATGAGTGCTCTCTTAAAGCTTGGCGGTCAATGCTTGATTTATATTAAAAAAGAGCGCTTATATCAATCGGTCAGAAAAATAAATGATTAATGAATCGGGGGTCTTTAGCGCAAAACTCATTATAATTAATCAAAGAAACAAGAGATAATAATAAAGAAAAATGCTTCTGTACGATACCCTCGTTAAATCCAATTCGTCACACTCAGTAGTGGAGGTAAGAAGTACCTTTGGTGCAGGCGCCGGGTACCTGTAGGTACTGCTATGGCACTCTCCCCGAGGGTAGAACTGGCAGAGAACTCGTTGATAAAATTAGCTGTGGTGTAGCCCGGAGATAAGTTTGGCCCGGAGAGAGGATTGGCCTAGGATTGACCCGGAGATAGGAATAGCCCGGATATAGGACCCTGTAACAACCCAATACACATCAGACGAAGCCCCCAATTTTAATTTAAAAAACTATAGCCCCCCTTGCTAGGGGTTCGCGAGACTATGGTCTCGGTCTCGGTCTTGTCTCGGTCTCGGTCTCGAAAACGAGACCGAGACCGAGACCGAGACTTACCTATCGAGACCGAGACCAAGACCGAGACCAAGGTAACGAGACTCTCGGTCTCGGTCTCGAAAAATATTTTTATTTGTTGAATTTTCAAAACTTATTTTTCTGAAAAAATCAAATTTTTATGTATGTTATTGGCAATTTATGCCACGGGGTCCAATCAACCAAAAAATTGAAAAATCGTGCAAATCCGGGTATAACGCTTGTTTATTTTAAATTGGGCTGTTTCTTTTTAAGATTCTAGAAGAAAGGTTATACTGTTATGTACATAATATGTAATTATGTAGATAACTTATTTTGAGACCTTTCCAAGCAATAAACAGCTATGAGTTTTCACATTTTTCGTAATATCTACAAGGTAATAAAACCTCGCGTATCCATTAAAACAACTGGATATCTGCTTCTGGTACAACCGTGTCAGATTAGTATATTAAAAGATGAATGGCTACCATTGACCGTATCCACTTATACAGTATATACCGTATACCTATACAGAGTGTAGAACTAAGTTTATAATTAGTGAACGAAGCATTAGCCCTGTAGTTATTGGTCAAAAATACCTTAAAATTTTCTATAAACATATATCGGGAAACGCCCCCTACGGGAGCTAGGGCCTCTTAAAGGTGGGCCCCTAAAGATGTTATTTTTTTTTAATTATTTCCAAAATTATGTAAAATAGAGTTTTAAAATTTTGGAATTCCCCTTAGTACACTAAGTTTAATAATATTTAGAATTCGGAAATGGAATAAGAAATAGAAAATTTTAGTCAGGTCAGGTGCTTAACATTTTGGGAGTGAATATAAAAAATTTACGTCAACTTTTTTGTGAGCTATTTTTTATTTTCTTTACAAATTTTTAAAATTTTATTTTTTATTTGGGTAAAAAAGTGCCTCTTATTTCGTATCATTAGGACGGAGGGTTTTGAGAAAAACGGATTATAAATGTATTCCGACTGCCAAAAACGGGTGTAAATTGAATGCTATGCTGGAACAAGTGTTTCTACTATTTTATAATAATATGAAGTTTTGTAAGGTCAAAAGTAATTTTTGGGGAATATCAAAAATTATAACCTTCCTTTTACACCCGTTTTTGGCAGTCAGTGTACTTTAAAATCCGTTTTTCTCAAAAACGCTGCGTCCTAGCGAAGCAAACTAAGAGGCACTTTTTTGCGAAAAAATAAATTCAAATTTTCAAAATTTGAAGAAAAAATATATAAAACGTTAGCCCAAAAAAAAGTTAATTTTTAGATTCACCCCCTAAAATGTTCGCACCTGACTAAAATTTTTTATTTTTAATTCCATTTTTAAATTCAGAATATTAAAGTTAGTAGAATCCCAAAATTTTAAAACTCTATTTTACACCGTTTCGGAAATAATTAAAGAAAACCATATTCAGGGGCTCATTTTTAAGAGGTCAGGTCCCTTCCCGATATATATTTATAAGAAAAATTTTAGTTATTTTTGACCGATAAATACATGGTTGATGTTTCGTCCACTAATTTCGCGACACCCTGTATACCGTTAAATTTTAAGGGTTTTCAAAATAAATATTTCCATATAATACAGAATGTTTGAAAATGACTTCACTTTGTATGGCTACGCTACAACTGATAAGAAATGTAAAAAATAAGAAGAAAAAGCGTTGACTTTGACAATAAAATTGTCATAAATCGGTACCTAGTTTTTATGTGTACAGGGTGGCCAAATAAGCGTGCAAGGTACTGTATCTCGGAAACTACTCATTGTAGGGACTTGCGGTAAAAAATTTTATGACTAAAGTAGCCAAAAAAAAATCCCGGAAATTATTTTCAGGTTTTTCAGATGGCCGCTAGAAGGCGGAACCGCCATCTTGAATTGAAGTGATGTTTTTCGAAATTTTTTCTAATTAAGATGACAAAAAAATACAAGCATTTTCAAGCTGAGATAAATTCGAGTTTTTTTTGTTAAACACTTTTTGCCCTATCTCCAAAAATAAACTGGTGGGGGGTGTTCAAATGTTTTTGTAAATAAACATCTGTAACTTCAAAACGGCTAAACGGATTTTAACCGACTTGGTGTCGTTGAAAAGAACTTTTCTTGGGCAACAAAGCCTACCTTATTTGAAGTCATTGTAATTTGCTATGTCGCCACTAGAGGGCATTTTTCGATATAACGACAGAAATTGCGAATTTTCTAAAAAAAAATTAAATCTATTGGTACGAGTTTTTTTTTCATGAAGAAATAGTAAAATGATGCCCAACCAAGCTAGTGAAAACCTTGCCTCGATATCTTGTTCCTAACCTAAAATATCGGAAAAAGAAAATTTTACTATAAAATCAGTATTTTTATTTTTTTCTCTAAGTTTGTTGGTTGATTTTTATAGGTAACTTAAATTTCTATTTCAAAACTAGGAACCGCAAAAAATATAAACAGCTTGAATTGTCATCAATATAGCCATTTTAGGTTGTAACTTTTAAAAAGAAGACACCATTTATGCTTAGGCGCATATTAACTATAATATAGGTACGAGTAGGTACGTAATGGTAGATAAAACAAATATCTAATAACAATATTAGAAAGAAACGTCAAATTTAACTGTAAAAAAAGAGTTTTTCTTGGGCAATAAAACCTAGTTTATTTGTGGTGATTGTAATTTGCTATGTCGCCACTAGAAGGCATTTTTTGATATTACGAAAGAAATTGCGAAATTCCTAAAAAAAATTAAATCTATTGGTATCAGTTTTTTTTTCATGAAAAAATAGCAAAATTATGCGCAAACAAGCTAGTGAAAACCGCGCCTTTATATCTTGTTCCCAAAATAACGGCAGGAAATTTTACTAGAAAATCCGTGGGTTTCGAATTCGATAACTTTTTTGAAAACGGACCTTCATATTATTACGAAATTTTCTTTTTTATCTAAGTCATGGCTCTAAAAAAAGTTTTTTAATGCCTCCTTAAATGCTCAAATTGCTGTCCATCACGTTCTATGCATTGATGGAGCCTCTCTTGCGTGGAAAAAACTGCAGCTTCAATTTTAGCTCATGGTAGGTTGCGAATTGCATTTCGAATCCTGAATTCCATGTCCTGCCTAGTTGTAGTTTGAGTTTGAAATACGTTGTCCTTTAACCGGCCCCATAAACAGGTTAAGTCTTGGGATCTGGGTGGCCATGGAAATAGACTTCCTCTGCCAATCCATCGCTGTTTTAATACTGCGTTTAGATGTTCTCGCACGTTTATAGTTAAATGCGCTGGACAATCGTCTAAATGCAAGAACAAATTTTGCCGTATTTCCAGTGGCACATTTTCTAACAAAATCGGTAATTGGGTGACCAAAAAATCTAGAAACACGTTACCATTTAGTGGTCGATCGAAGAAATATGGTTCAAGAATGTTGCCTCCCAGAATGCGTGTGGCACATTAAGATAAGACTCCAACGTCCTTGATCTTGATCCATGGCCTTATACTTATTATATACCTACTTACTCGTACCTATATTATAGTTAATATGCGCCTAAGCATAGTTACAAACTAAAATTGATATTGATGACGGTTCAAGCTGTTTATATTTTTATGGTTTCTAGTTTTATGGCAGTCTAGTTACCCATAAAAAACAACCAACAAACTTTGGAGAGAAAATTAAAAAAAAAACTGATTTTATGGTAAAATTTTCTTTTGCCGATATTTTAGGTTAAGAATGTGATATCGAGACGCGGTTTTCACTAGCTTGTTTGGGCATCATTTTACTATTTTTCCATGAAAAAAAACATACCAATAGATTTAAATATTTTAGAAATTTCGCAATTTCTGTCGTAATATCGAAAAATGCCCTCTAGTGGCGACATAGCAAATTACAATCATCACAAATAAGGTAGGTTTTGTTGCCCAAGAAAAGCTCTTTTCAACGACACCAAGTCGGATGAAATCCGTGTAGCCGTTTTGAAGTTACAGATGTTGTATTTTTTTGTTATCTTAATAAGGCAAAATTCCGAAAACCACCACTTTTTAAATTCAAGGTGGCGGTTACGCCCCCTAGCGGCCATCTGCGAAAGCTGAAAATAATTTTCAAGAATTTTTTTTGCTACTTTAGTTATAAATTTTTTTACCGCAAGTCTCTACAATAAATAGTTTTCGAGATACAGAACCTTGCACGCTTATTTGGTCACCCTGTATGTACATACTTAAAAATGCCTATCACGTGTATACCTACCCACATTAGAGGTAAGCATTTTTATATCAAAACAACAATTTAGAAACTAACATGAAATATATTAAAATATTATTAGGTACCTATTTAAGTTAACTATTATTATCCAAACAACTGTTGCATCAAAAAATGTAAAATTATTTAAGAAGTTTATCCCTAATATCACATCTACACCAAGAACTGATACACAAAAGACACTTATTAGATGTTTCATTTAACTTAACATTTCGAAGTAACGTTTGTGTTATTAACGAAATAAAACAGTAAATTATTTAATTACTTTTTATTTGCTCAAACCGAGACCGAGACCAAACCGAGACAAGACCGAGACCGAGACCGAGACCAAGGTAGTCTCGGTCTCGAGCTTCGAGACCCGAGACCGAGACCGAGACCGAGACTAAATTTTTTCTTCGAGACCAAGACCGAGACTTGCCAGGTCTCGGTCTTGGTCTCGGTCTCGCGAACCCCTACCCCTTGCATAAATATATTTTCTTTATAAAACAAACCCCCTCCCAAAAATTATCAATAGACTTTCAATGACCATCAGCAAATAAAAGAAATACAGAAAGTACAAGCATCTTGAATATAAAAAAAGAGATAGGCATGAATCACCCCTAAAAAAAAATATAAACTTCCCCATATGGTCAGAACTAAAGTCACATTAAAATAAAATTCAGATATGATAAAATAGAATAGATAAGATAACACCTGGGATGCAAAGCAAATGGTGGACAATGCACAAAAAAAAGGTTAACACAGATAAAGCAATTAAATCCTTAATTTAGACAAAAACTGTAGCAATAAATACCTCGCTCGTGTGTGAGGTTTGCTGGAGATTCGACGGTCTCGGTCTTGTAAATGAGCTCGAAAAGCCTCAGAAATAATGGAAAAGGTCTTTAGTATCATGGCGTCCACGTGCTTCACAAGCAGTAGAAAAAAAATAATTCCAGAGAAAATATTTACCAAGTGCAGTAGTTAAATCCCGAGAAATCGGTCGTGTCAAAGCACAAAGAGAAACCAACACAATATCCCCAAACAAAGATAGTATAAAATTACAATACTAATTGTCGAGTCACTATGACTGCATTAAAGCAAACCTCCTTTTCGCCTCGAAGGGTATCCTTTTCTCTACCACGAGATTATAGAAAAAGAAGAAAACATTGTAGGTCTTAAAAAATGCCTAACGAATCTACCGATTCGATACGAAGAATAATTCTAAGATACTAAACGAGTTCTCGTTTATTATGGTTGTAAAACGACGACGGGAGCCACAATTAATGAGTTGAAATTAAATTGTTCATGAAATACTAGAGAATATTCCTAACAATACAAACTTTTAAAAAACTAAATCGACAACAGCAATTATGGGAAATAGCCCATACCTACTACCCAGTGCCGCCAACAGTACCAACAGAGTATAGCTAGTGCAGGCCGCGTGGAAAGATAAATATAAATATCTGAAACCAGCCAGAAGTCCCAAAAAGTTTCATCAGAAGTTCTCAAAAGTTATGAAATGTTTAAACAGGAAATAAAATATGAATTTCATGGATCTAATGAAGCTTAAAAGCAGGTTTTATTAACACAATTCTTAAAAATATAGAATGGTTTGCTGGCCGTTCTACGGTAATGTAATATAAATTAAGCAAAGTTATACCAATAACATAATATGCTATTTTAGTGATTTGATCAAACCTAAGCAATCTGTGGTTCGCTTATCAACTAATATAAATATAGTTACAAAATGCCTGAGGCTACATACGAGAAAGGGATGAGCAAAATAGCTACTCAGTGTTATAAAAGCTAATACAAAGATTTCGTTAACCTATGTTTAGAATAAAATTAATTTACATAAATGCGGCAACTTTAAGCTTATTGACAGCAAATCGAATCAATAAATTCAGAATTAATTAGCCGAAGAGTATTGACCTCTTTTCAATAATTCTTACCACTAAATACAGCATTTTTTTGCTAATTGAAGCATATAGAATGAAATTTAAAAATATTTTACACTGGCCCTAAGCGGACTCTTACAATATATACGAAAATAGTAATGTACTCTGATTACGTCGAAAATGCGCTTTTAGCAGTTTGTAATAATTGATGAATTTAATTCGATTTTATGACAAATTGCATTCGTTGGTTCAAAATAAATTCTTAATTGGAGTCTAATTGGCAATAAAATAATTAATCATTGATCAAGAATAAAAAGAAGGAAATTAATTTCCAATAAGATTTTGTCACTAATTTAACCTGTACGATAAATAATATGAAGTATTCGAGGTGTTACCTTTGCGTTGTTGTTTTGCTAAATAAAGTTGACATTATAAATGGAATTTCAGTTCTAGAATGGAATATAGTTTGAGTTGTAAATTAGTGACTAGCTTCTAAAGCAATTTTGCCAATTCCGGGCTATTGTATAATGAAAAGAGCAACTACCAAATGATGAACAAGAGGCAAAACTGTCGGTTGCTCTTTTGTTCCTGAAAACCGTAGGTTGGCTGGTTAACAAAACAAAACAGTGTGTCTTTTATTAGTTAGTTTTGTAACGAGCTGCATAATCCGTCATTAATATAGTTTCCTAATTATTAGCTATTAATTCATATCATTAACAATCGGATTCTGTTTCACATTCTTCAATTGGATTTTTACTTTGCATCATATAATTTGCTTAACCCGCGATTGGTATCCTGTTAGATTTCATCTAACATGTTTCTATTTGATCCAATTCTCTAAACTCTTGACTATTTTTCATTATTTTAATGGTTGTTCATATTATTTCCCACTTTTTACTTAATTATGATTATTATATAATAATAAGAATAATAATAATAATTATTATTATTATTATTATTATTATTTTTATTATTTTAATAATATATTACTATTTGTGATAGCACAGGAATATTATAAATATGTTTCTACGATACCTTTATTACATATTACATGCAGAGTTCTTATATGTATGAGATAAAAAAAATGAAAAAATACACATAATCTAATTAAAAAATAAAATAAAAAATCAGCAAGAGACACTGATGGTGGGGAGTGATCGGGAGGATGTTCAGGTATGCATAGATGGACGGGCCTAGATATAAAGCTTAAGGTGTGGTTTCGCTGGAGCATTCGAACGCGGCGGCTGACCGCCGCGATCGGCAGCTCCGGAGTGGTTTACTGCAATTTCAATAAAAGAAAATGAGGAGACACGGGTTGGGAGCGATCGCCATCTTCTTTTATAATAGAAAATTATTAATACAATTCTATAAGCGCATTTAACTTGAACAACATTAATTGTAAACCGTATTTTGTAAGGTAACCACTGCGTCTGTTCTGATAACTCATCTCTTAAAATAACATTGTTGACGATGCCAGCACCACAATAAGCAAATTAATTTCTTTTCAGATCTTTAAATATACTTACCAATAATTTCCTGTTAATAGAAAAACACTACCCCCTCCCCCTAGACTTGCTTAAAATGAATACATAATGGACACTCACTTTTCTTGTTTGTATAATTTCATATTCGATGCACCCCCCCTCTTTAAAACTGGTCGTATTCGCTTTTACTGGAATTAGCTGAATTGAAGCCTGATGCGAAACGCTAAAATAAACGAATAAAACTGCATGATATGCAAAAAATGAGGACACAAAACCGATACAATAAAATTCCATGATAAAGCTGCAATTAATTATGTTCCTTCTTTTATCAACGAATTGGTTAAAGTAGGCTCTCGACTGGATTGATTGTGTAATAAAGCCGCAAAAATCATGGCTTTTCATAAAGGAATTTAGGCTAATTTTCGTTATTTTTTCAATACATTTCAGATCGTGAAATATTGATAAAAAAATGGCAAAGCGATAACTCGATTCTATGATGAATATTTTCTTGGTTAGAGCCTATCAAAGTAAAAAATCTGAAAGCTGACAGAATATTTCTAAATAATATTGTCGAAATTTCCTGGACCTTACAGAGCAATAAGAGCTTTTTGTTCGAAGTAATATGACAAAAATGACTTCAAGAAAAACTATTCATAAGCCAATCAATTAGTTTTACTGATAATATTATTAACGAAACAGTAGATTATATAAACTTCGAAGGCTTTGTTTGAATATGTGAGATCAATGCAGATCATGAATTCGTTAACATAGCCCAAGCTACCCAAAATTAACATAACATCGATTCCATTGCAACACCCACATACATTGACAAGGATTTGTGACAAAGCTACAATAATAATTTTCTTCTTGTCAACGAAATCGCTAAATAACAGTTTTTCAATTAATTTGTTATGCTATGAATGAGTGAGCTAATGATGAATATTGAAGCTAATGACCAAAGTAATAAATATCAAATGCTTGTTATGATTCAAGGTATTAAATTTAATATTTAAATTTAATAACAAATTACACTGCACGTGCACCTATTACGCGTTTATTTTCAATCGCCAAGTGCAATTTGCCAAAACATTCTCTCATCCTAAATTCATTATGTGAATTCGGCGAATCAAACGCAAAATGTCCCGTGAAAATTGTACTAGAGTTAATTTTGTACCTGGAAATATTCGCAACTGTCATTTTCGATTACATCCAGCATGATGTAGAATCCAAATTAAATATGTATTTTCAATGTATGTGTTTCGACACCAAACTGCTTCCAAGAAATTCAGCATAATGGAATTTATACGAGAGGCTTATGGTGATTTAATAATAAGAAGCATATGTTTACAAGCAGGGATGATAAATACATCCGCGAGCATTTCACCAGAATATTGGAAAATTTATTTGGCAAATTATGGTCAAACCACTTAAGAAAAATCGATGAAATTTCCGTCATATATTCGAGATTTATTACTGTTTAATGGAAACATTTTGAGGGTATTGCCAAAAAAAAATCGTTCCGGAACGATATATTGTTGAAATAGATGTATAAAAATGATTTACCATAAATAAAATCCTGAACAAGTCATCTTATGAAAATTTTTCGCTATTGGTCATAGTTCATTTGCAAGATGGGAACTTTGAATTTTTGGTATTTGAAAACCAAATCCTTAATTACATCAAAGACCAGGTGGGATCAACCAATGTTAGGTGTTGGACATTTAAGAAAAATAATAGTAAAATTCTGGTTGTTGTTTTGGTACTGTATCAATGTACAATCGAGTACATATAAAAGTCGGACAAGATTTATTTGTTGTAAACCTGTCTGTATCTCGCCAGATTTCACAAAAAGTAGTACAAGTACATGTATTATAGATTGGTATTGTTCGTAAAATTATACAGATAATTTTTTATGTTTGGCACACACACAAAAGGAAAATCCTGTAACACTCAACGAGCGGTGCGTGTGCGGAGAAGATGGTGGGCGTTGGACTTGAGCACTCTAAGTTGTAGTTAACAGGAAAGACGGTACTTGGAAGTCCATTCCAGAGACGTCCTAGGTGTTCGCAACTGAATCGAATGTTGATTAGTAGCTGGTATCTGACGGGTGTTTCTATACGGAATCATAAGTTCCAGCTCGTTCGAACACCTTCCGTTATAGTATCGATAGTAAAGAGATAGATAAGCCGCTGTTCTTCGATGTTCAAGCCTATCAAGGTCTTTAGTGAACTCTGTGTCACCCAGACGGACTGCTCTCCTCTGTAGGGAAGCCAATACTTTGAGCAAGTGTTCAGGTGCCGAGCATGGTAATAATATTCCAGATATGGTGTTATCAGGGCCTTATAAAGCAGTAAGAGCTGATGAGGCGTATACAACTTTTTTGCTCTATAGAGTGCTCCTAGCTTTTGTGCTGCTGCCTTGGCGATTTTAGTGACGTGAGTACTCCAAGACATGTAGTTTCCTACGATGATGCCCAACAAGTCAATGTTTGTCCTGTCATTGGTAAGTCAGATCCTGCGGTGTTTGCTTTTTTTTTTGGGAAGATAGCTGCTTGAGTCTTTCCTGCGTTAAACTTGACGTTGTTTTCCTCACCCCATTCCACGATGGCGTTCATATCCTTATTGATAGTAGCAATCTTATTTTCTCGCTTGCATTGGGAACAAGCAGCGCTCATTGGTCCGCGACATGAGTGAGAATCTAAGAATGCTGTTGTCTGCAGAGCTGTAAATATCATTATTTGTCCTGTCTCAGAGATTGTTGATATAGAGCAGGGATAGTGTGGTTTGGTTGCACCTGGGCGCATTTCCAGCTAGAAGGCAAGTATGCAGTTCTGTGTGATAGGGAGAAGAGCCTGTATAGTGGAGCTGATCGTTAAGCAACACATTTCTTAAGCACTATTACGGGAACGCCATCCGGTCCTGTGGCCTTTTTAGTATCTAGGCTGACTATTCGTTTCACTTCGCATTGGCGAAATACCAGACCTGGCATTGAAGAATTCACTCTCGGGATAGTTGAGGGAGTCCTTTCTTGAGGATCTTAGGCAGAATTTGATGCAAACATTTCAGCAAAAATGTTCGCTTTTTCTTTGGCCGTTTTCGCTTTTGAACCATCATCTTTGGTGGGTGTTGGTATTGACGTCTTTGAGAAACCCTGATTGGCAGCTTGGCAACTGACCAAAAGAATCTTGATCCGTTAGAACAGTTGCTCGTTTTTTCCTCCGTGCTCTCGTCAATGATCCGCTTATATTGGTCTCTAGTCGTAATGAATATATTTCAATTTTCGTCTGTCGGATCTCGGCGCCATTTGCGGTGGGCGACATTTTTTGCATTGACCGCAGTTTTTCCAAACCATGGTTTACAGTTTGAGATACGTTTTATAGAAGAGGAGAGGAAAGCTTCCATACCAGCTGGGATAACTTGAGTTACCTCATCAGCAGATTCAGGGTTGTTTTGATTCCTGAAGCAGACACCTTTCGAAGGAAAAGAAAGATAAACCTCGCGAAGGTCACGCCACTTTGCAGATTTGTAGTGACAAACCTTTCGGGGTACCTGTGGCTCCTGTATTTTGACGGATATAAGATTGTGGTCGGATGAGCCCAACGGAGGTTGGACAGTTATGATGTAGAGGTCAGGATTAGTTGTTAACAATAGATTTAGGAGGCTAGCAGTCGTTTTGACGCTCAGGGATCCTGGTAGGTTTGTCAACCAGCTGAGTCAGTCCGTGACTTATAGCCGAAGTCTCGGCTTCTCGTCCTTTTATTTTTATTGGGATTTTTCAACTGGTCGATGTATGTACATTGAAGTCTCCTACTATGACAGTTTCTGCTGTTGGATAGTTGATATGCAGAAAATCAATTTGATTGCCAAGATTTGAGAATAGTATATTACATTACCAGTCCGGAAACTAGGCTTTTCCGGTGCGCACACGACAATTTCTGGTGTGAGGCATAGCCGAAACAACGGAAGTCGTGCAAGCACGGGAAAAGCTCTTTCTGCACGTGTAATGAACGATATTTTTCATAATACCTCTCTAAAATCAAAACATAAAATTATTATAATTTTATGGTATCCAAAAATCATGTCATAATGCATTTTGAATTAAAATGTAAGCAAACGTATCAAGCGTTGCTATAGAAATATATTTGTATGCTATATTGTAATTTAATAGACAGCTAGTTTTGATGTATTTGTGACAAGTAAGGTCAGAATAAATGAAATAATTTTACTTAAAATTAGACTATTGACGCTAAAATATACTGGATTAATTTTGTAGACTGCATCGCCGTATAATTTTAACCCAATTTATTATACTTTAAGCTTATTTTGTGACTAAATAACTGCAAATTTAGCACTTAAAATTGGGGTAGGGGAAAGCTTTTCCCGTGCTCCCGCACCGGAAAAGTTTTCTCGTGCGTGCGCACGAGAAAGACTTACTTTCTTTGCTCTACAGAGACGTCGAAAATGATAGTTTTCAAAGAGGTATTATGAAAAAACTTTTTATCTGATCGGAAGAAAAACTACACCCTTCCGATGTGTGTTCTCACCGCAAAAGTCATCATTACATTATATTGTGTTCGTTCCTTAGCATCATGCACTAACTGTACGGGAATAGACAATAACTGTAAGGGAATATAGTATTATTCAAACGCCTTGTTTGTCAGATCTGACGTTTATCAAAAGTAACATTTAGCTGTAGTTTCAGTAGTTACTCGCTCGATTCCAAACTTGATATTATGTGGAGTTTAAATTTAAAATAGCGTTTTTATTTAGAGTAATATTAGGCTGTATTTTTATAAGTACGTATTCTAATTAATTCCGATCCGATAAAAAATAGTATGTGCAACAGATAGGAAAAGCACATTTCTGGACTCCTGAACCACAATCGTCCAGGAATGTTTTGCTTTTCCTACTAGTTACACTATATACTATTCTAGTGCGCCCGCACCGGAAATTTTTTCCCTCAGATATTTTCCAAAATATTAATATCAGGACTCTTTGTAGGCCACACTAAATGCTATATATTGTTTCGGTTAAAACATTCCCTTATTTTCGCTACATTATAGAAGAGGCCGTTGTCTTGTTCATATATGAAGTTTTGATGAGGAAAATGATGGGAAACACGCATTAAATCTTTCATTTACGATCCAACATACTCCCAGACCTCGGGAATTTAGCCAAGCCCAAGCATTCACAGCAAATCTTTCAAATTGTTTGGAATTGTGAACAAATTCCTGATTATACCTTGTTCCTCGAGACCTGTACCCTCTTATAATATCCACTAGAATACGACTAGAAGACTTTTTCGTCGGTAAAGACAACTCGATCCCAATTTTCGGGTGAAATGTTATTGAAAGTGAAAATTACCCTAGCCGGTTCTGGTGTCATATAAGCACTGTCGATTTTGAAGCTTTTTTTTTGGGTTATATGGGAAGATTACATCAAATGGGATACATTAACGTAAAAAAAATGCGGATGAAGCAAATTTTTGCAAAATAAATTGAAAATTAAAATTTAAATTTAACATACCTACTGTTCTTTTGCACTTTAAAATGATAATATTTTGGCGCATACGTAAACATGACATTATTTCTTAAATTATGAATATTTATCTATCTAAGCAACCAGCAATAAGCAACTAGAAACTATCAATAAGCAACACTCGATATTATTTAAGCCGGTTCTCACACTGAAGTTACATAATTCGCAGCAACCTCTAGTTTTTTAGGTTAGTTGTCACCATGTCGTCTGATGACTCCGACGACAAGGTTGTTAGTTATGTGGTGGTATTTAAGAAGAAGAAAACGGAAAAGAAAGTATTGGGTGTATTTAATAAATCATGGTGGAAATATTTGTGCTAGAAAACTCAAAGCCCATCCTACCCGATTTCAGAACTGTTATCGGATACCAAATACTTTTCAAACTCTTCTAAATTTAATTGAACCCTTGATTATTAAATAAGACACGAATTGCAGAGAAAGCATCAGCCCTACGGAGGGATTACTGATAACAATGAGGTAAGTAAATATTGACTATAATTGCAAAATAACATTTTTATTGGCACTATTCAAAGTCACATTCATGTCTGAATTTAAAACTGTCAAACTAAATCACAGGTGATCTGTAAAATAATGTAGATAGTTTTGTAGTGGTCTTTGATTCACTTCAGTAAATTCTTGTTGTGATCGTTCATTTGATAGCGAATCAGGAGTAGGCGTTGAATATGACTGGCTTGAGTAGCATCACACAAAATTTAATCAATCGTGTCTAGTGTACGTTTCTTAAACTGACGTAGTTGGTAATCACTCATGTTATCTAAATCAGGCAGTAAGCTTTTTAGAAAGTCAAGTTTGGGATGGCTGTTTTCTGACACGGTAGTTGATTTGGCCTTTTTCCAATTGATGTAATCAATAAATGTTTGTCCGATTCATTTTGCACGACCTTAGCTTTTTTTCCAGTTTTACTTGGTGTTTCAGTACGTTCTACAGGGGGCGGAAACGAATTTTGGGAGTTTTCATCTTCCCTCGATTGTGGTGGAGTTTCTGGCTGAGGATCATTAGCACGACTTACATTTAACTCCGATTCTGCATTATCATTGCTGTTGTCGTCCAACGGCTCTGTCATAGTTTCTTCAATGATATTTAAATTACCACTTTGAGGTTTCGACTTCACGTAGGGAAGAATAAACTGCATAACGTCCTTTAAATAGTATGTTTTTTTGCTAGCGCCACTTCTAGAACG